>CH003301.1:0-23483 GCA_000149265.1 Ciona savignyi
GTTACCCTTGAGCCAGCATCTTGCCTAGGGCTTGGTGCATTGATAAGATTGCGAGAACGATTTTCCTCTTTTGAAAATGAGCTTTTAGAGTCCTGTCAAAAATATTCAACAATTTTACCAATTTGCATTAAAATGAAGACATTCGTTATTGTTTTAAAAATACGTAAGAGAACAAAATATTTAAACGACAAATATTAAAATTCGGTCTACAGTTACTTTAGGTTTATTGGACGTAAGTGTCGATCGATGATGTCGCGATAGGTGAAGCAGGAAAAAGTAAGCTTCGCTATATTTTGCCCAACCACATCGATCGTTGGCCGGAGACTGAGCAAACGCTATCGAGGGCACGATCGATTTCGGGCGCCTACTTTTCGCTCTGGTACATACATTGTTTGTCTGCCACAACTCACTCTCTTATGTGCTGGCTGCGGTCGGCCTTGGTTGCCGAGAAAGCAGAGCACGCTGTTGTTGAGAACGCGGCTTTGGGCGCGAAAAATAAACAGAAAATCGGATTACCTGTAACCCGTTTAAATCGCTGTCCGCCTAATCCGGTTTATAATGTGCACGCTCGCTTGCTATTACTCACAGCAGTGAGGAAGGCGCCGTACGGTTAAGGGTAAAGCGGATCTAATGAGCAGTGGTACAACCTTTCTTCTCCGATCTGACAAAAGCGCGTTCCAATCACGTTAAAAAGGTTCCTGGTGTCGTTTGTATTGGGAGTCGCGACTAGCGAGGTTAGTCGAAAACATTCACGAGGCGCTATCTGGTATGATGGCAACCTTTTATCCAAAAATGAAACCGACACCAATGAAGTCATTTTCATGATGAGAACCCAACACGAAACAGACCGTTACACCGAAAAAATTGCCATGAATGTACAATTCCGCCATTGTTCGCATCAGGTGTTTACTAACAAGTGGTTATTAACTGTTGTAAGTCGTGCCCCAAGCTCGGACTAATTAGCGCAGACGAGAGATACTTAGCGTATTTGTGTTTGTTTATTTTAACTTAATCGCGACTAACTATCTTAATACAAACGCGAGGAGCAAATTAAAAGTGACAGCTCAGTTTAAACGTGAACATAGTGGTCGAGAGGTGATTTACATAAACACCAACGTTTTATCCCGACTAAAGGTCTTATATTATTCGCTCCGTCTGCGCCTTATTAGGCAACGGGTTTGATCTCCCCGCATAAGTTCCAAGGTGTGCGTGGAAAATAACTTGCGGCCTCAGTCTACCACAGGAACGCATTAAAGCTGATGTTTTACTGTTTCGGAGCTCTGTTTGGCTTTCAGAGTAATACCACAAGGTGAGCTGTAACGAATGGCGTGACTTGGGACAGGGACAGGATTCAACGTAATTGCTGTGAATTGAATCCTTTTAGATTTCCCCAAGGCTTGCTCTTTGATCTTTGCTAAATGACGCCGTTAAGAAATAAGCAGCCAATTGAATGATTGTTTTGCAGGGTGAGACCGGATTTCTCACATAATTCTGCTTTAAATACCTGAGATATGTGCCAGAAGGTGTAAGATTATGAACACCACGATATATTTGTCAGTGGGGGATATGATCGGTACCAGTTGTTTGTGTGGACGAATTTAAATTATACACCATATAGTGTTATCAGATCAATCTCCGCTACAATTCATAGAATTAATTCTCTGTCTCGGCGGGTAAGTCGCACGTCACGCCGTTCATCACAATGGCTCTTTTCCAGCCATTGTTTCTCTTCAATTGGCCACAATGGGCAAGGGTCGAGATTTACGATTACATTATAGCGGCGCCCATAGTTCGTAAAAGAGGGAGAGTCGGTACGGATCCAACAGTAAATAAAGCGGCCGCTTTTACCGGCTGCGTGAGAGCTCTATTGTGTCAACAGGGCTTGAGAATTCAAACCGAACACTCGTACCCCCACCGCTATCGTTACACAACCACTGATATGCGAGCGAAACGATGTGAGCACTGCCGGTAAACGGAGGAAATGAGAAAGAACGGCGACAAGAGAAAAGAATAAGCGAAAAAGGGCAAGATAAGGAAGATAGAGAAATATTAACTAGGGGGTGTCACACTAGCCCTGCACTCAGAAAATGTAACTCTAAATTTGTCCCAGGTGCCCAAACTCCCAAAGCGCACATTCAATAAACATGTGACAGTGATTGCGACTCGATCCTATTTATTCGACGGTAATATCCAACACCGTTTGTCTCAATGCAGTCGGTAGAAGATGGTTTCAATTCTACAACAAAAATACTCGCTATAAAAACAACACGGCGCGTTTGTTTTTGTACCATGCTGTGGTATTTCGCCTATAAGATCATTGACAGACCGTTTTAATGGCACTTCACACGAGAGAGCGCATACATGGTAACAGTATAAATGTGCGCACTTGAAAGAACAGGAGGGTTGGCTTATACTTCGTCGTGGCGGAAAGTCGATATGGTATTTCCGCTCAAGTACGGCTCAGTACATACGCTTCTACCAGTTTTAAATTGCATAGATGCCTAAATTGGTAAAAGTTCATGGCGGGACATTATACACCGCTACACAATTAAGTTGTGAAACAACTGGCACAGTCAGTGCGACCAGAATAATACAACAGAGAAAATAGATTACGTGGATTCGTAATAACGCACAACAAATTGAGATTGTGTCTGAACAAAGCTGGGGATAATCCCAAGTGTTTCATCAGACTGTTTTCATTAATCATAGTGCAGCAGTAAGACAACCTGGCAGCGGGCCAAGTGTAACAAAGCGCAGATGCGCTGAAGAATGAAGTGCGTGATGTTTGTTTGAACAGGACACACTACGCCGTGTGCATTGCTTTAACTGTGAAATGTAGACGAACTGAAACAAGGTTGATTTTAAAATAACCAAGCGTGGTCGCAGAATTATGGCAACAACGCACACATTTGCCGTTTTCATCATAAGGCAGAATGTAAACAGCAAATTGTTTTCATTTTTCACAAATTGAAAGTGCAAACATCCCACGAGTGTGATAACGCAAGAACCACGTAATCTGTTACCAATTACCGAGTTGTTTATAGCAATCGTTATAGTTGATTTAGGATCTCTACAAAACATCCGACGAATCAGTCCGATTTAATAAACATTCCAACAAGATTGCTTCGCGGTAGCATTGTTCTGTCATAATCGAAGGCGAAACGGCAGACGGAGATCGATTTCCACGGCAGCGCAGTACTCGGCGACTAATTGCGCAGATCGAGGTGAAGATAAACACGGGTTTGCATTATTAACGGGTTGCTGGCGCACGCAGTCAGAGTGATGGAAGGTCCCGAGTCGATACAGCAATAAATACAGCGAGTGATGGCACTCTGAAACTAGGACGTGTCGGATTACAGGAAACTGCTTCGTCAGTTCTCGAGTAGTGTCGTTTTATTTGCGCATTACTACGCACAGGGCGGCGAAGGTGTCGACACGATTGGAAGGTTGAAAACAAAAATGATGCTTGTTGGTGAAACATACAAAATAGGACGTGCCAAAACGAAATTTAATCAAGAATCCAATTTTCACTGATCATATTTACTCTATACTTGGTTACCTAAAAGTAGATAATGCATTGGTGGGGGTATAAAGATAAACACTAAAGGGTATAGACTGGAGCGCGTTAAGTGAACTGTGAAGTTGGAGGAACCTAAACCAGAGATTCCAAATTTAAAACGGTCGATGCGAATCGACAAACAGCAGGCGCGACAGCCAACCAGGTTGATACGATCGCGTACATGCGCTGCCTGGAAGGCGGTAGTAACCACAACGAAAGCAATTTTCATGGTTTGATGGTGGTGTTCGTTCACTTTGCCAGCAGTTAAGTTCCGTTTCAAAAGGTTGAAATACTTAAAAGGTATTTTCCAGGGCAATCTAGTCAACTAACTACTGTTTACTTTAGCACCCAGTTCGCGTGTTTGTTTCTGGCCATACGGGACTCGATTATTTCCTTAGTTGAAACACAAAGCTACGAAATAGGTATTTTTTTGTCTCTTTAGGTGAATCTTCTTTGGAATTAAATTGAGAAAAAAAGGAAAACTGCCTTAGCACACATTGCTGATCATATTAATCGACTAAAACACATTAAATCCACTATGGTGACACGCACAGTAGAACAAAAGGAAGACAATATATGTTGGTATAGAATTTGAAAAAGGCAGCGGGCGAAACGAAATGCTGTCTGCTGTTGTGGAGTTGACGTGGATAGATAACACAGGGTTAAAATACAGGTAAGGTTATCGCGACGGGATTACAACAGATTATTGCCACTGTGCCTAATACTTTAGCACACCAAGCAAAATATGCTGTCGTAGCATTTCTGATTTTTTTGTTTCTTTTTAATTGTTTGTATTTCCTGCGGCGTCATATTATTATAATGAAACATTAGCGCTTTGTATAGCTGACGAGGCAAACTGTACATGAGCTTTGTGCACGAGGTGAAACAACCAACGGCCAGAATTACATTCAGTGTCAAGACTCGGGCTCGACATTTCGTAAATAATTAATCGGAACACGAGCGCTGTATGCACAGGGAGAATGCATTAAAGTACCGTGTTGTCATTTTCCATGGCAAGTCTAGTTCTGCCGACACTGTGATTTAGTAACAGCAGGTAAACCAATCGCAAAAAAAACTTGGCTATAATTACAATCGGGTTTTGGCTCAACTTACTTAAAGCAAATTAAATTTACAAGTCACGCTTGGCAGTTAACTGGAATGTTGATTTATTTTTCAAACTTAAAAGATTACAATCGCTGTCAATACAAATTATAATCACAATACGCAATCGGTTGATTATAGAAAGGCTATTGAATATTCTTATTACCAGCAAGAACTAATTTAATGTTTTAGCAAGTTCATGAGAAAATATAACCCGACAGCGTAATACCACGTAGACCTTGGCGGACCAATCGTTATCTCAATCTTTTTCCACTAATGGATTAGTCGCGTATGTACGGAGTGCCTCTAAAACCTTCGAGGAGAAGAAAAGAGAGTTAACTGTGCATGCGACAAAGCGCAGTGAAAGCGAATAGGATAATATGTTGGCAGAAGCAGATCCACCGACTATGATTCACTTGGCCAAATACAGGAACAATTGATTTACTTGGTTCGGTATGGGAGCGAGGCCACGAACATTAGTAGATTCGAACGTTTCTATTTGCGTCGACGAATCACTTATTGTCGTAAAACTCTTTTATGTTGATGCATTATATATTTTACAACAAACAACATTGGGTCCCAATGAAACAGCAAAACTTTGTACCGTTGGGTCAATGTAAGTGCACGTAATACATAATCAAATATGTACTTTGTTATACTAAACGTTATCGCCGCCTTTCAAACATTTCCAGCACACCGATAAGCTGGATCGAATTTGACGAAAGCCTTGAGCAAGCATTAATGGGCTTAGTTGGCTTGGACAGTGTTTTTAAAACGGGGATGATTAACAACTTTATTTTCCGTTACCGAATCTGGATAAATTTAAATATCTCATTGATACACCAGTGGTGACAGGTCAGGGGAGATAGTAACTGAATTTCCCACTTCATCGAAAAAGGGAAAATTCAACGAACAAACTTTTATCACAACGTTGATAGATGGTACGTGTTGGTGTTGTAACAAAACAGAAAAATTAAAAACACTTTAAAATAACATAAAATGGAAACACTGAAATGGCTCGACTCCAGTGAATAAGTGCGCTTACAGTTCGGTTCATTGACAATGCGGGTTAGAGAAAGAAACGGACAATCGCAGCGCCAATTAGCCTTCGACCTCTCTGTAAAGCTGGCTCAATATCGTTCAGCGACCTCTGTCTAATACCAGCATGGTCGCGCATACGGTTCGGTTTTTAATCATCTGCCAATGTTTAGACAATGGCGATTTTCAATATTGACTCTTGCGCGCCCAGATAAATAAAAGACTGAAACAGCTGGTCACAAAAACAGTAATCTTATCCCTGACTTAAAAAACCGGACGTCTAATTTTTATGATTTTAACTTAATCGGAATGATTAACCAAGCAGACCGCATAGGTTTAAACCCTTAATTTTGATTACCCCCAGGACGTGTGAAAGTTCAGCATAACAACCTAGTTTCCCGCGAACTGTTGAGATTCTGCGATAATGGCAAGCTGACTGTACACGTTAACCAGCACTCGAAGCATGCTGTTTGCAGATTAAACAGCGAGTGCAGACGGGCGCGTATCGTCAACAGCATATCTACAGAATCTCGCACTGTTTGACCCCCGACAAAGATAACGTGACGTACTTGTCCGCGTGTTGGCATACCTTAATGGGAGAATACAGTGCGAATACTGAAAGTCAGAAATACGGAAAAGGCACAACATGAATTGAATATACGGGGCTTCTTAAACACCTTACCTAAATCTTAATGCCACTATTGTGGGTGTGATTGGTTAAAATTCAGCATTGCCGTAGTTATAAACTAAATGTCCTTCCACTCCAACAAACTATAAATATACAAATTATCCCGATTTAATGTAAACGAATTTAAATTCTGCTCCTAACACCCATCAACTGCCATGAGCCAGGGCAAAAAGAGATATACCACAAATAGGCAAAGTATGTTGACAGTAAGCCTATCCGCGGTGTGGAGAGCCGAGCATATCTTCAGATTAGTCATAGAAAAGGAACAGCGCCTACGAGTATCCTAGGCCCGGGTTTGCCCTATTATAGTGATATAAGAACGACCACAATGTACTCACGCACATAATGCTCTATTGTTAGCAAACGAAAACGATTAAATGGAAGCAAAGCATCAGACCTAAACGTCGCCCTTTGTTTAAATAACAACATCAGTGCTTTCTTTGAAAACGTGCCCCGACAACATTTCGCAATCTAACATAACGCCGCGAAAACGCGTACTGTAAACGTATAACAGTTAATAGTACAGTGAAGCTTATGACACTCTGCGGATAAAAATAAGTTAATATGAAAATGCCACATACCATTTCAAGCTTGATTTTCTTTGAACCGGAACCTTCACTAGGCAGCGAATTCCTGTCACGCTTTCCTGAGTTACCGAATGAACGGAATTGCGCGTCTGTGACATTTGCGTCTGCACGGGGCTGAGTAGACACAGCACTGCATGAATGATTGTTATTCACCGACGACACGATATTGCTGTTAGTTTGTCCTTTCCTGTATTTCTTACGATTGTTCTGGATGTGACTGTTTTCGGTGTCTTTGTCATATGGTGCCTGCACCGAGCCACAGGAACCTGGGGCGATCGGGGCTCGCCCTGGAATCCTAGCTTGGGTCTGGGGTGAATGGGGAAACTTCGGAGCGGAAGAAGTCGTGGTAATGGCGGTTAGACTGGGCGATGCACTACGGTGGAAACTCGGTGGTTTGATGGGGAGAGTGAGTGACGCGTTTGTGCCAGTCACGTTATTGGATGTGTAGTGACTCGATGCGCTAGTGGGGGAGTTCGTGCAGGATGAGTGTTTTGATTTCGCTTTGATTTTTTCCCCTTCGGATTTAGAATCATTTTTTTCTAAACTATGTTTGTGTTTCTTATGATGGCTCCGGCCGGACTTCGACGATTTTTTTTTGCCGCCCACCTCGTCTGGGGAGTTTGAAGCCCGCAGACTATTCGACGTGAGGCCCGACGATCGTGAGTCTTGGGCGCCGAATACATGACTGTTTTTGCTTTGGTTCTGGTTGGTCGTCTCGTTATTTTGTGCCGTCGGCGATGACGTTCTTGAGTTGGCCAATGAACCGTGATGCTTATTAGACGACTTGGCCGATTTCTTCGGTTTGCTTTTGACGTTTTTGCCAGCATTAGTAGAACTAGACACGAGTGAATTTTTGGGATTGCATTTCCCTTGACTTGGATTCAACTTGTCACTGTTTGAAACTTTGCCGGGACAAGGGCTGCCACCTAAGCTATTGTTGTTATTATTGTTTTTGACTTGTTGGCGTGGAGCGTCGATGTTCACTTTTTCGCCATCAGTTTCGGTTTCAGGCAAATCAATGACGAGCTTACAAAAGCCGTCGTTCCAATCGTCGTCACCGGAACTAACGTCATAACGGTTGTTGGAATCGATTTTTGCGTCCGATCGTTCATCAGGGTCCTTGTCGCTGGAAGGCGAGAAAATCGACTTAGTCGTTGGCGACACGGCTGTCCTCTGAGAGGTTGCAATTGCGTCAGATGACATATTTTATTAGTCCACAGAGGTTGCTATATCTCGGTGAGCTATGTGTCACAGTGTACCTAACATGTGTTTGGTCTGTGGAAAGCACGTCAAGGATTGCGTTGACATACGACCAACCATACGTACAACCAATAAGTACAGTTTAATGATTAGCTACAAGGCACAGTGTGCGGTATTTCGATACTGCGGCGGGCAAAACAAACATATATAAAGCTACTTAACTACTTGAGTAACAACGCACATACTGAATTGTGACATACAAACGATGATAACGGACGATTAACCTAAAACTAGAGATATAATAACTGGTAGAGAACGGTAAGATACCAGTGCTTTAAAACATGAATCATAATATAAATACTTATTTGAAGCAGATAAATTACGTAAAGGAATTAATTAAAGTTTCATGTATCCTATATGTTCGTCAACAAACCGTTACGCAGGGCAAACTTTGGCACGCCGAAAGGATGTCTAAAAATAGAACCTAATGCTACCCCGTCTCAGTGTTACGCGTAGCAATTACCTCCTGTAGCTCAACTCAACTATGGCCAACACGGCAGTTGATTGGAGACTCGTGTTTATTTAATTCAACTCGCAAGTACTGGTCTATCTACACATCAACCATTTGGTACTTGATACTGGATCGTGTGGGACTCGATGCGATTTAAAAGGGAAGCTACAACTGTCCGATTTGGTTGTGCTTGTCAAGTGGGATTACGTGATTGCGCATTGGCGATTCGTGATTACTTCTCCTCTGGGAAATTGGTAATTCGTGATTAATTTGCCTCGCATACAGTCACATGATAGGTTTATTATCGCCGCTTTAGGAAGAGTAATTCGCTCCCGCACTGTGAATATATCAAAGGAAACTAAGCAGATTGCAGATTTAAGATCAAATTTTTCCTAGCAGTGGTTGGCAGGCTATTGTGTCGCAACAGGAACTACATATGGTATTGTGAGGTCACACTGAGTCACAATGCATTCATCGAGGCGTCACAGGCAACGCAGCACACGCTCCAATTACCAGCGCCGAGGTAACAAAAACATCGGCACTTTACAAAAGATGAAAAACATAACGAAACGGTTCGTTCTCAGAAATAATTGGCGCAATTATCATCGTGCCTGTTCGAGATAACACAGCCAAACTAAACCATTTATTAAACCTACACAACTTGGCGTTGTTATTTTCACACTTCGACTTACTGTTTGACTAAGAGAATGATAAGTCGACATAACAAAAGAATCTGAACGGCATCGGGAAATCTAATGAAGCAGCGCGGGGTGTGGGAGATGTGTTTGTGGCCAACTTTTGCGTGCGTGGCCGACCTATTTTATTATCGCCCTTACATGGCTATCAATTGCTTATTTGGCGCAATTAGAGACCTGGTAACATATAAAAATCGTTTACGTCATTTTTTACCAATAAAAACGTAGTTGGCGATGTTTGAAACTATTTTAACTATTATAATAAATCTAATATTTACTGGACACAACATATCTACTCTAAATTCTGTCAGCAAATGGTGGGATATCAATTACTTTTCGACAAACGTGCTAACCCTTCCCACCGTCAGAAGCACTTCTATGCGGTTGCCCGATACCGAGAAAAAACGAACGAGCACAGAAGAACGAAAGCCGGCTGGAAAGACCCGAAAGCCGGCGGTGATACAGATTGACTAGGCCGATGTTCTTTAATGCATTACCAACAGTTAACTACATTTTATTTATGCAATATTATTTACGAAACAATAGTTTAACCCTTCCTCGCCAACATAATAAAAATAAATAAAAACTTCCTTAATATGGTGACCTACATTTCCGAACTACTGTATAATTAAGGGACTGAATTTAGGATACTAAAGTGGATAAATCGGAATAAAAATGAAAGTGAAGATTAAAAACTTAATACACAACTTACTCTAATAGTCCTGAAACACGTCACAAACAAACTCTTTTGGTGTACAAACAATAGGGATTAATATACATAATGAACACTTCTTGTCAATAACCACTACTATCTTACTAACTATAACATAACGGAAAACAACAACATTTAGCATGGCTGTTTAGAACTGTGATGCAAAGTTCGCCAAACGTAGCTTAGAACTGGCACTGCGGATACAGCAACACGCTTTGTGAAAGCTAACCTCGCAAGACGAAATCGATCTGCTGCTCGTTGCCTTCTCTTTCTTTCTCTCTCTCACTCAACACCAAACCTAATCTTGTGCTATCTCCTGTTCGGTCTTATTGCCTCTCGCGCGGAGCGCAGACTCAATGGCAAACTCTCGCAGATTACAAATTATAATCATTTTCGCCGCGGAACGGCCCAACTCAAACCGCTTATTACCTACAGTCGACGCTCGCCCTTTATCGCACCCATCAAATTGTTAATAGCGATTCGAAAAAGGCAGCGGTAGTCGTCGCCAAACAACCTACAGAGCAGTTTCAACAGTTTCTTTTCAATTGCGGTAAATATAGCCAAGCAATGTGCTATTTATACAATAAAAGCTTTAACATATCCGTTTTAATTACATACTAACAAATGGTTCATATACATATACTAAGCTATTTTCGAATTGTAAACAGGACTTAGAAGAATTATACCGCTCATCACTTCGACCTACGTATTCTACAAGTTAATCACGAAATTATGCCAAAGCGCATGTACGGCCAAAGTCTTTTTTGTCGTTGGTTCTCCTTACCAAAGTTTGAAAACAAACGCACTCAGTGGACCGAAGGCCTGTTCAAATTTTTCGCTTGGTGTCGGTAAACAAAGCAGGACACGACCGGCTAAAGCTTACCGGTTAATCTGAGCCGAGAGCGATAAGCCATGTTGTCTAAGATTGGATGTAAAAGAAAAAGTCAGGTCACTGCTTGGCGGTGGCTTAGCGCAGCTACCAATTCTTAAACCGCACAAGCGGCACAAGTAACATAACGGCTGTATTATCTACCCTGTATCGCTATATGGCTGTTGCATGGAACAGTCGACCGGTCCGTTATGTTGTTTGTCATTTCTTGCTTTTTGAAAGCCATTTCTATTTCGTGTTCTCTCTCTGATGTGCGATGACCGAACATTTGGTTGTTGTCGACAATTCAACCAGACTAAAGCCCGGCGGCTTTATTGGCGGTAAACACTTATCTTTCAAACAATTTGATTACCTTAAATTAAACATAAACCACTCAGCGTGTATCGATTTTGTAAATTTGAAAATGGTAATTTTACGATGAAAGTCATAAAATTATATAGACATACACACAATGCAAAGTTTATCACGGTGCGCAAACCTACACTTACCGGTTTATCACGGTGAGCGCACATCGTAAAGTTTTTGATTTTCTCCTGTGATAACCTACACAGTCTTTTCAGATTATGGTTAGTGGGTTTATAAATAAGTCGTTGCATTAACATTGCCCTAATTTATTTAGATTTAAAATAATTTGATTCTATTATAGGCTGCACATTAAACTAAACAATCGTAAAACTTGAATTGATCAGTGAAATTGAATATTTTTTTGTGAAATAAGGTCCTGTTGTAGAAATCTAAGAGTCAATTCTGTTAAGCCTGCTGACAAAACTAACTTATGTTTTCGGAAACATGGTTTACCTTTTTAAATCGTGATAAACGATTGTAGATTATTTTTGGAGTTGTAACCTCGATTGATGGTAATCGAAACAGGTGTTTACAGCTTTGAACGTATGGAATTACCGTTCCGCCACACAATCCCACAATCCCTACCAAATCGACCGATAATATGCGGTCGCTGCGGGGTTATCGACTCTTGCTCGACGGCAAGCCCGGCTTTGGAATGTCGATCTGTTTACAACACTCAGAAGATGCCTATACAGCGAGACGAGAGTCAGATAAAGTACGAGACTGGGCTAACGTTATTTTATTTACGAAAATCAAACATTGGGTTAAAATAACTTTGACGGATATAGCGCAAATATAGTGTGGTCACATAACAAACTTGTTATCTATGGTTTTCGTGGTATCAAGTGAGGTAATGGTCTAATAACTATTACACTGATCAAAGTTTCGCCGAAAAAGTAGTTCATGCATCGAAAGGAAATGTGCTATATTTAACCTAACATTTATTCTGCGATGTGCGCTATCTATATTTCAGTAGCCCACGGGCAGCAAAACATAGAATCGATGTGTTGTGAAAAAGAAGTTAAACATGAAGCAAAAAATGACTTTGAGAATAAATTACTGCACAAAATAACAAATTAATAAATGGTACATGAAAATAAACTGAATGCAACGACAAAATTTGTCACAAAATAAAATGAATGCAACTTACAAATAAACCAGAAGTGTCGCTGCTTTCTTGGTCGAGGCGTGACGCAGTGGGTAACGAATGGCCAACCTTGTATGACTGAATATGCGGACAAACGCGTGGGGAATAATCCCTAATATAAGCAATCATGCAACGCATATGCCACTTCATTCATCCCTTTTCATTTAGATTATCTTTTGTTGTTTCATAGGCCGCTTTTACGTTATGTTATAGTCGGCTGCCTTGACGGAATTTGACGGGATCGAATTTAATATTTATCAGCAATAGGAATCATGGTAACTAATCCCAGCAAGCCGTAGCCTATAGCGAAATGTAAACAGCTTTGAAAGTCGGAATGTTTTCGTTTTATTTCCTAATTAGATAATTCCGTTTTGGCTGTGGGTAATCTGTGGTTAGTTGTAAGTAGAACCTCATAACATGATTAGACTGCGGTTACAGATCTCATTTCTGTCCACTGGTAAGGAAATGAAAATTTATATGACGTTATCTGATCAACGCCAATATGATAAATTTTAATCATCAATAGCACAAATATGTTACTTGTGTAGTTATGTCCACGAATATATACTGTTGTTATCGGCTTGTACACATGTATAAAAATGACTTAACTAAGTTTTTTTTATTTTATGTATTATTTGTACAAATACATATTTATTAATTTTTCTTTATTAGCGTAAACTCTTTTTTATTGTTTTCTTTTAAAATTTCCCTTAAGATTTGGACACTTCACAATTTCGGCGTAAACTACTCGGTCATGTTTAACTTTTGCTTACATAATGGCCCTGTTTTGGGCCGGTTGATGCTACTTGATCCACAGTACTCACATGTTAATGCATGTAGCATGAAATCCACACATAGAATATTTATATATTATTTAGCATACTGCATTCAAGTTTAGATCTGTCTTCTAAACACATAATCATTAAACATTTTGTATGTTTGAACCAAATTTTCTCTGTAAATTGGTAACTTTTTACACGTAATTATAGTTTGTACCCAATGAACATTTATTAACCCAGTATTTTCCAAGTCTTTTAAAACAACACCGCTTAGAAGAAAATACGCGTCAGAAGAATATCACACTTCCGCACCAAAGCAATCCAGGGAACCTCCCCAGTGACTTGCAGTCATCACTTCCGGAAATATTGCATTGTTTAGATGAATACGTCATTAAGACTTCGATGGCTTTATTTACAGCTGCAATGTTTTTGAGATTCCTAATTAACTGGCAGGTATCGGCGTCAAGTACTTTAAACATAAAACAATCGAAGTTAAATAAAGAAAGAAATGAATTCAATTTTCAATGAATTAAGTTCAGATCGCAGACTTGAACCGTGAACTGATGGTTTGGAAGAGTTGAAATTTACTGCTGCTAACTGTTACCTTGGCCATTTTACGAAATTTGGTTAAATTTAGTAAATCAACAGGCTAAATAAATATATAAACCCAAGTCTTTACCTAATACATCACGTTTAATAGCTTCGGCAATCCGACCACTGTTATACTCGCTCGGACGCACTTCGCGTTTTATTGCCGCGGGGATAAACACAAACCTATTCTTATTATTTTTAATGTAAATCACCTCACAGCGATCAATCAGTATTTTAATAGGCTGGTAGGTTTTAAATTCTGTCGAATTATTAACGAAATACCAAATTCTTTTTAAGAAAATCGTAACAACTACATTTGGTATAGGATATGGTATATGATATTAATGTCGATCCCCGTGATTGGAAAAACCCAGGAGGTGGTCTCACAACCATCAGATTACATCGCGTCCACGGTTGGGTTTGCAGTGTGTGGTATATAATTGAGTCGTTCCATCCATTTTAGTAGAACCCATTTATTCACTGGGTTCAGGCAATGACCGCTCAGTGCCTTGGCCAATGACACAGACGACTAGCAGTAGTCAATTTAGTATATGTGTGTCCATATATGAATGATGCACAGTCATGGTTCCACTTATAGCTGTTCGTTACGTATAAGAAGCCTAAGGTTCAAATAACTTACTTACTTTCGGTTTATCGATCATGGATTGAAAACGGCACGGCAATGTTGCCATTACTCAAAGCAGCAACTGAAAATCGTTACAGCGTAATAATCTAGATTGTTGTTGTTCGATTTTAATAATGGTTGTTGTCTATAAATAATAAATTATTTTTTAAGATCTCAAATATTCCTACGAAATATTTGTTTGCACACTAAAGTGAACTAACACAGGGCGATACTTTATAACCAGCAATGTTCAAGCGACAGAAAGATAACCAACTGTCAACCAGATATCGCTGCAAGCAAACGAAAACTGGCAATTGTAAAACAAAGATGATCTGGATTAATTTGCAATAAACAAAAGCAACAACATAAAAAGACAAAAATATTTTTTAAAACAAAATATTATGCAACCTGTGTTGGGCAAGACATTAAACTCTTCCAGCCAGACATGTTATGTAATTCAAGATATATAACCCAAACGTGAAGAATGCGTTAAGCATTTATTATTATAAGTGTACATGCCAATAGACAGTACTCGGATTAGCAACTCTATTTTTGGTACGTGGCGGGAGAGTTGAAGTACCTGAAAAAAAATGCGAAAATATATCGCACATTACTTACAATCCAGACTCCACCACTAGCCACATATCACAATAACACCTACTATACGTCGGCATCGCCTTTCAGAAATATCTACACTCCGTTACTTTTTTCGCCTAGTTTCTAATATGTATTCGCTACTCTGGATACCTGTTACACATGGCTGTTGATTTAGGTGTTGGACACGAAACGCCTCGTCAATTCTCTGTAACGCGAAGTTAAACCCGTTTGGGTCCAATCTTAAAATATTTGCTTTCATTATTTTTTGTGGGATTATAATTGATATGAACACTGGTCTCAACAAATAAGCCTCTGAACTCAACACACAAATTAAAATTATTGTTCAATTGGCTTTTCATGTTCTCGAAAATGTCGAATGACATGACTTCCGGAGTAAGGCATAAGGGAATTTAAAACGATAAGTCTGCTGGCACGACTAAGTATAAGGTTACTCATTTTTATCTCCAGAGTTGGAAAGATTTGAACTAATAGACATCTCTCGTATCGATAAAACTGTTTTATTACCTATACACGGACGGGTAATTCGTAAATCATCGAGCTGCATGTACTATTAATTCAACCGGCGTAGGTGACATCCGCGGAGTGCCTTGTCTAGGACACAAACAATCTTCCAACCTTTGGCCATCACCGACTAAGCTAACCAACCGGTCTATAAACAGCTCTCGTGAATGTTACACTTTGTAGACTTTATTTAAACGCGGGAAACGACGCAGGTTATTCGTTGTATTTGCGTACTATCTGTTTATTCGAAGATGCATATATAACCGTAAAGTGATTTTCCACGCAAATTAGACGTTTTCGTATTATCTGTCTATTAAATGACAATTTGAACATTTTTTTATCAGGATTGTCGAACTACTTTTACCTCAAGCAAATACCAAACTATTAAATTTGCGGCCTATGATAAATAGCTTACAGGTTATACAAGCTTTATAGAGATAACCTAGTGGACAAGGAAAATTGGATTGAAAGAAGCATATCATAAGGTTTTCGATAAAACAGTTGGTTTGTTTATGGTATTCGCATATAGAAGCGGCGAAAACTTACATTTCGGGAAATTAAGTTCTATATATTATAAGTTACAACCGATAACATTGTAAAGGATTTTAAACAGAAATCACATATACCGCTTTTTAATAGCAAGCGGTATATGAATCGGTCACGCTAACCATTGTTTAAGGACGCCATCATGCGGATCATCTTTATGCAACTCAGAATAGCAATTACAGTAAATTTAGACACCAGAACGGAAATTTACGGGTGATCGCCTGATCGGAACTGTTTTTTTAGTTTTCGCTAAACAATCGACTCATTCGGTTTTTACAAATAAATAGAGATATCAGGTTATTAAACAATTGCACATTTTTATAAGCAGAATCCAAAATAATTTGATGATACTAAAATAAAGTACACCATCCAGTAAATACAAAATTAAATACAAAATTAAGTAAACGAAGAAGTAAAATTACAAATTGACCTACAGTATAAATTTAAAAATTAAAAAGTGTCAGGCAAGGTCTTGTAAGGATTGAGTATCCCGTTTGGATCAAACATTTTCTTTATTTTCTTCATCATTGTGATGGATTCATTGCTTTTCGAGTATGAGATGTAGTTACGTTTCTTAAATCTGTAACAAAGAAATAAGGATCAGATATTTATGTTAATTTTAATGCATGGGAAAACAAATTAACTGTATTAGTTCAACCTGTTAATCCACTGGGTTTAAACAACATAGGAAGTGACTTGTCAAGTACACAAACACTAGCCAGTGGCTGGTTTTAATTCACTAACCTTACAATTATTACAGGGGTGCACATAATAATTTAAAATATAATGTCACTTTCGTTCGACAGATTAGTCTGGTGGATTAAGACGTCGCATTTCAGCCGAAGGGTTGCAGGTACAACTGGTCGATAGCTAGTCGGCTGTGTCATTGAGCAAGAAACTTAACAGACATTGCCAGTCTATATGAAGGCCTGTTTTATAACATTTGTCCTCCTAATACAAATAGAGGAATGAATATACTTTCATCATGAAACTCACCCTAACCCGTGCTCTGCACTTATGCTACCTTTGTGCTTGGCTGTCCACTCGTACACAAATGGCTCAACCGCAGAAGCAATGGTTTGGTTGTATTGGGGACATGTCACATTTAAATGCAAATTGCCATCACCTAAAATAAAAAACATGTTAGGAATAATATTGACGGGTTGATTAGTAATATTTTTGGAAAACGGAGTAATTCATTGTTCATCCACATACTTTGAATAGATGGTTACACTATAAAGGTTCTGAATTTGTTCCTGCTAGAAACAATAACATTCACAGTGAATTCTCAGGGAAAAGCACTTCTCAAACACCAATCAAAATAAATTAAACAGGTCAATTGAACGTACTATGAAACCCATGACAACTGAAACCAAATGTTTATTAAGAATCATAAATATAATGAGTGTTAAACACAACTGTCACATTTTGAACAAATTAGTATCCAATCCATAAAAAAGAAGTTGTGTGACAGACATTTGTGCAAGCATAGGGTCTTGTCTTGGAATAACAACCTCATGACACAACCGATGTAATTTTAAAGTATTTAAAAACCGGCAAAGTTTAACAATCATTGTACTAAAGTATTTTAAGTTTAGCATGTATCTAGTGTGTTGTATGGTGTTATTACTCCATAATCGTGGAAATTAAGAGCTTGCTGTCCAAGGTTGAGCTGCCAATAGCTGATAGAAAAACAGATCGAAACCCAAATCGAAACTTCCAAATGGGGATCTTCCATAGAGTTGTTTTTGTTAAAAAGATAAATAAAAGATACACATGTGTATATAACACTTGCCTAAATGACCATAGCCAACTACCGAAGTGCATAATCCTTCCAGGTGGCGTCTGGTATCGAGGACCATGTCATACATAACATGGGTGGGGAGGGATACGTCATACTTGAAGTTGTATCCTTCGTGCAATAGAGCTTCAGCCTGCCTTTCACGTAATCCCCATATTGCCTACGGTAATGCTGTATCAACGTTGTATTCTTAGAATACTCTTTAAGATATTTCTTAACAGAATAAGTGTGATGTCTTTGGTTATTTTATTGTTTATTTTGTTAATATATTCCAAAGTTTTTCGCTTCTAAACTACTGTGTGGTATCAGTGTTAACAAACCTGTACCTGTGGGGTCCGCCACATAATGTTTATGATGTATGACATGATGGTTATGATGTATGATATTATATTGATTAAATATAATATTAGCATTTCATAAATTTACTAAAAAGATAACTACTGCAACCTGCATTTTGTTTAAATCAGTAGCAATTGTCCCATCACTGACTGTCTGTGATGTCATTATTTCATCAAGAAAAGATGACAGTTTTTCTTCATCATGCTGTGTGTTTGAACCTGTAGTTAAACACATGTTTGCTGCCATATTTGTTTAGAGCTAATGAAAGACAACACTTTTGTCCTTAGATTACTAAAAAAATATACATGTTTTATATAGTGAATGTGAAACCACAGTGAATCCGTTTAACTCACAACAACCATGGGGTTATCAGAGCTATTGTAGAACATATTGATCTAGTGGATTTGGGCAATTTCGACAAAGTATTTAGCAACTAGTTTCTGCAAACCTTCATTTGAATAGAGGTGAACTAACCCACCAAGCTTTTGGGTCAGACTGCCTTATTTCTTTACATTTTACCTGATGTTTCAATAAGCATGTAGAATTCATGCTCCCCGATTGGATTGGTAAGATTCAAATGTGTTTTGACGAGACCCATACATGCAGAATCTAAAAACTCAACAGCAGATAATATTTCTCCAAGGTCTTGTTTAGCTTTTCTTAGTACGTGCAATAGCCCTTCGAATGTATCCACACCTGAATACACAACAGATTTACAACAGAATATCTTAAATACAAAATTTTCATTTCAAATATGGCATTTTTATGCTGATGGGATAATCCAGACTAAAGGATTTATCGTGATCTATTGATGAAAAACTTATAAAGGGATATTTTTAGTTTTTTGTAATATTAAAGAAATGATTATGTGAAAAAATACATACCTAGAAATGCCAAGTTCAATGATTTAGGTTTCTGTGGACATAGAATAGACACTGCAGTAACAAAACCAAGTGTCCCTTCTGATCCAATCATTAGTTGCTTGATATCATAACCAGTGTTATCTTTGCGCAATGTTGAGAGGCAATCAAGAATTGTACCATCCGCAAGTACCTTGTATTGTACATTGGTACATTAGCAAGCACCTTATACTGTACTGTAACTTAGCATGCACTGATTATTGATACTATAACAGAAATTCAAAAGAAAATTCTTAACCACAGTTCAAAAACATATTGAGGTTATATTTTGAGATATTTAGGATAGATAATGATTTTCTCCATTAGTGAAGAGGTATTTTCATTGGCAGAAGTCATCAAGAACATTTGCAAACAGAAAAAATACACACAACAAAAAACTTTGTTAAATAAACAAAAACAATACATGAAAATAGAATAACCATTACTATGGTAGGATTGCAACATAATAGGGGAACTACAGAGTGTCACGCTTTAGATCTTATTCCTGCAATTATTACCTTTTTTATCAGGCGATATAAGAAAGATACAACTCTATATGTACAACCATATTTTACTGCCTGCCTTTTATATAACACTATGTCCCATAGTAAACCTAAATGTGAAAAATATTAAACTCGTCTACTGTTTCGTGACAAAGTTACTCCGGTAAAAAATGACATGGTAAAAGAAACATCTCGAGGTCATAAACAAGTTGCATAATGCACACATGTATAGCAAAAGTAAACATTGAGTTTGTGAGACAGAGATCATAACAAACCTACAGCTTCCACTCCCAGCACGCTTCCTCGAAGAGATCCATATCTCAACAACCTAAGTCCACCAGCATTTGTGGAGATGTTTCCTCCAATATGGCAGCTTCCTTTCGCACCCAAGTCAAGAGGGACGATTATGTCATGCTTATTCAATTCTTGGCTAAGAGCCTCAAGCACACAGCCAGCCTGACACACAGCAACACCTTTAACAAGTCCAAATCATTATTTCTAAACTAGTTAAAATGTCTTGGTCACCCAACAAAAGTTCATTGAAAATGATTATCACAACCTGCTACTGGATCAACAGAAATAAAATCATTCATTCTTTGAGTTGACAGAATTATTTCATCAAATACAGGAACACTTCCCCCAACCAATCCAGTATTGCCACCCTAAATATAATATTTTGCTGACACATTACATTTTAACTTAATTCTTAATTTCCTTTTTCCACAATGAATTTGATTTCCTACGATTACTAAACAAGAACATAAATATTACTAAAGCAGTAAAACACTTTACAAAATGTTCATACGGCACCAAAAATACGCCTAACTAAATTTCAACAGAGAAATTACTGTTATAAGTATGTATATTTAAAAAAAATTTCAGTAAATGGACATTACAGTAATAAAAAAAATAGTTTAAACTTTTTCCACATAATGACTAGAAAAAAAGGAGTGTACAAAAGATGTTTGAGTTTCATACTAATGACATTACTTAACCTGTGGACAGATGGCCAGTTTTCGATCATTGCAGTATTTAAGTATCTTTGACACTTCTGCAGTAGTCTTCGGTTTTAGAAGTATCTACCAGTTGTATGAATGAATCAACATAAAGGAGTGAGTATTAAAGTATTTGTATTACATTTATGATTTAGAATACAATTATTGAAAGGATACCAAAGCATCATCATTTCTTGTGATTTCTACTAAATTGCACATTCAATAGATTATGTAAAAAACTTATAAATATGTTCATTAATTATTGGATTAGAGTCAAATCTATTATTTTTACTGTATTTTGTCATTCATGGAGATATCACATAAATATTCTATAATTCTAAGCATGATGGAAACAAACTCCGATGCTTTAACTAAAACTCTTACTTATATTACTGGTATGACAGAACTCTAGAAATTAAACTGATACTAAAAGAACAATATGTATCATCACTTACTGAACTTTGGCCTCGAACTGTTTTTATCCAATCAATATTATTTCCCTCTAATTCGCTTGGATCTGTCAGAACATGATTATGGCCAATTATGTCTTGAAATACAGTGATGTCAGTTGCGGTGGCTGTTGCATAGTTCCCCCTGCGATCAAATGCACAACTTCAAGTGACAGGCAATACTACTAAAGAGTGCACCGTAATTTTAAAAACAAAACAATTATGGGATATTCGTTAAACAAATGGATACGGCTAATGGGATTACAATTTTTGTAAAACTTTTCAGTTGCAAGGTTTTAATTGAAAAAATAGTTGCTTAAAATAATAGTAAATGCACAGGATAAATATGGATGATTCAGTTACAATGTCAAAGTATATCCAGTTTTTTTATATATCAAAAGAGTATATAAAGCTGTGTTTAGTAAGCATTGTGTCATTAATCGCTAGAAATAATTATTGTCGTTCCTATGTTGTGTTATCGCCCATTATATTTCACACAATCAAACTTTTGTATAACAAATAAAACTCAGTTGTTGGGGCACCATTTTATTACAGTTAGGGATAGAACAGGATATTTTGATGTTTATCCTCATGAATGGGAAAACCCAAGTTGGTTAATACATGGGCAATCGTCAGATCACCTCGCGCCCATCGTCAGGTTACCGTAGCTATTGCGGTGCGGTACCTCTAAATACTACAGGACCGCTTGGATCGGCTTCGGATCGCTTACTCATACTTCGTGAATTACAAAAGCCATGATAGTTAATGTTATAGGTTGGGGTGAAAGGTTTCAAGTTCTGGGGTTGACAATAAGTGTTTGGGACACGGGTTAGAATTACTTTCCATGAGCAATGACTAAGTGATCCACTAGCCCGATCCAAGACGCTCCAAGCGGTCCTGTAGTATTTAGAGGCATCCATTGCAGTGTGTTGTATGATTCACACATTTCTTAAATTTGGTAGAACCCATTAGTCAAATGAGTTCAGGCAATGTTCGTTAAGTGCCTTGTCCAAGGACACAACCAACTTAGCTTGCACCAGTTTTAAACCTGTAACCCTTTGGCTAAAAGACGACTGACTAAACCACCAGACTAAAGTTATACTTCAATAAAAGCAAGTCGTATCAACTATCAAGGAGACAACCTGGACCTTCCGATTAATCTAGCCGGACATAGTAAAATAACATTCACTTGCCCATGGGTTGGCCTTACCTTTTAACATTGTATGTCTCTGAAGTAAAAGCTGGCAGATTATGAATTTGGACAGCAATTAACGACCTAGATCGATTAAACACATTCAGAAAACTATTTAACCCTAACATTATTCTTTAAATTGGATACCTATTAGATATATTGCATAGAAATAAATGGTGTTTGACAAATTTCAGTCATGAAACGTTTGCTAACTTTTTTCACATCCGACAAATTTTGTAATGGGTATTTCCCTCTACAGGAAGTAACTTTTATTCGTAAATTGACGCAAAGGTAATTGTAAATGCATTGAACCACTTTTATATTTGAAATAATTGCAAAAAATTAAAAAATTAAAAAAACGTTTCTTGCATAAAAAGAACACGTTCCTCCAGCTTAAAAGTTTTCAAAATGATGTGTAAAAACAGGCCCCTTGTACTTATTTGTTTTTACACGAGCCATTTCTACACTGTCCGTCATTGGCGGTGGTCCACAGCTAAAAACGCCGATTCTTTCTGCCTGTAATATGAAAAAATGTCCAAAAAAATTTAAATTTTACTAATAAGCACACACTAACCTCACAGTGTTTATCCGACAGAGACTTAAAAAAGTCAGGGAAATTTGGTCGACCAAAATGAGTGGCCGCGTTTAAACCGGTAAACATGGATTTTCCTGATATCTTTTGAAAGTGCTGCTCACACATATACTGTGAGGAAAAAATAAATTATATTCAAACTTACGTCTTGTAACTTTATTCTATTTCAGGGTATTTGTTGTAATAGTATAATAAACCATTTTTTAACAAATTCAAGAAATAATTTCACTATTGCCAAGACTGATAGTTGTTACGCAGTAGGCTACATATATCACACACGAAAAAAATAAATCTCTAAAAAAATAAGTTATCACACCCAGATGTCAATGATTTTAATATTGGTTATTAATATAATTTAAAAATATAATGTGATCTACTGATAATAGGGAACATTCGTTAAAACAGGTGTTTTGTTTATGGCCGTGTGGGGTTTGAAATTTGGCTGTTGTGGGGTTTGAATAGACAACGACTGCAGGACGCTACATATAATAAGTTGTGGGGTACATACTCATAACAACCTAGCCAAGTCTAATATTTACCCACCAACATTGTAGTTCTCAGGTCAAATTTATTCGGAATTT
>CH003301.1:23583-76206 GCA_000149265.1 Ciona savignyi
TTATATCCAATAACCACTCGTATTGCCGCTGGTCTCTTGTCACCCACAAAAAGTACACCTGTAGTATAAAGTATATGATTGTGATAAACTATTAAGGCACAGTCTTTGAGAGTGGAGATTGAGAGACATAGTTGGATAAACATAGACATAGATACATAGTTGAATGGTTCCATTTATCCAGCCAGTTATCTGTCCGGCCGGTTGGTCTTGCGGGGTAAGTGCGTCGCCTTTCAATCAAAAGGTTGCAGGTACGAAACTGGTCGCTAGCTAGTCGGTTGTGTCCTTGGGCAAGGCACTTTACAGACATTGCCTGAACCCAGCGGATTAATGGGTTCTACCAAATTGAAGGAACGTGTCTATTATATACAACACACTGCAATAGCCCCGGTAACACGACGATGCGCGCGAAGTGATCTCACGATTTCCCATGTAATAACCCCCTTGGTTTTCCCATTCACGGGGATAAACATCAATATCGTATCCTATCATTATACGGTATCATTTTGGACAGCCAGTAGAAGGATGAATAGATTGAAACCAGCTCTTTGTCAGTCTTTTGTATACATTAGCATGGCACTTAACGGACATTGTCTTTATCTGGTTAAAGATGAGTATTCTATCTTACCCTATGGTCTAGTTTAGTACCATAGTACTAAATTGGGATATATATATGAAACAACATATTTTAAAAATTGGCTCATTAATAAAAATAAAATAAAACATGCCTATATATAGTTAATTGTAGTACTGCAAAAATATATCTTGTTTTAATAATGTCCACTGCCTTATATAAGAATAAAATAAAGAAAACTTACAAATTTACAAGGAATACCAACTCCAACATGACTCTTGTGTACAAGATCTTTAAGAATGGAAGCAAAGGGTGTGACACCTATACCACCACCCACCAACACAGCAACTTCATATTTATACCAGTCCTGATGACCTTCCCCAAATGGACCTTCCAAAGTATATCTAAAGCGACACATATTGCATCGTAATATTTTGTACCGTACATTTAAATATAATTGGTGAACGGGGACATCAACCTACCAACCAAATAATTCACTTGTTTGTGTTCTTGGGCAAGGCACTTAACATATGTTACTTCAATAGTAGTGTTAAAAACAAATACAATATCTGTAAGCTTTAATTCTCATAAAAGCTTTGATAATAATTCTACTTCAAACATGTATTATATCAGAAAAGCATCTCTAATAACGGTATTGTACTGCTTTGTCTATTGTACTAGTTATTTTTTACCTTCGGTTTCTCATCACTGTATATGTTTCTGATGTTTTGTGTCCACGGTCCTACTGCTCGGATGTGGAGTTTAAGCGTCTCCTCATCCGGTGAAGAGGATAGAGTGAAAGGGTGATATTCCCATTTTGACAAACCACTGCAAGCAATTCGGACCTGTGAAAAATATCAAGCTTAATTACTTGGTGATGAAATTAAATGCAATGACGATGAATTAGCATGTGTGGAGTGAATGTCATCTACCAGCCGAAAGGTTGCACAATAGATATCAGTTTTTTGCTGTGGGCATTATTATCATTTTTGGACTTTGCTCTAACCTAGACATGGGCAACATACGCTCATTGGCATAGTCAGGCCTGTTAAGGGATTTTGATCGGCCCACAGACTGCATCTAACCAAACCCTGTAATGTGGACCATTTTTTTTCTAATCCCTACCCTCTGCATTCTTGTGCTTTGTATGCAGTAACAATGGTATGTAATGTATCTTTTGAATAAAATAAAAAATAAAAATTATCTGGCGATAACCAATTAGAAATACTGTAAATTATATTTCCAACTCATTATATCTATTTGTAATAAACGCGAGAATATGAAATTTAATTATAAATTAGGTTTTTTATGTTAAATTTACTTTATTGTACATTTCTTTATTCTAAAGTATGAAGAAAGTGGGATTATTCAACTTGAAGATTGGAAACTATTTCTCACCCATTGTCCTGCTTTGTAGTAAAAATCTGATGGTCGGGCAAACTCCAAATAAGTTACGTCTGAAGGCAAGATCTCAGCACTGATTACTTTCAGCTGGAGCTTTTTCCTATACACGCTGTACAGTTTGTCGAAAGTGTATAGAATCACAGGAACCAAAAAGTAGTAGTAGAAGCTTGGTGCCTAAAATTGGAGCATGACAACATTTCTTATACCAAAATTTTGTATCAAAAGAAAATTTTAATTTTGCCAAAACAAATAGAAATGATATAGCAAATAGTTTAGAATATTGTATTGAATGAATACACCTACCTTACCACTAACAAAGATTTAAAAAAAAAATTTGTAATGGTCTTATAAATATACCAGTTGCTTTCATGTATATTATAGTGGCGAAATTTAGAAAACCATACCTGAATAAGCATTCCACTTCCATGTAAAATTGTAAAAAAATAGACCGAGATATACCCAATAAAATGGGTCCATTGAAACCAGTTAAACATAACTTGCCGAGGATAATCAAAAGCGAAAATGTACCTGAAAACATTAAAAAAAATATTGGTATATACTTTTATTCAATCAAATCTGAAAGTTTAATATTTAACCAATATAGATGCTTGTGAGTGACAAAAACAAAAAGTATAATAAGGACTGTTAAATAATTTAGGACACTAGGAAATTCATAAAAAATTCAATTTGTAGTGTCCATATATAATATGCTATAAGGATAGAAGGTCACAGGAAAAAGTTAATACAAAAAAAATCAATTTTTTTCCTTTGACCTTTAATTTGAGATTGAAACATAGACGACACACAGACACTGCCATGAAAACAAATCCTATGAAACTAGTTGTTTTTCTTAATCATTTCCACTTTATTAAATAGGTAATCAAACAATAATTAAAAAGATAAATTATGCTAATTAAAGTAAAATCTAATCACTATCTGGTTTAGCAATAGGCAACCTTTTGCACATAAAGAACCATTTTAACAGATATTCGACAAAATAATAATCACTGGGTGCTATAAAAACAAATAATATTTTCTGGATAAAAGAAATACTACAATCTGTGATTTAAAGATTCCAATGTTTTTTTTACTTATGCATGGGTATTAAACTTATTAAGTTCTCGCTACATAGCAATAAAATTACTAAAAGCGGAATTAGACTGATGATAGCTGCTTGGTGCTCCGGTGCTGCAGGTTGGGTTTTTCTAAACAATTTTTTACTTATAGGGTGATTCAGCAAAACATGCAATTACTGTGGGGTAAATTAAATACTCACAGATATCTAGTGATTATCTTAATTGAATTACATGGAATTTGGTAGACAATTATTTTTATCTGAAGAAGAGAAAAACAATAGTCAGTGGATATGTTGTTTTGGACTGGACAAAATATCAAGATATAGCACGAACAAACCACAGCAGCATTTTTGCAGCTATATAATAGTGTGCGCAACAAGCATTTATGTTGTTTGTGTGTAGTTATATTTCATTGCAAAAATGCTATAAAAAACATAACAAATAGAAAATTCACACAAACTCACATAATAATAAATACTATGGTAAGAATGACCCCGGTCAACCCTGTAAGAGTTTGCAAGCACCAAAACACAAATGTTGGTCGATAGTCACTTGGAAACCAATAGTCTCTAAATAGACATATTAGATCTGATGGCGATTGTGTTTGTATGGAATAAAAGTTAATGCCATGACTCACGATATGAACAACTGTGGAAATTGAAATTTTTGTAGTGTTAAATTTTGGGTAAAAATAGGATACTCATGCTTATCCAATTGGATGGGAAAATGCAGGGAATATTATAGAATAGGTTCTATTCATGTTACATTCCAGTCAACAGGAAATCAATGAGAATACCATACAGATATTTGTGTGTCTTGCGCACACACAAGAACACAACCTTAAGGACACAACCTTGGTATCGATCGTATACTTATTTTATTCAAAAAATATTATGTGTCTCGGGTTGATAAAGATATTACACTTAAGTGTAAATATACTACTGGGTTTATGTAATGACTTTAAAGAACCTTGATCAATGATAAAACTGTCATTAGCAGCTAGATTTAATGCCACAACCTTTCAGGTGGCAAATAACAGCTCCTCTGCCATATAGTCAAATAGGCCAAAGAAAATTTCAGTCAATAATTATGTTTATCTAGCATACTATATAGTTGGTTGTTACAATATGGAAAATAACACAATACCTGTAAAAAATAGAGCCATCCAGGCCACAAGTTTGTGACATGCAATCGAAGCATCAAATGGAATATAAACATGCAACGATGTCTCTCTTAAGAAGGTTAGAATGTTTTTGCACATTGTGAGTAATAAAGTGGAAATATTAAACATCAGGGCAGCAGCTGATGCCCTTGCAATAGGCACCGCATAACCACCAATGATTCCCAGTCCAGATGATTTTTTAGAGTTCACTGCGTCTTTAAAATGAATAAATGTTTTAATCTACAGACAAATTCAAAAGTCATGAAATTAAATAGCATATTTTAAAGCAGATCTAACCTGGCAGAAAAATTACATTATATGGTTCTAAACAATGCATAGGGTTAAAATAAATATAAGTGTATAAAGGCTCTACATACAAAAAGTCGCAAACAGGGTAATTTCATTGCCCACAGACATATCATCAGAGGAGCTATAATAAATGCACTGACTGTGTAATCTCATTACTCCAAAGAATTTGTCTTAAAGAAACTATAATACAACAAATATTTTTTTAAAGGTGTTCAGTGTTCTATATTGAATCATTAACTGATATGCAGGGTACTCACTGAAAGACCAAAGAAAAACTCCAAGTGTGATCCAGCAATAAAATGAAACCCAAAATACATGACGAGCGTAACACTCGAACCATCTTCTTACTGAGCGCAATCTGCTCGAAACCTCAAGTACCACCGCTCGCGCTTCGCTCGTATTTTCATTTTGTTCAGTAAGGCTGTTCAGTGGTGTTTTGCTAAGAACAAAAATGGGTTTGTTGGGGCAATGCTAAAAGTTGTAAACACAACTCAGATTCATACTAAAAAATAAAAAACACCATTTGTAAAAACTGTGTGTGAGATTCTCGTCCCATACAAATGAATTTACTGCTTTTTTAAACTATTAATTCTCCACAAGTTCAGACTTTGAAGAGGGCTATTTTGTTACATGTTATGAAAAGCTCATTTTATAAATCGTCTCATGTGTGCCATGTGTAACATACCACCATGCCATGCGTTTCTTAAGAATCCTATATAAACTAAGGATAACTCTATTATTTTAGAGAACTCGGGAAGCTCACTTTTGGTCTGATCAATTTTATCACCTTTACCCCACCTACCTAAACTATGACTTGTGTATAGTAATTTAATGTGTTATACACTTTCTTATTTTACAATAAATCACCTAATCATTATTACCATCAGTCTTTCCATGTTTAAACTATGTTTAAGTTAAGGCACTGCTACACACTAATGACTTTCCTTCTTTCCTCTATAATTATTAAAGTTTAAGAAAAAAAAATAAGAGATTTTAAAAAAACATAAAAAGGATAAATACGGTATTTCACTATATCAGAAAACATTGCTTATTTAAGAAGAAATAAAACTGTGCATTTCATTTACAGATGTTCTAACAACTGCTGTCACAACACAAACAAACTAAACTATAATTCAAGATATTATCTCAGCTTACGTTTCATAGAGTTTTCTTGCTTGTTGTACCCGATCGTGCTTGGAAACTTTGCGTTTCAATGGAGATTTGCTTTTCTTTTCTATATATAACAGAATTAAAAACTACACACAGCGTACTTTGGTTTTAACTGGGGGTAATTACAAGCATGTTTTTTAAAATAAAAATTCACACCTGGTGCATTAAATGGTAAAACAATTTTGTCCAATTCAAGTTGGCACAACAAATTTTTAAATTCCGCAAAATTTAGTTGGCCATCTTCCTGGTCCAGTTGTAAAGGAACAATCTTGTTTAAAACTTCCTCAACTGCAGCTTGATCTGCAATGCTTGAAAATGTGTCCACCATACATCTGTTAATAATGGCAGCTTGCTTAGTATATGATACTGATGTTTCATCAATGTCAGGATCACGGCACAAACTTTATGACATTTCAGGATATAGGATATTTATGTTTTATCAGTTTTCTATTAACTCACTGTGCTATTCGGCTTAATATTTATTGCTAGATTTAGCTAATTTTACGAATATGTAGAGCCTACTCTTCAAGTGTTTAAAGGCAAAAATTGTGTTTTTATATTAGAAAAAAATGTTTTTTTAATTATATTACTAAGAAAATTTAATTTTAATCATAAAAATACATTTAGTACTAATAATTAATAACTAATATGAGACTTATGCTATTTTTAGGTTATTGGAGTATCTATTTATATTTCATGATGAAAACATTTAATCTTTACCGAAACATGTCTTTAAATTGTTGAAGTGTCAAGTACCCAGTTTTATTTAAATCGAACACATTGAATAATAAGTGCATCTTTTTATTGGAAGAACCTGCAATATTACCAGTGCATAAAAACATAGAAGATATATCCAAATAACCTTTCAATGATATATGATTGCTGCATATTACCAGACTCATATTACAGAAGTTTTGATATCACTAGATGCGGTAGTGATTTTGGAAGGTCTAAGACATGCCAATCCATGTGACTCAAACAGATGCCAAATCTTCATACATAATCACTACAATAAAAGCCAATAGCGACTACATACCTTTGACAAAAAAGACAAGAATCTTTCTGAAATCATTAAATGAGATGAAACCATCTCCATTATCATCAGCTACACAGAAGATGTTACGAACAAATAAAGAATCGGATTTCATTTGAAGAAGGTTGGCAAACTCATCTTTGCTTAACTGGATATTGATCAAGTTCTCTGGGAATGCGGATGGAACAACTTGGGTCTCCATTTGCCAAATCTAATTCAGTGCAAAGTGATTAGCTTGACTACCGGTGTCTACATGGCCACATTTGAAGCAACTTTTCATTCTATTTTTAAAAAATCAACATTTATTTGGATCTTGTCTGGCCTGGTTGGTCTAGCGGTTAAGTGTGTCGCCTTTCAATCGAAAGGTTGCAGGTGCAAAACTGGTCTCTAGGAAGTTGGTTGTGTTCTTGGGCAAAGCACTTTACGGACATTGCCTGAACCCAGCAGATTATTGGGTTCAACCAAATTGAAGGAACATGTCTATCATATACAACACACTGCAATAACTCCGGTAACCCGACGATGGTCGCGAGGTGATCTGACGATTGCCCGTGTGATAACCCCATTCACGGGGATAAACATGAATATCCTATCCTATCTTTAGTCTATACACAATTATTGCAAGCATAATCTATTATGAAAGTGTACAGAATTTGGGTCCAGAAGCATGTTGTAATGTAAAATTATAAAAAATGTAGACACATTTGTTGTGACAAACAACCTGTGATAAACACGCTTGATAGAAACTTGAAACTTTCAAGTCACGCTTTTTTTTGGTATTTGCTTCCTTGGAAAATTCCTTTTCATTGAGTGATTTTTCTTCCCAGGAAATTTGGTTTGCTCTAAAGAACCATCGGAGCGAGTTGAGAAATAAATTACGATCATGTGTCTTCGGGAATACCAGAACCTTAAAAACAGGTGGCCGTTTTTTTAAAACCACAGGACAATTTCATATTAATCTTAAGATAACACATTTTACACACCAGATCATATGTATGCTTCGCACATCTCAAAAAAATTCTGTTTTTTTCGCCCGAATTGTTGTAGAATATATGCACGCCTTCATTCATGTTAAATTTGGTGGTTGAAGATGTTCGCCTTTTCTCTCTGACAAGAATCTCATTGCCTGGTCCCAAACTAATCTGTGTAGTAAAAATTATGTCTGTTGATCCAATAATCTGCTTGATAAAGATATTACATTGGTAGGAAAACACAATTTTTAGGTGTTTCTCAAACTTAAGTTGTATTTAACCAAATAATTTTATTGCTAAGTAGGCTACTTTATTTCATGCTACCTGAACTGCTTTCCATTGAAAATTCTTAAAGCTTAGAATTTCCTTTGCTGTAGTACTGGTGGCATTATGATCAGAAAGGAAAGTCGAGTTAGTTCTTCTTTGTTGTTCTTTCCTTACCCCTAATATTCTCATTAAGGCAATAACAACTGCAAATAAATAACTATGTGAATATATGACCAAATGAGTATGGCTTTTAAATCACAGTGGATGAATATGACATTTCATCTCCAATGTAGTAGAGATGTTCATGTTTATCCAACAGGTGGAAATTGTCCGTCGTTAAATCTAAGATGTAGTTTGTGTGGCAGCGTTGTTGTCTAGTGGTTACTACTTACTGAGCTGACATAACACATACATAAGCAGAAAGGAGTTTTAAAAATAACTCCCTTTTTACTCTGTTTTTCATACAGCAACAATAAGCCAAGTTCAAGTTACCAATAAGAAAAACAGCCAGTCCACAGAAAACAAGCAGAAATGAAAGTTGACTAGAGGTAAAATCATCTGTGTGGTGCATTTCTGGACATGATTCCAGATTTTCTTTTGTCAAATGCATTGGTCCATTACAGAAATATTTACCATTTTCTGTGGAAGATAAATGTAGATTTTAAAATATAGCAGATTGTGTTCTTCAGTACAGTTAATGTTCAATTTTTATTTTTTCAACAATCAAAGTTAATTGAATAAAATGTTGGGATAATGTTTTTTTTCTAATAGTTTTAAATTAAACACACTAGCTTTACGACAAATGAACTCTAGAGCCTCCCAAGTTTGTTTTTCAGTTGTTAGCACTGGTATTAAACCTAGGAAAATTTATGTTCATATCAGAATAAAAAGATGGCAAAGGCATGGAATTTATACTTTTAGTGGATGAATGTGTATTTCGTATTCTAGCTGATTGAAATTCTTATCCATAGTTTTGTAGAAAAGAACATAAAAAATCTATTTTTACCTTCGTTCCACAGAAAAGGATTGAAATGTTCACCAAGAAGCAGATCGGGATGTGTTCTCATGATCACATCTCCAAAAGTTACATTATGCAACTCAGAAATTTCTTCAGTTGTAAATAAGCTAAAAGAGTCATCAGAATGGCATGTTATATGTATGAAGGCATTTGTAACAACTGATAACAGTATATGTTTGTTAATATTAGCATTTGCTCTGTTATAAGTATACATAGAGTCAATATTTGTCCACATCTGTGTACACAAGTTCAGTTGAATGGAAAGGTTGAATGAATTCAATAATTGTATCTAAATAAATCAGTCATTTTAATTAACTTAACTTGGATGTTGAAATTAACCATGTTGACGAGTAGTTAAAGATTAACATACCAATACTACTATACAAGGAAATGTCAAACATTTATCAGTGTGTGATTTACTTGATTAATACTGATTCCTCTGTAAAATATATAATCTACCATAAATGTTACATAAATTAAGTTATTTTTCGGATAATCTTACCCATTTTCATAATTTTCAAACCAGAATCTGTCACCATCTCTAAGTTTAATGATTTGCTCCATAATGATCAAGCGGAAAAGTTCACCAGGTCTCCCCTCCTCACTTTCCAACATCCCACCAGTATAAATATCCATGTTATCTGGAGAATCTCCATGTAGAGCAACCAACTTCCTTAAAAGCTGTAAACAGTGGAGAATTTACAAACAAATAAATCAACTATCTCTATACAATAATTGCCAACACAACCTTAAACAACAACAGTTAAAAGCCATTCACCTCTTCATTTTGCGTGAACAAAGTTGGGTTTATATCTTTAATGGTTTGCTTCTTTTTGAATCCTAGTATTTTCCTAGCAGTGTTGTAATCGGGCAGCCCATGATCCCTTCCTCTCTATACAGAAATAATCAGCAAGGATTTATAAAATATTGTCAAAAAAGGAGTTGAAAAAATGCAGCAGATATTCAAAGCAATCATAAAAACACTGCATGTCTGGGTGGCAAAAGCTATTTACAGGCCCCTAAATTAACCCCACTGCAATTCAATAACCGATTCCAAAACTGCATAGTTTACCTGGATAGTTTTAGCAACCTTGTCCATACGAGAAAATTCCATTGAACCATAATAATAATCTCTAAGATCACTGCATACCAAATGGTCCTCTCTTTCTGCAATCTGACTCATCAAACCAACAAGTAAATTTGATGTTGAAATATTCTCGAATATTTCCTGAATAAATGATATCAATAGACTACACATTTACATCACATTTTAAAAAGCAAGACAAATAGCATTGGGATTTTTACTTAAGTGGATGTTGAGATAATATCCAAGTTTCTAGCCATCTAGCGAATAATCCTTTATATGGACTTATTCGGCTAGTCGGATAAAAAGGACAGAAAAAGTAGGGAAATAATAAATTACATAGATGCACTAATGGGATTAAAGTGTACAGAGGATAGCTTACTAGCCTCCCAATTTGTTTAAGTGTAAATTTAATCATCCATTCAGTAAAAACTAGATCGTTGGTACAAATTTGTTTGCAATATTTTATGTCTTACGTCAGAATTCCAGAATGAATTACACAATCTTATGTTGTCGATATGGTTTGTATCATGTCTGCTATCATCGTCACTCTCAGTGTTATCATCATCCTCTCTTGAGATATTACATGTTCCGAATACCCTGCGCATTATAAACATGAGTAAGATAAACAACAAAAATCGGGAAAGTACCTAAGGGGAATTAATACTTTTAACAATTTGTTTTACGTGCCTCCCGACAATAGAGTGTGGACAGGTATACGATGTATTTAAAATGTTTACCAAATTGTCGGAAAACGAGAGAAGTGTTACATACTGTCGTCCTTAATATATAAAATTGAACTGTATGGTGGCCTTATATATATATATATATATAATTGAAAAGTTGAGTAAGGTTAAATATATAATATGTCAACCTTTTTAAGTTGCTTGGCACAAAAACTGCGGATGGAACCATCGTGTCGATATAATTCATCGCCGCGCTCTGGAAGACGTTGCTGATCGCGGACGAAACAGATGCTTTATAACCTGGTGGTACGCATACACCAAAATGATGTATTTTTTAATTTAGTGGTATAAAATATGACTATATTAAGACTGTTGTAATGTGAAGTACTCTACTACATAATTTTTGGTAAAAATGTTATTTATAACGCAATGATTGCGAAATCCTGGCTGCGTGATTGATTCAACACTCTACAATAGCTCCGACGGGGTAGGCCTATATAGGCTACACGAGGTAATTTTTACGAGTGTAAGAACGCATAATATTCCTGTCGACACATGACCTTGAAAACGGTTGCATACGATATAAAAAAAATGTGCCCTAGTGTATTTTGGCTGCCAACACCAATCTTCGTGTGCGAAGCGAGGAACCATTACAATTAGGATAGGATAGGGATGTAGTGTGTTGTACATGATAGACACGTTCCTTCAATTTGGTAGAACCCATTAATCTGCTGGGTTCAGGCAATGTCCGTAAAGTGCCTTGCCTAAGGACACAACCGACTAGCTAGCGACCAGTTTCGCACCTGCAACCTTTCGATTGAAAGGCGACTTAACCGCCAGACCAACCGGCAGAACATTCACATATCGCGAGTCCCTTTAATCACTTATAATTTCCACCACGCCGATTTTACCCATAATAGCATAAATTATCATATACCAGTGTATGAGGTGATTTCGCCGCACTTTGTACAGGATCCAAGCACCAGTGGCAACCAGTCGTAGAAAACAACTTTCTAAAAAACATATGTTGGTTAAGAAATCTCTGTTTACTGAATGATTTCACACCTTACGTGTGTAAGCATTATAACAGAGAGTAAACGCGATACACCTGGCAACGGTATCAACGTAGTCAAGTTCTAAGTTAGATGATCAAACAAATATGCGCAGAACAGTGTTTCCGAAACACCTTAGACACGTTTTCGCGCTCTATGATGATAAAGTGACATAGTTACCTGTAACGTGGCAATATTTCGCAACCTGGCTTCGTTAAAAACCTTTTCTTCCGACCAATCAGAATGTTGACCACCTAGTTGTCTTGCCAACCAATTGTGGTGTCGAAACCAGGTGATACCGACGCTTAGAAGGAATGGGTTTTCGTTCCCAGTCCGACTGCCCGTAGCTGTGATAAATCAAGTATATACCTTCACCCACATTAATAATCCTACGCAAATCAAGTGCTCAAATATTCGTCTAACCCTTAACGGGACTGACTGCCCGAGATAATAACTTTTTGATAAAAATATTATTGGTTTATGTATTTTATAACATGATAGAAAATATAAATTCATAGAAACGGACGTGGCTCCCTTAGAGGGTATTATCTGATCCGTTCAAAGAAAGCAGTAAAAGAGTGACAATGAAAGAAAACCACGTTTTAAAATTTGTATTACTTAGTGCATTTTAGTTTTATTTTAATAAAACAAGATTTTTCAGTTAAAACATTAAGCAGCTTTTAAATTACGTGAAACAAATAAGAGCTGCGATAATACTTACAGAAGAGTCTTTTTGCCGTTTTAACCTTGTGGTAAACAGGAACAGCTGGATTGAACAGTGGAAGGCCTTTCTCATTTCGAGCCGGGAATTCCCCCGCGTCATTCAGTGACTTCAACTCCCCCCTACAGTCCATTGGTCTGTCCTGTGAACCGCAGTTGCATGTTTAGTACTAAATGTATCAATATTTGTGTTTTATAGTGGATCCCGTGTTAATAATAATATTACTTATTACACGGTAGGAATAGCAGTAATTAAACCGCTTGAGATTTTAATTAAGTCACGTTATACCTGGCTTGAAAATTTATTTGACTCTTTGGTTCGATGCGGACAATTCTCTGTTCGCAATCTCAATTCGCCCGACCATGCTCTTCCAGGGCCATAAATACTGTGCCCATCCAAAAACGACGTTACTTCGTTTAGTTGCTCGCGTACGTGGTTAGGCGAATACCCAGTGTTTGCCGTGACGTATCGAGATCGCTCGACAGGTAATTGCAATGTGCCGAGCCCATTTGAATCAAAAATGTCGTCGCCGACAGGAACAGGGATTGAAAAATATTCCGGGGGGCATCCATTACTTTTGGTGTCTACGATTTCGTTTAAAACATATTGACCTGGAAATAAAGAACAAGCTCGGCTTTTCATCGTTTTGAAACAGTTATAAATATAACCCAACCTACTTCATATACTTTTTATTATGTTTAACACTATTTTATGTACTTAACAATACGGATTTCGTCAATGTAATTTATTGGTTATAAAAAATGATTATCCTGTGTTATACGCAGTAACACGAGCAAGGCTGTTTTGTTTAACCATAAAAATAGTCAAAACTTACTGAAATAAACGAACAAGGCTGTTTTGTTGTTGTACGACGGAAGGTCGGATTGACCAGCAGTGAGTGCGACGCTAATTGATCTTGGATTAGGTCGTGAACTTCCAGAAGGCGCCGCGACCCCGTCTCCGTAGTGTGGCAGCAAGCGACGAATTAAGGGCGACTCTGCATATTAATTTCCTCTAGTTTAACCAATGTCAATCAAACTCTTGTTTTACAAGTGTGTGAATCGAAGTGATATATCAGGTGCTAGGGCTACAAGAAATGACTGAAACGTTTATCAACGATAGCCTATTTAAGTTACTGTATGGCGGAAAAATCTCGAGATCGAATCAAAAAGGTTAATATTGGCATAATCTAACCTAGCGGGACAAATATTGCAGGATATTAATACATTAAACATTTAATGTATGCAAATTTTAAAATTTGGTTTCCAAAGCTAATATTAACAAAATATTAAATTCGTCGAATTCCAAAAAGGGTAAATACGTAATTCGTGGAAATGATAAACTGTGAAGAAGTATTGTAACCAAGCAAATATCCAAATATTACGTCATTTAATAAATAGACCTATCGGTTAGGGAATGGTTTTACAAATATGATTAGTTACAGTGCGTCATAAAACAATTACGAACTTATTAGTTTTTAAAAGAATCTTAAATACAGACAAATCGGCCACACTTAAAATTATTGTAACTACATATAAATAAATAAGTTAAAATTGATGAAAGTTATATTTCTAATTGTTTCAAAACATTTTTTATACTATGAACAATTGTGCTAGAAACTGTACAATTTGTATTATCTCTATAAAAGTGAAATTCAACATCGCGTCCTTTTTAACATATTCCTATTGTTAGAACAAGTATAGACATTAGTTTATTACGCTTTGCGCCCTAAAGTATTGAGTTCATATAAAAACTTAAATGGAACATAGTTTTTTAAATTACAAAATTAAGGAACTAAAAGAAAACTACAAAACGACAGTTGTTATAGTACGGCCTATACATATTATAAATAAAATCAGGGCAAAATGCGGCCGAAGTACAAAATAATCGTACTTTATATAAATTATCCGTAAAAAGGCAATTCGTAGTTGGATATGTAACTAGAGATTTCGCCTAAATGAAAATTTATATCTAATGATAATGTACACTCGTAAATGATACCTTGTTAAGCGCTTTTCAAGCATTATAATGGAATTAATTCCGAGTTGGAGGAATTGTACCCGAAGGATTTTATCTAACTGGTCACACACATCAGAATGGGTCCAGGGCTTGTTTCTTATCATCTGAATTGTAAGCATGTATATGGACAAGGCCTAAGGGCATTTTCAACGCCCGATTAAAATTAAATTATTTTTTGATTTGTACAAAATCAAGTTTTTCAGAAATAAAAAAGTGAAAATATTTGTTAGATGTAGGCGTAGTTTAGACGTCCCTAGATGCGGGTGCAAATTATAAATACGTCGGCGGTCCAGTCGATTGAGGAAAAACAGCCATTCTTTTTATATAGATATAGCACCCGAGATTATTCTAAAAATGGCTCACCAATAGCCCCCTGGGAAGGATTGGCAAGATTGTTGTACCACCCATCAAAACTCGGGTATTCTTTATTCGCAAGCTGGACCGCTGCAAAAATACAAACAGTATGTAATCGTCCATACTCACATTTTTAAGTATAGTATATATTTGTCTAGTTTATCCCGGTAATTGCTAAAAACTGTATTTTAAACATTTGCCCTATAAATCGCCGTTTAAATTTTAGAATGTTTTTCGCTCACCTTCAGAAACAGCAAGTAATACACAGAAAATCGCTTTAACAACAGTCATGATAAAAAAAACTAGGCTCTGGGTAATATGTATTGCCTACATTTTTGTTTACAGTAACAACAATAATGAAATTATATCAATACGTCTTGTTATTTGGCCATGTACGCTATTTTGTTTGCGTTTATATAGGCCACCAAATTAATGAAACAGTCTCGTATTTGGAATGAATTGGAAACAAAATTCTCTCCATTTTACAGTCTATATGCATGCTATCAGTGTAAAATTTGAATAAGCTAACTTCGTGTAATTTATTGTTAATCAATTTAACTGCTGCGACTGCTGTATTAATTACTAAAACGTTGGGCTTCACCACGTATTTAATTAATGTTGTTTCTGTATTAAGTTCATAGTCTATTACATTTTTTTAGAGGACGAATACAACAAAAAACTACACTGTTAATGAAGAACTGCGATAAACATCATTGTCAAGCTGACGAAAAAACTACGTTGCATATATTCTTTACAAGCACTCATATAGCCTATGGGCTATACATGTAAGCAGACTTTGAAATTCAATAACGATACATATAGTCTCTTTATATACGAAAGTTTTAAAAAGTTTTAAAATGTTTAACAACCGTTCTTTATTAATTTCTCGCCTTATGGTGAATCTTTTTTCTGTTACATTTATACCGTCTAAGTTTCTTTTATTAATGTAGGATGTCATTTGAATAACTATGTCACGAGCGGAGGTTGGAAAAAAATACAAAGCGAAAAAGAAATTTTTTTCAACGCATTGTTCCGCCCTCCTTTTCCCAATTCCTTTTCCAACGCCTCGTATGTAAACAGGAGGCAGAAAACAATTAATTACGGCAGCTGTAATAAAAGAACAGCAAACACGTAGGAATGAAAACAAAGGTTAACGTTAGGTAACAGCACAAAATTAATATTTTACTTTCTCACACTCAAATAAAAACCAACCAGTTTTTACCGTCGATTCTTAGAACTTTTAAAATATACCTACCAATCTGTGGTAAGTCGATGTCCTTTTCTATGGTGTGATGGCGACTAGCGTTAAAGTTTTATTAAATAATTTGTACTCGTGATGGTGAGATTCACTTTTATTATCTTCGAAAATTTTTCTTATGGTGGCAATTTTCCAACGGTGTAAAAACTTTGTAATATAAATATTGTTTTATACAGTTTTCGCCACAGTATACCTATATATAGCTAAACTTGATTTCGAATCCCAAATTTTCAAACGATAGGTATTTATAAGTTATTTCTTGCTATATTTATTACGACACAATATCAATTGAGGTGTCGAAAAAAACGGGAACATGAATAATTTACAGAAATGTGATACTAATTTACAGAAATATTCAAAAATCCAATCATAATTAATCGAAAAAGCTAAAAAGTTCAGAATATATAAATACGAGAACTAATAGAAACCTATTCTGGTTTGGAATATTAACTACGGAACCGTTCAAAACTAAAATTGACTTCTTTCCTCTATGACCATTTTCACCGACGAAAACGATCTGATTTACAGAAATGAACCCGCGGAAAAATAATCCCATATTTCCGCTGGTCGCTAAGAGTGTTTTTTACATTTTTTTTATTTAAATCGATCTGACCACCTATGGGACCGTCATCAAGCGGTCGCGTTAGCGGGGTGGTCGTGTTAGTGAATTTTGCTTTGGAGCAAGTTGTCGTTATATGCAGCCAAAACGTCTGCCTTTTTACTAAATTTATACCAAATCCATTATTTTTTATCAGATACCGCAGAATGAATTTAAACAACTGTTAGTACTGAAGTTTATCTTATAAGATTCAGTTCTGTTTGCCACAATTTTGTTGGTGTGTGTGTACGCGCTTATTTAATCTTATTGTTTTGATCATAAACAAATTTAACCTTTTTATTTTGGTGACAAAGGCAAATTATTTAGCACGTGTGGTCACTTAAGCAGAGTAAAATATGAAGTTTTGGACCAAAATATGGCGGTCCTGGTATGGAAACCGTGGTGGTCGCGTTCTTGAAACAGAATGCAATGCATTACCATAGTAAATTATTTGAGACCGCACAAAAGTGGTCCTGATAAAGAGGTTGTCGTGTTACAGAGGTGGTCTCCAAGCGGGGTTCCACTGTATATCTGCTTTGTATGACTAAAGGGGAATACCCTAAATCAAAAGTAAACTAAGATGAGGCACTTTTAGAAATAACAGCACTAATTAGCTAAAATGTTTATTTACACATTGGATATACCGCTTATTATTTTATAACAGATTTTGAAAGATTTATGTTTTTTTTTGACAATTTAGGAAATTAATCAATCCAGTACGTTTCGGCATATTTCATCCAGTATGAACGGAATTTACCATACATGGAAACGATCTGTAAATCTACATTGTGAGAGCCATTGTGCCAAATACGTCAAGTAAACAAAAAACAATATGACACTGAGCAAAACTGGCAGCAGCGAACAAAGAAATCGTGCGTTGCTGTGGGGTGTCCCGACTTAAAATCAGGTGGAATGTATATTCCTTGGCACATTACCCTCGCTATGTGGATATCCTTTCCAATTGGTGCGGTGGTAAGTTTTCTATAAAGTAACGTTAGTCATTATAAATTCGTTACATTTTAAAAACATTTTATGCAATGCAGTTTTTACACACTTTTGTTTACGAGCTACTTCAGTAAATTAATTAAGGTTTCAAAATTTTTCCAAATATTATTTATTTAAAGCCATGTCAAGTTTTAATGATTTTCAATTTTCCATCTTTTTTCTGGAATGATTAATTGTATTTTTTTCTTGTGTAGGAAACAAAAAAAAAACAGAATAAAATAAAATGCTCTAAATTAGTAAAGTCGTTAATTTAAAACATGATAACAACATTCATTTTGTCTAATACATTCAGAATTTCCTTTTTTATGTTGAATTTAATACACTAAGTAGTAGCAATTTTTCAAATCATTGTCTTAATATTAGGCATGTAAATAATTATAAGTAAATAAAAAGACATTTTTATCCTCAGGTTGTTGTGGGGCTTGGCTTAGTCCACTATATTCATCACATTAGGTCTGCAAGAGGCTCAGTGGTTTGTGCATTTGCCTCAATTTTACTTGTTCTTACTTCATTTCTTCTGGTGAACTTGGTGATTATCGATATGTTTTTTGTTTCTTCAACCAAGTCTAACTATGGTATTAGACAAGTAAGTTTTATAGCATTTCAAAGTAAATTATGTATATCGAACTTAAACTTGTGTGTTGCCAAAAGTGCATCATTATGTTAAAGTCACAAGCTGTAAATTAGTTATTGGTTAAAAAGTTACCCAATTGTGTGTAAGTTATTTAAAACATTTTATTTGCAAGAATATCTTATTTTTACAGAAATGGGCGACAAATCAAACAATTGCATATGCAGAAAAAGCATTCTTGTATGGATATTACGGTAAATAAGTGTTTAAATTAAAAATTGGAAGCACCTTTGTGCCTTAACGCAAAACCTACTAAAATGACTTGATTTACAGGTGTTTTTACCTTTCTTGTTCTTCTAATGGTTTTTTTGTTTTCTTTGCTTTACTTTTCATACAAACCAATCAGAACTGCAGAAGCTTCCAGATGGGTAGGTGAATTAACATGCAATACCGTTATGTCACTCTAGTATTTACCTTACGCTTCAAAATGTATTCATTGGAATATAAGGTTGCTGTGAAATCTATTTCAGCAGGTTTAGTTCGTTAAAGTATGTATAACTGCAATTATAAAAAAAACAACACAGTTGGTTGTCAGACATTATAACGACTAAAATAATAATATTGTAATTGTGTTCCTTATTCATAAAATTTCAATTTTAGCAAATCTGACGCAGTTTATTTTATATTTTGATTTTTATGTTTGTATTCTATAATATTGTGTTAAATAACAAAATTTAAATTTAAAATTAACTATGTTTTCTTTATAAATTCTGTTTCAAAAAAGGCAAATTTCAATGTAATTTGCTCTCCCTGCTATAAAGTTTAATAATCTTTCAGGGAAATGAAGCTCGTCTACTAGATTGCTTATTTTTTCATATATCACTCATAATTCTGTCAACCATTACCTGCATGGACATGGATATTTACTTAACCATTATATATCAATATCTTTTGGGATTTGTTTGTTGTTTGAAATAGAAATATTCAAAAGGTTTTAAGGGGAGGAGGGTTAAAATTAATTGAAGTGAACATTTTATCAAAATATATCATACCTTTGTGGGTTTAGTCAACATTGATTAAATCTAAAATTACCTTATCCATATTATGCAATTTCCTGTATTAAGAAAATTACTTTTTGTAACTTGACTGACATATCCTTCAGAATATTGGACATGGGTTTTTGTGTACATTAGCTCCAGTTGTACTACTCATGATTGTTCTCATATTAAGGTAAAATATTTAATTTGTGGATTCTTTCTGGTTGTGTTTACCTGCTTGAAATTCATTTTATTTCCAGTGTTTCGTATCTGTCTACCAATACTGGATGTCTAAAAAACTTTAGTGCTAACCTATACAAGCAATTGAATATTATTGGACAACTTGAATACCCCACGCGTAGTAAGTAAAGTAGCAATGTACTTAATGTTCTATGGAAAGTCTTAAATTCCCTCTCCAGGCATTGATGCTGGTCTGGTATGCGTTATCAACTGTATTGCTCTAATTGGGATGGTTCACTCACTGATATACACTGTAAGTTAAGAGTCCATGATGTAATGCATATTTATCTTATGACCAATTGTTAATCAACCCAGTAGTTAAATGGGGTGAAAAAAATTATTATGTTTCCATAGTATTAAACACACTGGGGTAGTTCCAATAACCTTGCTGTGGGCGGTAATGTGTTGGTTGCCTTTTTTACAATGCTTAGTGTATTTTGGGTTAACCATGAATGTCTTATTCTAAAATATCAAATGCTAAAATTAAAAATACTAATAATTTATTTTGTGTTTCAAAGTCACAAGAAAGACTATATTTCAAAATATATTGCTTAGGCATTTGGAATGACGATACTGCCGGTAAACTTTATAAATGGTGAACCCAACAATGAACAACAGAGACAACCCACAGAAGAATCAATACCGGTATCAGAGATAAAGAAAAATAGTTTTCCGAACAAGTAGTATAGAAATCTGCGCTAAAACTTTAATTTAGGCTGACCAAAATGTTTATACTTAATTTTGTTTTACTTTCAAACTGTTGTTGTATCTGCCCAAAGCTTATGTATCAGTGCAATCAATACAAAAATACCATAGTTAACACTAGCAGTAATTTATACTGTAAATTTAAACAGCGTGATATAAACAAATATTTCTTAGCACAGGGAAAACCAAACATTGAACAATTCTGATCATCAAACACTTCGATATAATTCTGAAAGGCTGGTGTATCACCAATGTAAAGAAGGTTCATTGCATCATCAAAATTATTCTTGCTTTACAAAGTTAAAATGTCTTGTTCGGCCACTTCAAGTTAGTTGGTTCATATAGTTTGTCTTAATAATCTCATTTTGCTTGACTAGATGCATATAGTGTTTGTTGTATTTACCAGGGTTTATAATATTAAGTACAAGAATATTTTTTGCCTTCACTTGGTTGTAGCATTACTAACTTGACTAAAGACACCACCACACTAGTTTTAATCCCAAAAGTTAAAAACCCACAAATTACATTTTTGATTTATAGGTTATGGGCGGTGTTCTGCTATGCTTGTTTGCATGGCTAATAATTATCACCCTTGCACTATCAAAGTAAGTTCTGGTGATTGCATCAAATTATTCTGGTTAACTTTTATGTTGATGATTATTTCAGTACAAACCGGTATTTATCATCACATGGCATAAAAACTGGGTATTTAGCAGGAAATACCAGCGTTGTAAATCCCATCAACTACTTGTTGTTTCAAAGCAATGGGGTGAGTAGTGCAACCAATGATTAAGTCTCTGTATAATTTTCCTTTCTGCTAGGTGTTTCCTGTTCACTATTTACTTCTTGGGGGAATTGCTTTTTATTTGGCTGCAAGTTCAGTTGCAGGAATGAAATACATTGGAATATGGTTCTTATGGAAAAAGGTAATTTGACTAAGTACTCTTTAATTTGCTTGAAAATATTGCAAATTTTATGCAAAAGTGTTTTTTTTACAAACGATGTGCTAATTCATTGCAGATTCACAATATTGAAGAAGGCAACACACTGCCCCATGCAATTTTATTTAGCAGTTTTGTTGTTTCAACGGTTATGGTATACACTGTGATACTATTCTACTCATTATTTCCACAATATGCAATGTATGGATCACAAACTTATCAGGTCAAAAATCAATTCAATACAGCAATTTAAAAGTATTTACATTGCCATGGTCTTTAGGTTAATGAAATGTTAATTGGAAGAATTCGTCCATTTTTTCAAGTCAAGGTGTTGCAATGCAGCATGGAGGGACCAGCAGGTTGTACAGTTGTAAGGCTTAGAGTATCATTTAAACTTTTTAAAAAGCATCCAAATTAAAATAGTTCGGTCATACTGTTAACTGATCAGGATTTTATTTATAAAATCCACAATTTAGTTCAAATGAATTGTGGGTAACAATAATTAGATTACATTTGGTCTGCTATTGGTATCCTGAAGTTATTGCATTATGTTAGGATTAAAATAGATCAATCCACCGTGTTGATGTTTATGAAGCGCTCTTTTGTCCCAAGACTTTAGCTCACCAATAACACTTAGTTGATATCCTTTGTAATGCTACGTATAAAAAAACATACTTGTTCCAACAGACCAGTGCGACATGACAAGACTTTTGACATTTCAAGTAAAATTCTTTAACAGCATATGGCCTTTTGGTGCTATATTTTACTGGAGTAATTGGTTGTTAATACTAGTAAGTAAAGTTGTTATTATATGCAACAAACCTTACTTTTATTTAGATCTATTGGAACACCCAGACTTTATATTTGGCCTTAAAAATTTCAGGTTTTCATTATTGGGTTCATGGTTTCAATGAAACGCATTAAAATAGCTACAGATGCATACTCTACTCCAAACGGAAGTCAAGAGAATTTAGTTACAGAAGTAATTTAATATATTTTTAAAGCGTTTTGTATTTGCACAATAAAAGAACAAGAATAACAAACTTTTAACACTGCATTAGAACGTTATTTTAAAATAGATTTCTTTGTAAATTTACATCAGATTATTTCCCTTGTTTCGTCATGCACGAGTGTCGTGGTGCACAATATCATCATCAGAAACTGAACAGTAATTTCTCAATACTTCCAACTTACATTGAAACAATGTTGTATTTCAGCTTCGGCAGATTATATTCTGTAACTGATAAAAAAAAACTACATTTTAAACATGTTAATACGCGCAACTACAGATTGCACTATTACGTTGCGTATTGATCAGCTAATGTGAGTATCAATCAATTAATTTCGTCACACGAAAGTAAGACAGGGCAAGTCGATTATCATCATAGCAAACCCAGGTAATAAGATTTGTAAAAAAACGCACCTTTATCAATTTAACCTTGCAAAAAAATGATAAAAAATCAGGTTGTTTCTCTCATATCAGTAAGAATAGTCTATTAATTAAACTACACAATGGTTCAGAGAGAAAGATTATTTTGCACATTTCTGGCCATCACCTGGCACTAATAACCAAGAATGGAATCCGATGTGCTGAAAAGACAGTCCTGCAGTCGTGTGGCCTATGCATATACCGAATTCTATACACAAAACTGGTTTTAGCTTAGTCCGAAAAAAATATGTATATATACAATAAAACCCAGTGAAAACACAATACTTACTTTATAACATTTTTACTAAACTTTGATGTCTGTTGACTTTTGTTTCTTTCTATCTGAATAAAATAATTAAATTGACAAGTTTCCTACTACTATGGGTTCATTTTGTTACTATTTTCGTCAACGGCGAAAATAAAAATGCTATTGAAATGTAAAAATGTACCTTTATACTCTTTTATCTTGAAATATAGCATTCTAACACCGGTTTAAAATTTTAAACAATTTGAAATGTTGTCTCAGGAAGTTGAGCTTAATATGATTCGTCATCAATTTTATTTATGACGGGGAAAGAAGGTATTTCATCATTGACAACCAAATATTTTTATGTGCATTACTCCACGATCGTTACCTTTAATTATTAACTATATGCAGAATCTCTAATTAACTCACTTTTTGATAGTGGTATGTACGTTTCATCAAACTGACCAATCGAAACGAACAACCTATAAAAACACTCTGTAAGCATTGATACAAACTACTAGTCTTGCTAGGAAAGTAGTTTTTAAAATATTAAATTTAGGCAACCAGTTATATTCCAAAATGATCTTAAATAGAAAATATAAGCAACAAGTTATCATTCAAATTGATCTAAAAGTTAATTATCAGTTTTAAATAGTTTTTACATTTTTTTAAAATAATTTTGAAGTTCACGATAACATTGATTTACATATACTTACCTTCCATTTAGTTTACATGTTTATTGTTTAGCACCTCTTTAGTTATTATGGGTTGTGCTCTGTAAATAAAACAATGTTATTATGTTACTTTTGTAATAAACCGGAATAGATTTCTTTGTAAAAAAGTTCCATCAGATTATTTCCCTTGTTTCGTCATGCACGAATGTCGTGGTGCATAATATCATCATCAGAAACTGAACAGTAATTTCTCAATACTTCCAACTTACATTGAAACAATGTTGTATTTCAGCTTCTGCAGATCATATCCTGTAACTGAAACACGACATTTTAAACATGTAAATACGCAACTAAAGATTGCATTATCATGTTGCATTTTGCTCAGATAATGTGAGTATCAATCAATTAATTTCGTCATACGAAAGTAAGACCGGGCAAGTCGATTATCATTATAGCAAACCAAGGCAATGAGATTTGTAAAAAACGCACCTTTATCAATTGAAGCTTTTATCTGCTGCTACTGCAAAAAAAGAAAAACGTAAAATACAAATTTTAAAAAATCTTTAAACTTTGAGATATTGTTTCTCTCATATCAGTAAGAATAGTTTATTAATTAAACTACACAATGGTTCAGAGAGAAAGATTATTTTGCACATTTCTGGCCATCACATGGCACTAATAACCAAGAATGGAATCCTATGTGCTGAATATGTAAGACAGCGTACTGTCATGTAACCTAATGGTTGGCATGACCCATGCATATATAGGGCATGACCAATGTTAATATATTCATACAATAAAAACCAGTAAAAACACAATACTCACTTTAGCAACTTTAAACCAAATATTGATGTCTATTGCCTTTGTTTCTTTTTATCTGAATATTAAAATTAAATTGACAAGTTTTCTACCACTTGTATAGTTTATTTAAATCAGTGACACTAATTATCCACATGTTTTTAAAAAGAGTTTAATTTCCATTAATCAAAATAATAATAAATTCTACATAATATGTTGATACACACCTCCATAACATCTTATATTTTCCAACAACCGATTTCCGTTTTTAGTCCTTAATTCCTCCTGAAAAGCAAAAATGCATAACTAGGTGAATATAATATTTGCTTGTAAATATAATTAAACATTTTTATTAAACAGCCATTCAGGGTGAAGAATAAAATATCACCAATGTTTTGTCTGTCCTGTTGAGCTTAAGTAATCATCATAATGGCATGCAGTCAACTAAAATGAAAATAAAAAGCATTTACTATAAACGTACCTGCATGTGTAAATCCAAATGATGAGTCTGAAATAAATTATAATTTGTTTTAAAACAATAAAATTTGTTTATAAAATATAGTTAATAAAGCAAAGATTGGTCAGCGACTCTAGTCGTCTTCAAAGAAGCCTCAGTGAGAGAGTTATTTTTCATCATTTAAAGATTTAGAATGGCTATTTATTGAAGCAGTACAAACCTGGCTACATTCCTTTGCTCATAAGCCTTGTATGAACCAACAAAGTGAATTGTGAAGATCTTTTCTCATCTGTCAAAAATTCGTTGGATCACGATTCTGAAAAAAGAATTGAATTATTTAAGGCATCCCGCTATAAAACCTGAAATACCTGATGATTTTAGGGATAATAGTATGTATTGGTGAATAGGACAATAGAAACCTCTTTTACAATTTCAAATGTTGTCTCAGGAAGTTGAGCTTAATATAAATCATCATCAATTTTATTTATGACGGGGAAAGAAGGTATTTCATCATTGACAACCAAATATTTTTATGTGCATTACTCCACGATCGTTACCTTTAATTATTACCTATATGCAGAATCTCTAATTAACTCACTTTTTGTTAGTGGTATGTACATTTCATCAAACTGATCAATCGAAACGAACAACCTATAAAGACACTCTGTTGTAAGCATTGATACAAACTACTATTAAATTTATACAACCAGTTATATTTCAAAATGATCTTGAATAGAAAATATAATCAACAAGTTATTGTTCAAATTGATCTAAAGGTTAATTATCAGTTTTTACATTTTTTAAAAATAATTTTTGAAGTTCACAATAAAATTGATTTACATATAGTTACCTTCAATTTAGTTTACATGTTTTGCACCTCTTTAGTTATGGGTAGTGCTCTGTAATAAAACACTATTATTAAGTTACTGTTGTATTAAACCGGAATAAATTTCTTTGAAATAAAGTTCAATCAGATTATTTCCCTTGTTTCGTCATGCACGAATGTCGTGGTGCACAATATCATCATCAGAAACTGAACAGTAATTTCTCAATACTTCCAACTTACATTGAAATAATGTTGCATTTCAGCTTCGGCAGATCATATCCTGTAACTGAAACACGACATTTTAAACATGTAAATACGCAGCAACAGATTGCACTATTATGTTGCGTATTGCTCAGATAATGTGAGTATCAATCAATTAATTTCGTCATACGAAAGTAAGACAGGGCAAGTCGATTATCATCATAGCAAACCAAGGTAATGAGATTTGTAAACAAACGCACCTTTATCAATTGAAGCTTTTATCTGCTGCTACTGCAAAAAAAAAGAAAAAGTAAAATACAAATTTTAAAAAATCTTTAAACTTTCAGATATTGTTTCTCTCATATCAGTAAGAATAGTTTATTAATTAAACTACACAATGGTTCAGAGAGAAAGATTATTTTGCACATTTCTGGCCATCACCTGGCACTAACAACCAAGAATGGAATCCTATGTGCTGAATATGTAAGACAGCCGTACTGTCATGTAACCTAATGGTTGGCATGACCTATGCATATATAGGGTATGACCAATGTAAATATATAGATACAATAAAAACCAGTAAAAACATGATACTCACTTTAGCAACTTTAAACCAAATATTGATGTCTATTGCCTTTGTTTCTTTCCATCTGAATATTAAAATTAAATTGACAAGTTTTCTACCACTTGTATAGTTTATTTAAATCAGTGACACTAATTATCCACATGTTTTTAAAAGGAATTTAATTTCCATTAATCAAAATCAAAATTCCATTAAAATTAATTAAATCCACATAATATGTTGATACACACCTCCATAACATCTTATATTTTCCAACAACCGATTTCAGATTTTAGTCCTTAATTCCTCCTGCAAAGCAAAAATGCATAACTAGGTGAATTTAATATTTGCTTGTAAATATAATTAAACAATTTTATTAAACAGCCATTCAGGGTGAAGAATAAAATATCACCAATGTTTTGTCTGTCCTGTTGAGCTTAAGTAATCATCATAATGGCATGCAGTCAACTAAAATGAAAATAAAAAGCATTTACTATAAACGTACCTCCATGCGTAAATCCAAATAATGAGTCTGCAATAAATTATAATTTGTTTTAAAACAATAAAATTTGTTTATAAAATATAGTTAATAAAGCAAGGATTGGTCAGCGACTCTAGTCGTCTTCAAAGAAGCCTCAGTGAGAGAGTTATTTTTCATCATTTAAAAATTTAGAACGGCTATTTATTGAAGCAGTACAAACCTGGCTACATTACTTTGCTCATAAGCCTTGTATGAACCAACAAAGTGAATTGTGAAGAACTTTCCTCATCTGTCAAAAATTCGTTGGATCACGATTCTGAAAAAAGAATTGAATTATTTAAGGCATCCCGCTATAAAACCTGAAATACCTGATGATTTTGGCGATAATAGTATGTATTGGTGAATAAGACAAGAATATAAACCGCTTTTACAAATTAAAACGTTGTCTCAGAAAGTTGAGCTTAATATAAATCGTCATCAATTTTATTTATGACGGGGAAAGAAGGTATTTCATCATTGACAACCAAATATTTTTATGTGCATTACTCCACGATCGTTACCTTTAATTATTAACTATATGCAGAATATCTAATTAACTCACTTTTTGATAGTGGTATGTACGTTTCATCAAATTGATCAATCGAAATGAACAACCTATAAAAACACCCTGTAAGCATTGATACAAACTACTAGTCATGCAAGAAGAGTAATTTTAAAAATACTAAATTTAGCAACCAGTTATATTTCAAAATGATTTTAAATACTAAATTTAGCAACCAGTTATATTTCAAAATGATTTTAAATACTAAATATAAGCAACAAGTTATTATTCTAATTGATCTAAAGGTTAATTATCAGTTTTAAATACAGTTTTTACAATTTTTTAAATAATTTTGAAGTTCATTATAAAATTGATTTACATATAGTTACCTTCCATTTAGTTTACATGTTTAGCACCTCTTTCGTTATAGTAAATTTTAGCAGAACGTAGTAGATCACATTTTGTTGATTGATTTGGACATCCCATCTTTGTTTTTTTTTATCTTTTTGTCTTGCGTTTTCAATTGAGTGTTAAACAGGCTTTTTTCACATAAACGTTATCAGACAAGCAATGAATAGAAAAAGCAATTTTATTTACATCTTCATGGTTAAAATGCAGAACGCTTGTTAATTCCAATGTTTTTTGCAGTTTCAGTTTGTGAAGCTTTCCATTATTCATATTAATGGTTTATAAATATGTAAGATAATTCACATAAGGACAGGGCGATAATTTAATCAAGCATTAAACTTTTGGGTTGATTGGCAATTTTTTTTAAATGCTGTAATATTTGTTTTTGTAAAGAACATTAAAATAAAATCGTTGGTTTGTTTAGATTGCTAAACATGCAATTGTTTTGAATACCGTTAAACAGTTTTTTTAAGGTTCATTAACATTCAAATTTATACTGAAAAAGTAAATAGAAGTTTTACAACAACATAAAACTATATTTTAAACAACAAAATTGTGTTAAAACAATAAAAAATCTTTAACAGGCCATCTAAATTTTTTTTACATCGGTTCATTTATTGAACAAAAGAAATGTTCGGTTTCATTGTATGATTGAATTTGTTAAGATCCCTCAGCATGATTAATTTGAACCATGAACAATATCTAGAATCTTGCCTGGTTCGATTTTAGGCATGAGACAGTACTTCAACCCTTCAATGTGGTTTCAATAGGGTTTGCCAGCTGAGCGACCCCTTGAGCCACCACGGATTTTACCACGATATGCAGGTTTGGAGGCAAACGAATCAGTGCCATTTCCAAAACGATCTTAAAAGAGAAAATTCAAGGATCAGTTTTAATTTGACAGCTTTAAAGAAAATACAATGATGCAAAATATGCTTACCAAACTTATCAGCAAAAGAATAAGCATCGTAAGACTCTGTAACTCCGTATGAGCTGTGAAAAAGAAATTAAATCTTAGCAAATTACCAATCAATTTTTTTTATGTAGCTAGTGGTGTACCAACCATACCAGTAAGAATAGCTCATTATTTTAACTACACATGGTTAAGAGAGAAATTTATCTTGTGTATTTTCTGGCCACAACTTGGAAGGACACCAAAAAAGAATTTGAACACGCATGTAAGTTTTTGCTATTAATACAACAATAAGAACTAACCCATCAGCAAATGGATCTGCATAAACGTCTTCAGCTGAAGCAGCATAGGCATCATATGCAGTGTCGTACTCATTAAAAGCATCATACGTAGTTTCCCCAAAGTCGTAACCCTGAAGCTTAAAAGAAACAGATAAAAAAAAATTACCCAACACTCTATGATATCAACAGTTTTTAAGATTTACGTACTTGACCATAAGCCTCTGAATTCAATTGTGCTTTTGGCATTCTGGGAAGTCCACCCCTTGCGCTGCTAGGTCCACCTCGGGAGGCTCCCCTTTGACTGCCACGCATAGAACCTCTAGGTACTCCGCCTGTATAAAGTTTTTTTTATAATTGAAATATTTCCATCACTTAAGCATAAACCAACCTCTTGCGCCCCTCGCAGACCCACGGACCCCAGCAACAGATGACGATCCTCGGGGAACTCCCCTTCCTCCACCCCTTGCTCCACTGCAAAAGGAGCTTCATCAATCAGGATCCATTAAAGAAATAGAACTGCCTAACTAACCGAGGTGCTCCTCTTGATGACCCCCTCATTCCACCTTGAACACCATACCGCGCATGCAACATCGCTGCTTCTCCAGCAGCAATATATTCGTCTTCATCTTCCACCACCAACAGTTTACTCACTTCTGAACATGCCCTTCCTATGCTCATGTATGCCTGCCAAAATATCAGTATTTTTCCACATACCAAAAATTACTAAAATATAAGTTATACAGATACCATATACAGTAGCAATTCAACCAATCAAGTAATATGTCCAACCTGATCAACAGTTCCAATTGCACTGATTCGAACATGTAGTGGATGCTTCAAGTGACCATATTTTGGTTCCGCACTTTTAAGTAATTCGTCTTCCTGTTAGCAGACCATAATAATTTCACTGAATACTGTAATGTACAAAAACTCATAAAAATACCTTGCTCTTATCCCTTAAAGAACCTTTGCCAAGAATAGCAATTTTCGTGTTTGTGGCCTCTTGGATTCCTTTTAAAGTTGATCCACCCGGACCAATTAATCTCCCGACAAAGTTTATGCGTGGAAACTCTTTGACGGGTATTCTAATATTGCAATCGACACGTGGGTATTTGTCGTCGTAAATGTTAAACAACTTAAAATCATGTGAACCTGGTTTCGGTGAAGGTGTCGGATTTTTCACTTTGTCAATTTCTGAAATTATTTTTTATAGCTGAAAACAAACGCAAAGTGACTACAATATTAATTCATATATTTGCAATTTTTAGAATTTTTTTAAATAAACGGCATTAATAGAATCAAAAATGTGTCATTCACCAGAGGTTATTAATCTAACAGCATGCACAAAAGATGGATCGATGCTATCCTTTTCAGCCATCAACTCTGGCAAGTATTTTGAATCAGCAGTAGACTCCATGACAAATTGATGTTCTTGTACACTTGTTCTGGTTTTAGAATTAAAATATAAAACAGTAAATTATTGTACCACAAAGTAGGGACTAATTAACGAGCCAATTTAATTGGCTAAGTATTATTTTTGTCATAATACATTGACAAGCGGGTTGGAACTTATACCATATGTTTTTTGCTACCAATTCGCACCAGGCCATAGCAATAAACCCAAACAGAATTGATCCAAAATGTTTTATAGATGATCAAAGTGGGTTTAATCCAATATGGCCATTTTGTCATAATCTACTACCCAATACCCAAACAGTAAATATTACTTGAACCTAAAAGCACAATGTTTCGACCCAGTTATAAACCGGTTCTTTTAAAAACCCAGTGTGGGCAGTGTGCCTTAGTTAGTGTAAGACCCCACTAGAAAGTTCGTATGCGCCGGAAATATCTGGCGTGCCACACTGACCAATTTTTCGGGTATTGGCGCCAGAACTCCAAATATAATTCTGACGAGGCGTTATTACACTTCCTTTCACTTATGTCTTTTTTTTAATACTTTCAGCTTTATATTTTAAAGCTTTAATTGAAAATGATGCAACTTCGTTTGTGGTGGCGAAAATTAGTATTGCTGGCAGGGGACAAAATTTAGGTTAAAAACAGGGGGGTAAAGGTTTCAAGTGCGCCCACACTGCGGTTATACACCACTACATTAATTATGTAAAATTGCCATATTTTTCTACCTAATTGTTTTCTACCTAACAGCAAATTTTGTGTCAGTGAACTTTTTTTTAGATCTAATAGTAACTTAGTATTTTAAAATGGCAATAAAAACAAAAAAAAGTCTATACTTATTAGTCGACCTATATCATAACCATACTTTAGCAATTCCACAAAATTATTGTGAAAACCTAAAGGAAAGCTGCACAGCAACAAAAAGGTTTTACACAGGACTTTTTCCTATTTTAATTAAGCAACAATTTAAGTTTTCAATAAAAAAAGCGTAATAAAAACATTTAAGTTGGTTAAAATGAGCACACGCACGCCATATTTAAAAACTTTAGAATGTAGTCCTATACGTCAACGTGTAACTGTATTTTTATGTTTATCAGTAATTTGACAATGTTAATGGAATTATAAAAATTCTTAGGTTATATATACATGCACAAAAGTGTACCTATTTTAAAATTAAACATGACATGGACCTATTAAATGAAAACGCAACTATATGTACATTAAGCTTGACTCACCAATAAAACGTAAAACACCGTCAGCTTCGCTTCTCAAATGGTTCTTCTGGCCACGATGCTGGCGGATTATCCCGCCTGTCGGTCACGTGAGAATTTCGTGTTTCTCCGCAATGTCTTGTTTACCCAGTTTTATACGAATTTCGTAAAGTAAATACTTATATGTGCAACTTTGATAATACTCAAATCTACAAGTCTCAAATGCGAAATTCGGCATGTAATTCGACAAAATTGTCAATTTATAGATATGTTAAAAATAAGACGATTCCCGCCATCTTATTCCTGCGCTGACTGACTGCGAACTAATTCACACTTGCACCGCTCGAAATAATGTCCTAATACTTTGTATATAATTAAAGGAAAACTAGTACAATCGCGAATGTAACACTGATAAGCTTCAGGGTTTGTCGAATTGGCATTGAGTCTCGAACCAGTGATTTTATTCTAGTACTACGCGATACTCCTTTTCCCAAGTTCACATCCAATTAGAAAGTGGGAAGGATAAAGATGAACTTCTATTCATATTGTTTTGTGTAAAAATATGAACCATAAAACCGTGTTTACTGTTTAGTCTGAGAAACAAAATTACTTATTGGCCATACAAATAGTAATATAACTCATTCTATACGGGTGAGTTAACCTCTCAGTTAACGGTATTTTTTAACTTCCCAACATACAGCTGAAAACACTTGTAGACTAGGAAAATTCGTAACGAAGCAATCATAATATAAATTTTGAAGTGTTAAATGGCTGGCATATTTGTCATCTTATTTGCAGGTAAAAGCTATTAAAGCCAAAGAGTAGGCCCTCGTCCATTTAAAACGAAGTAAAATCAAAACGTGGCCGCTTCACACTAAAAGAGCGGCAAACTTAGACGAACATCAATGTCTTTAATCTCGTATTGGTCAAGCATCATTCTAGGACGCGTTCAATCCATATGGGTCTCATTTGGAAAAATGGGACACATATTGTTTTTGTCCGTTTTTTTTCGTCAAACCCTTGACAGGCATGGCATATCGACCCGACATCTACCAGAAGAAATATTGAAATCGTAATAAGACAAACCAAAAATGTTGGATGATAAATTCAGGGAATTGCCTTGGGACGTTATAAATCAAAACATTTTTTTCTAAAAAAATGCTTTTTTGGACATAGCGCTGGAACGGCTGCACCAATATTAGATTTGGTGGAAAGTAAGTGCATTAGTCACTGATTTAACACTTGGAATAAATAAAAAAACTCCTAGGAAAATACCCCTATTAGATAAAGATTGTGTTCTCAAATCAGACAGCAGGCATGCCATGTCGCCCTGACATCTACCAAAAGAAGTAATAGAATCGCAATAAGAGAGGGGAATACTCCTAGGACGTTAACAACCACAATAGTAATTATTATTTTATTTTTTTTCATCATAGCGCTTGAACGGCTGCTCCAATATTATTCGGATTTTGTGGAATGTTGGTGTGGTAGCCGCCGCTGTACCAATAAAAAAAGAAATAAAATACCTAGGGAAATACCCTAAATATTATGATTTGTTCCTAAATCATGATTGTGACAGGCATACCATATCGCCCTGACATCTCCAACAAGGAATCGGATTAAAAGTGTAAGAATTGTAAAATAACATGACCCAGATATGTAAAAAACAATTTAAACCCAGGGAAATTTCTTTTGGGAATGTTCGTAAATTGGAAATGTTCGTTAAGGACTATGTTGCTCATGTATATACATACAGGTTAAAATTGAAATCTGCTTTACAAATGGTGGTGTTTGAAACGTTGTCGCTCTCTCGTTTTCTCACATACCAATAACAAACTTAACGAATCCGGTGTTATTTCAAAACTTAGAATTCTCCTTTGGTTACAAGGAATTGTTTTGAAAACATGCGTTGTTAGGCAATAAAAAGATCCTTGATTTTGGCAAACTCAGTTTAGATTAAAAGATGATGAATTTGAGAGCGTTAGTGATACTCGTTTGTATTGAAGTTGTATTTGGCACTGATTTACTCCAGCGAGACGGTGATCCCGGTACGGACCACTTCTCGACCTTGGTATGTCTTTATTGTATGATCTGTATGTAATGTTAAACCAACTTAATATTCAGATGCGATTTTATGCTGACGAAGCAACAGGACAATTTGACCGAACGGAATTGATGAATTTCGTGCAGGCGGACGAATCGGCTTCCGGCATAGCTTCATACAATCTTGGCCTACAAATGCTTTGCTATCAGGTATAACCAATATTAATTTATATTCACCCCGTAAACCTATTGTTTTAAGGGCAAAAGTTGGTCTTGGTGGAATAAATTCAACATAGCAAGAAAGTTTTTAAAATACGGTTGTTTCTGTGGCAAAGGCGGGAGCGGAACTCCTGTGGATGCACTTGACACGTAAGTCGATCAATTCTGGTTCTTTGCAATACATTAAAAGCTACATTTCATAAATGTACAGGTGTTGCCAGGCACATGACCTATGCTATCACCACGTAAGAACTGCGCATGCTATGTCAACCGCCCAAATTTATATACAACGTTACACAATGTCATGTAATAACAAAGAAACTACTTGTGGTAAGTATTATATTTTATTTGGAGTTCCTGCTCTTGTTTAAACTTCTTTATATTTTTGTAGTAACTGCAAATGGTGCTGGCCCAGGCCTGTGCGAGTGTGACAAAGTATTTGGCAAATGCATTGCGGAAAACATCAAAGTTTGGACATGGCGTAACGCCTATGGTTTGGCACGTTGTTGAGAGACTTGAATTCTCTATTGTCAAGTTCAAAATAAAAATGAGTTGATCTTGCGTTAGTTATACCATTTCCGCTGTTTTGCAAACTCCGAGATAAACTATAGATATACCCACCACAGCCATTTGCCAAATATATAAAACAGAATTTCAGTATGATAGAACAACCAATACACGACAAACTTATGCTTAAAAGAACAATGGACGCGAATGTAATAAAATGTTAAACCGAAGTAGTAATCAACTGGCGACCGGACATGCCTCAGACAAAAAAACGGAGTAAATCAAACTGTGTTCCCTTCGGAATTAAATAAAACCTATAATAAGCCATTTATTTATGCGTAAGAAACAAATAGTTTGCCAGGCGACGATAAGTGAAGTTTGTAAATATTGCCTTCCTAAAGTTTTATTTTACATATTGGTAGGGGTAAAACTTCTGTTTTTGCAATCATTTCATTACAATAAAAAGTGTAACTACGTGTGTTCGACATAGCAATGCATTTTTATGCAAAGATTTCCTAACAAAACAAATCTCTAAGGTTAAGCGTGAGCCTTCGATTATACGTCATAATTTGATCCACAGATACATCTTGTGGAACCAATACTGTTGCAATATTTAAAAAGTACTCATGCGTTCACTGGAAAACCTATACGCGTATTGAGCAGGTCACATAACAATGCATCTGCTTCTGCTAAGCAACAACAAGAATCTCGACGTGCAACGGAAATAATTCGACGCCGCTGCATATGATCAAAGAACCACACGCAACACATGGGTAAATGTTTTAGTTTACCTGCTGTTTGTCTGTATTTAACACTATGTGTAGATTTGTGAGCAAGTTTTTAAGTTTACTTATAAATACCATTGTTTAACAGCATTTCCCTGAAGGCTTTTATCGGTGCAAGACATCAGCATCACATTACTTAAACATCAGCATCTCATTACTTAAGCTTAACTTTTTAATCCTTAAATCAATTTAAACAACGAATTCTCATCGATACGTAGTTTTATTAATTGCAAGTACAAAAAATATCCGTAATTCTAATCCTGTTTTCCATCTATGAAGTTAGTGCGCGATTATCGCTGGCAACGCTCAATAAACCTTTAAATATTATATGTGTGTGTATATGCACTATAGTTACAAACTTTAATATATAAAATTACTCTTTATCAGAATTTATCATTTATCATGAGCACTTGTTGTGCGTCCATTAGAATCAGGGCTGCAGAAGGCGTTCAACTAATTATTCTCCCTATCTATCCAATGCAAACTGACCTCACAAAAGCGGCTGTCACTCAAAATCCTGACATAGAAAGTCTTAGATACACGAAGCATGCATCACTATTACAAAACTTTACATCTAAACAAGAACACTGGCGCGCAGTTTAGCACATGCTGCTTTCAACCAAACAAGCATTGGGGGAATCACCACCATTGTTACTCAGCAAAACACTCGTTTAAAAACAATGACTAGGGAGGGTACCACTCGTCACATTCTGCCACGCATAGAGGTCTTAATTGGTTATACGCCATCTGCAACGACACTTAAAAACCAATATCGATAATCGCGGGTCACGTATCGTCTTAATTGTGATTATCGTCAGTACATATGGGTAATTCCCAAAATCTAAACTAAATTTCTTTAACGGATTAAAATGCACGCCTTGGTGACAAAAAACTACAGTTTGTCTTTAAATAAGGCATGTAAATAAAAGCAACCTTATTTATAAATATTGCAATAAACTTAGAGAGAAATATGTATACCATTACCACGCTTTATACCTACTGAAGGAATAAGCAATGTAAATTGCCTCAGAAACGAAAAGTTTGCCCGACGCTGATAAGAGCAGTTCGTAAATATTGCGTTCGTATGTGTTTCAAGTTCTTGAATTGCTTTAAATTACATAAAACACTATTCACAAAATTATTGTTCGATTGTAAACGTAATATAAACTAGAGAGTGTCAACCACGTGTTTAACCACCACTATTTGTAAAACACATTTGTATGCCATATATTTATGCTACAGGGTCCCTTGTAACCACAATTTGTATATTATAAACCTAGTATGTACTTTGTTTCTGCATGCATAAACGCATGGGTCCCATAGTTATTAAACCAAACCAAAACAGCCCGATTTAGTTTTTCATGGCTTCGGGGAATCCCGTCAAAATCATGATTTAAGAACTAAATCTTATTTTTATGGTATTTTTCAATGTATTTTTTTATTTCTTTTAAGTGTTAAATCAGTGGCTAATGCACCTACCTTCCATCAAATCTGATTCAAATTGAAGCAGCCGTTCAAGCGCCAGGTCCAAAAAAGCTTTTTTTTAGAAAAAAATACCGTTTTGGTTTTTAACTTCCCAGGAGAATTCTCCTGGATTTATCACCTACAATGTTAATTTCTGCATATATGAACCATGTTGTTCTAATAAACGACAAATTTTTATTGCGAATCCATAACTTCTTTTGGTAGATGTCGAGGCGACATGGCATGTCTGTCACAATCATTATTTGAGGACAAAATCTTATTTTTAGGGTATTTCTCTAAATATTTTTTTTATTTCTTCTAAGTGTTAACTTAGTGGTTTATAATGCACTAACATTTCACCAAATCTAATTAAAAATGCAGCGGCCGTTCTAGCGCTATACCCAAAAAAGCAATTTTTTTTAAAAAAACACCGTTTTGGTTTTTAACGTTCCCGGGGAATTCCCCTGAATTTATCACCAAAAATTTTGGATTTTGCATATCTTACCCATACTGTCTAACAAATCACAATTTGTATTGCGATTGTATTACTATTTTCTCCAGGTAATTTTTTTATTTCTTTTAATTGTTAAATCAGAGGCTAATGCACTTACATTCCACCAAATGTGATTAAATTTGGAGCAGTCGTTTATAGGCTACACCTAAAAAAAGCTATTATTTAGAAAACAAATACCGTTTTGGTTTTTAACGTCCCGGGGGAATTCCCCTGAATTTATCACCCAATATTTTGATTTATGCATATCTAGACCATGTTGTTTAACAAAAGACAAATTTTTATTGTGATTACATTACTCCTTTTGGTAGATGTCGGGGCGACATGTCATGCCTGTCACAATCATGATTTTAGAACATATTCTTATTTTTTGGGGTATTTCCCCAGGTAATTTTTTTATCTCTTCTAATTGTTAAATCAGTGGTTAGTACACTTAAATTCCACCAAATCTGATAAAAATTGTACCAGTCGTTCCAGCGCTATGCCCCAAAAAGCATTTTTTTAGAAAATATTACCGTTTTGGTTTTTAGCGTCCCAGGGGAATTCCCCTAAATTTATCACCTACAAATTTGGTTTCTGCATATCTAGACCATGTTGTCTAACAAATGACTAAGTTTCATTGCGATTCCATTTTTCCTTCTGGTAGATGTCGGGGCGACATGCCATGCCTGTCAAGCGTTTGACGAATAAAAACGAAAAAAAAACGAAAAAAAAACAGACAAAAACTAGAGAGTGTCAACCACGTGTTTAAACAGCACCACTATTTGTAAAACACATGTTGCATGCCACATATTCATGCTACAGCGTCCCTAACCACATTTTGTATTTTATACACTGTGTATGTAGTTATTGTTTCTGCAAGCATAAACTTATGGGTCCCATAGTTATCAAACCAAACTTCTTCTCCATGTGTAGGTAAAAAAGAACAATCGTGATAGATTTACAAAGATTTCATCACAAATGTTTTAAATTAAAGCTTTTTAAGTGCTGTATTGAAATGAAGCTAAATTCCTAAAACAGTTCGATTTAATTTTCATGGCTTCGGGGAATTTCCCATCGGCTTGGTAAATAAGTTTATGTTTTTACATATGTGGGTCGTGTTAACTATCAATTCTTAAAGTTTTAAGCAGATTTGACGAATCGTTGTTGGAGATGTTAGTGCAATGTGGCATGCTTGTCACAATCATGAGTCAGGAACATATTTTTTAAGGGAGTTACCCTAAGTAAATGTTTTCTTTTTTTAAGTGACACAGGGTGGCTAACGATCTAACATTCCACCAAATCTGATCAAAATTAGAGCAGCCGGTTAAACGCTATGTTCCGAAAAGCTAATTTTTTAGAATAATAACCGTTTTGGATTTTAACGTCTCCGGGGAGTTCCCCTAGATTTATCACCCACAATTTTGCTCCTGCGTATCTATTCCATGTTGTCTAACAAATGACAAAGCTTTATTACTATATTATTCTTTCTTCTGGTAGATGTCGGGACGTCATGCCATGCCTGTCACAATTATGATTTGAGAACAAAATCTTATTTTTTAGGGTATTTCCCTAGATATTTTTATTTTATCTTCTAATTGTTAAATTAGTAGGTAATGCACTTACATTCCACCAAATCTGAATCAGATTGGAGCAGCTGTTCCAGCGCTATGCCACAAAAAAACTAGTTTTTTTTTAGAAAAAATACCGTTTTGGTTATTAACGTCTCCGGGGAATTCCCTTAGATTTATCACCCAAAATTTTGGTTTCTGCATATCTAGACCATCTTGTCTAACAAATGGCTAAGTTTCATTGCGATTCCATTATTCCTTGTGGTAGATGTTGGGGCGACGTGGTATGCATGTCACAATCATGATTTGAGAACAAAATCTTATTTTTTAGGGTATTTCCCTAGGTAAATTTTTTATTTCTTCTAAGTGTTAAATCAGTGCCTAATGCACTTACATTCCACCAAATCTTATTCAAATTGGAGAAGCCGTTTAAGCGCTATGCCACAAAAACCTACATTTTTCATAAAAAATACCGTTTTGGTTTTTAACCTCTAACAAATGGCTAAGTTTCATTACGATTCCATTATTCTTTGTGGTAGATGTCGGGGCGACATACCATGCCTGTCACAATCATGATTTGAGAACAAAATCTTATTTTTTAGGGTATTTCCCTAGGTAAATTTTTTATTTCTTCCAAGTGTTAAATCAGTGCCTAATGCACTTACATTCCACCAAATCTTATTCAAATTGGAGCAGCCGTTTAAGCGCTATGCCACAAAAAGCTAATTTTTTTCATAAAAAATACCGTTTTGGTTGTTAACCTCCCAGGGAAATTCCCCTTGGTTTCGGGGCGACATGCCATGCCTGTCAAACCTTTGACGAAAAAAAACGGACAAAAACAATATGTGTCCCAATTTTTCAATTGGGACCCATAACAATATGTGTCCCATTTTTCCAAATGGGACCCCTAATAACCATTTACATGTTGGTGTTTTGAATTTATAACGTATTAACAATGTAAAATTTGTAAGTAAGGAAAGTAAGATAATGTAAATCCAAATGTAAGGTATCATGGCCTAAATAGGCCTTATGTATAAATAAACAGTATATTACAACATATTAACCCCAATTATAGGCGATGGATTACGGTTTATGGCAATCAGAATAACAACTTTTGCTATGCGTGTGCGACATAACAATGCATTTGAGAGTTTAAAAATGCTATTTTTACAATGATCAAGGCCATTTTATGCAAATTTACGATAATGCGTCTGCAGTATGATAATCGCGATACGTATTTATTAATATTGTAGCTGAGTAGAATCGTGATTATTGATATATCGTTCACACCTAATAAGAATTACATGTTGACAGGCTCTATCTTCGGCAGGGGCTTTAACTTTATCGTTGGAAGTCTATCATAAGTCTCCTCGCCTGGTTTAAAAATAAGGTCTGGCGACCCAAAATACGCTATTCTCGCTGCAGCACCGTAGATGTTATCTCTTCGTCGGACTTCCTCTTCCGTATCGGTGTAGATATACCCAAGTTTCGGAATTGCTGAAACAGAAGCTCTTGGGTGAAGATGCAAAACAAAGTTCTTGCTTAGATCATAATGACTGTCAATAGCGGAGCCGAACCCTTCGTGACCATCGAAGGGTAACGGCCGATTTATGGAATCATCTTCGATGTGAACATCTGCCTGCAAAGTGCAGCATATTTATTAAACAATGGAATTTATTTAGATTACAGCGGTGGGAAAATGCAACGAAAACTTAAGTAGCTTAATAGAGAACTTGTTTTTCTTTATAATTGAACCAGCACCAATTTTAATCCATTGATTTGATGAAAACTTCTTCTCTATGCCTTGCAAAGAGAGTTAACCACATCACACATCAGTTTTGTGGCCAAGGTATAATGATAACATAAATAAAAATAAATTTCGTTTTTTACTGACTTTCATAAATGTGATGGTAATAAGAAAAATATTACATAAATAAAACATATTTCGTTTTTAACTGACTTTCATAAATGTGATGGTAATAAGAATAATATTATGTAGTTAATTATAAGTTAAATAAAAGCGCCAGTGTCTTTGTTTCTCTTAAAGAAATGAAAAATAGAATTTTAGTCCAGGCCGTGGTGTTACAAATTTACTTACCGCCATGTTTTTTAGGTAAAACGCATATAGTCCATCTTGTGCGTATGTGAAATACTTATCAGGATCGTAATGCTCAATGTTTTTCAAATAACTCTCCTGGTAGAACTTGGTGGCAAACGGGGAATGGGGCTCAACCAACATTATACCATCATTGATACTGGTTGCTCTCTCCCTATGGTCATTTCGAGGTTTTAGCGAAATTCCAAAAATGTCTTGCTAAACTTACAATGTAATAGTAAATTATTCGGTGTTGTGGGTAAACGGAAACAAAATTAATAAGAAACCCGTTTATACGCAGTCGGATGCCGGATGTACTCCACTATGATGTAATAATACTGAATATGGTTTGCAAATACAGCAATGTCTACAAAATAAAGAGAAAAAGTGAAATCATCAGGCTGGAAACTTGACAAAATGCTGGTCGAGTTGTAAGTATAATAGAGAATGCACTCAAATTTGCGTTGTAAAAATACGAATCTATATCGGTATATTCCAAATAATATCCCAACTTAACAGACAATATCCCAACCGACAGAAGATGTGTGTACTTTAATAAATTAGCTATTATCTTATTTATTCCGGAAAATGAATCACCTATCGTACAGTATTGTTAATTTAACTAAATACCTTCCAGCAACAAAGGAGAACTTCCGAAGGGAGTCAAAATTTTTAAGAAGTATGACGTCATTGTCCACGTAGATTCCACCGTACTTTAGAACTTTAGTAAATCGAACAATGTCGGTACGGGAATCAGGCACGGATAGCTGTAAAACGATTGCAATATTCAAAAATTATATAACTAGAACAGCTATAAAATTCGGGGCATTTCATTCTATTGTAAAAAATAGGTGATTCACAATTAATGGTACATTTATACACAATTATTTTTAGAGGTGATGAAATAACAAATTAAGGTTTGAAAAAACAGTTAATATAGCCCGTCTGCGTACGGAATCCAAAACACTACTCCTTCATTTCAATATTTAAAATAAAAATATTATTAGCGTTAGTATACGGGTAGACAACAAGGTCATTCGTAGATTTTATGAAGTTTGTTGCAAACTGTAACCCTAATTATACTTCAATGTTTTTTTAAACAATGGTCCATTAATAAGGATTTTAATTTGAAAATGAAATAATTATTTCCGAGTATGTTGGGGTTTTACTTTGTCTTGGTTTGCAGTTGGATTGGTACAGCTATTACAATGTCTAAATATTTTATAAAAAAATTATATCAATTATGTTCGGCCCTTCTATTAGGCCTATACTAACATCTGGTTACGAATTGATTGGTGCAATGTTTTCGACAGTCTTTAAAAATCGCTTATGGTTGTAAATAGGGTAATTTAAATATTTTATTGGGTCGATTGTTATAGTGTGTTCGGTTTAGAACAGTGCTCCACAACCTTTTTCGACAAGAGGCACATTGAGAAACATGCTCAATTTGACGGGACACTGCAGTCAAAATTGTACTAAAAGGTCTTCTGACAAGCTATATACATTTGATATTATATTAGCGAAGTGTCTGATAGCCGTAATACTTTAATTTGCAAAATCTTTAATTCTTTTTATTTGGTAAAATTTCTGTTTAAAAAAATAATATTATTTTCCCGCGACACACTTATAGCATTGTCATACGGCACAGTAGTGTGCCGCGGAACACTGGTTGCGGAGCACTGGTTGCGGAACACTGGTTTATATCACATGAACCAAAGCAATCCAGTATGACAACTTTATTTTTTTTAATTTGCTGATAATTTAATTGTCAAGTTATTACTGAATATAAGGCAAAAACTCATCATTTGTTTCTTCTGTTAAGTTTATTTTTACGATATCTTTTTAATTAGTTAAATATTATATTTAAGCAGGTGGCGCGAACGTAAAAAAGTATTGAAAAAATAGATATCGGGATAATCGTTAGTCAACATGGGAATTCCCAAAATGTAAACTTCTTTTAACAAATTGTAATGCGTTCTTGATGACAATAGAACTATGCATGTTGTTTTTAAATAAGGACTGCTTTTTTTAAAATATGTACTTGTGATGCCGATAAGCGTAGTGTAAGATATCTCGACCCATTAATGTTTTATTGATGTCTATGATAAATCATAAATTGCATCACAACCAAATTACGTCACAATGGGAGTTTGTGTTACAATATCTATACCCGACCGCGTGTTAGAAAATGCTTCCTTTTTGATTTAGTCACCGTACAGTCTGCAGCACAGTAATTTATCTGATACCGTGTATTTTCCGTTCCGGTTCTAAAGCCAAAGTTTGGTGAGTGTAATTGTTTACTATTTCATACGTACACCCGTCAATTATTGATTTTGGTCCCTTTATTTTTAATTTACAGAAAACCGTATCATCCCCGTATCTCCGTCCATATCATCCCCATATCGTCCCTGCCCCCTCCGTTCCACATCTGTAACCGTTGAACTCTGATCGCCAATTATAATTCGAGGACACAAACTGTCTGTTCTTTTATTCGATACGAGTTATTTTCAAACCAAAGCAACCCCGTTACTCCACCCGCGGAAGTAACAACCACCATTTTTAAAAACCCTGTTGTGTGTACGGTATATTTTCTGCATGCAGAAATAGGATAGGATAGGATAGGATAGGGTATTCATATTTATCCCCGTGAATGGGAAAACCAAGGGGGTTAACACACGGGCAATCGTCAGATCACCTCGCGCCCATCGTCGGGTTACCGGAGCTATTGCAGTGTGTTGTGTATGATTAAGACGTTTCTTCAATTTGTTAGAACCCATTAATCCGCTAGGTCCAGGCAATGTCCGTAAAGTGCCTTGCCCAAGGACACTACCTACTAGCTAGCGACCAGTTTTGCACCTGCAACCTTTCGATTGAAAGGCGACGCATTTAACCGCCAGACTAACCGGCCGGACAAAATGATCACGTTCCCTGGCTGCCTCATCACACTTATTATATCATAAATAAAGTGTATAACATTTAATTTTGCAAGCGGAAACTAATGGGTTCCAGAGTTATTATTCCAAACTTATGGTCCATATTTCCGAATAAAGTATTCATGTTGGTATATTAATAAACGACAAAAACGACGATGTAAACAAAGACAATTATTTTTTATGTTATTGCGATCTTTTTAGGAATATTTTCATTAGTGTATTTTTCGTTGTTTTTTATTATATTCTAACACACTATAATGCCTAAAATAAGAGAAAATGATGGATGTGCTAATATTTTTGGGCTTGGTAGGAGTTGTCCTAGCGTGATTTACTCACAATTTGTCAGTGCATATATCTAATGCATATTAACTAACACTTCTAAGAAGTTTAACTTATTAGTTCATTTTATTCCTGTGATTATGGGGAGTTAAAGCAAAAATGGTTCATGATGGGTATTTGAATTTTTTTTGTTCGCTTTGAAAATTACTATCAATTTGTAATGGTTTTAAAAAGTTTAGCTGAATTATATACTTGGTAATAGTGTACTATGGTAAGTTATGAATTTTATATTTTAACGGTTTCTCGTGGTAACCTACAATTTTCCTTACAATTTAAAAGTAAATAATCTTTAACAGTTTCTCAATATCGGCTGTTGTAAAATAACAGGCGCAAAACAATCGCAAAAAGGCTGTCGTGCTTATATTCTAACACCACCAGACGATTTAATTCGATTGGACATTTTCATCCTTTTTACATAAAGCGTAAAATAAATGGGGATTTCCCAGAAAAGAGATAAAAGATAGGTAAAAGTAAAGGTCGTTGCAGAATAAAAGCATACCAGTTAAGCCTCCTGTGAGTTTTAACCTGATTGGATAACCCCTTTGTGCCAACAATCTGGAGCAGTGGTTCTCGATCTTTTTGACCTTTAGTTTTAGTTTAGTTTCAGTTAATTCATTTTTTGCCCAAGTTTTTAAAAATGGCAAACGAATATAATTACGACACAGGAACGGGAAAAGACGGCAAAACGAACAGTCGTTAAAACACGTCGTTAGAAAAAAAAGGATATAAAGTAATAAATATAGCGGACGCGGCCGCCAAACCTAAGCAAAAGAACAATATTTAGCGATCCAAATTTAATTAAGACCAAACGATATAAAGCCCTGAAGAAAAGTGTGTGATAAAGCGCGACCAGTACTGAGGGTGAGTCGGCTTTAGGAGAAGGTGTGGCCCGAAAGCGTGGACCAGGCCTTGTGGCGCACCCGAGACCAATTAAGAAACGAAAGGTCGCACTTTGCGCTGGGAGTCAAACAATACGCTAAATACTTAAACAATTTAAGAAAAATATAAATAATTAAAAGTTTAGTTTAAATAATTTTATCACCGAATTTTCCACATAACGAAATTACTGTTTCTTGAGCGCTCTTGCTTTTCGATAGTTAATGTAGAACTGACGTTGCAATGGAAAAGAACGAACTCGACACTTACCATTTAGTAGTTCATGATCCATGCACACTCTGTCGTAAATTTACTAAATGCAAGTGTGGCGCACCTAGCTAACCCCTATGGCGCAGATTGGGGAACAAATAACTTAGCGTAGGACTACATTTATTTTTATTATTACATCACAATAATAAGTGTTGCTACGCGAGTTCAGCATATTAGTACATTATTGAGTGCATAAACGCTGTTTATTTTACGATAAACTAAAGACACCCTATTAGGTAAGTGTTGCAAGTTAAAAAATAATAAAATAATCTGTGTTACGATAATCGCGATACTCATTTAAAATATAATAGTATCGTAGCTGAGTATAGTATTACGATTATCGATATATTGTTGCAGCCTCTTTAGACTAACAAATAATTAAAAATGTGTACTCACGTGCACACCGTTTACGTATTCAGGGTCCTCAACCTTAACCCAAGTGAGGCATGGAATTTCATTCATTGCCCGCTCTGCGAATTTTCCTGAAATATAAACCAATTTAAACTGGGATTGTGCACGTCTTTATTTCCCTAAACTTAAAAAAAAATATTGATCTATCGACTTACCAGTCGGTACTTCGGTGGTATAATAGATATATATGTTCTCTGGCTGCTGCACACTGGCCATTGATCTGAGAGTTAGAAACATGACCGCATCAAAGTCAAAAGTACCAATTCTAACTAGGTGAAAAATGTTAGGGACAAGATATGTTTGTCCATTTTCGTCAAACTGTCGTTTCTTCGCTAATTTGCCGCATTTTACAGGCAACACAGGTAAATTCTCGCATATGGTGTGGTTTTTTGCACTTTTGGGCTTGTTGCATCGGCTCGTGATATGTAGTTGATCTGCTTCTCTCCGGATAGTTTCACTCAACGAATCAACGGCCTCTGTGTTGTAACTGATGTCTTCCAAAGTCGTTATCCTTGTTTTAACTTGTCTTTCGTTCGGTAACTTGTAATCGTTCATGTATAACGTTAACATAAAAACGACAGTTAGGACCAGGGAAAGAACCACATAAATTTTCCTATTACAAGATATCATATTTTCTTAAACTGCTTCAACGCTATAATCTTTATCTATATAAATGCGCAATTATTGTATCAATATTATAAATCAATATAATACAATTATTATATCAAGGTCAGGCAGTTGCATAGCCGAAACTAATAAATGTGCATTGTTAACAATAAAGCAGGAAATCGCCGTTATATTATTTCATAATACGACCGGAATAGTGTAACCCGTTTAGCAACTTACACACACACATATATATTTGAAAGACTGTGCGTTTAACAAATAATTTCCACAGGTTTCCAAATTTTGGCTTAAAACTTTCGAGCTAATACCCCTCCGTACATCGGCAACTTTTTTTCCAACAAATCAAAGAAAATGTACATTTAACATATTTATTTCACTTAGCTCTGCTAAAACATTGCACTGCTTTAAAAGATACACTGGCGCGAAGATTAGACCATGCTCTTTGTAACCGTGTAAACGGTGGTTCCCTTATTGTGACTCAGCAAAATACGCATTTAAACACCATGACTAAAAGGCCATGTCATTTAGGTCGCGCATAGTTTAGTTTATATTTTCGCTTCTTCGTTACAATAAAGAAGAATAAAACAGCAATTTTAAATTAAGGAGACAGGATAAAACGGCAAAACTACAGTAGTTAAAACACGTCAGTGGATAGACACATTACAAATTAAGGGGAAAAAACGACGTGGCTGTTAAACCTTACATTAATAAAAATAAATTTAAACGAAACAAATTAAATCGAAATTAACTAATTAAATTTAAAGTTATTTAAGTCTTGAGTAAAAGTGTGCAAGCGCGACCCAGTACTGAGGGGGAGCCGGCTTTGGGATTAAGTGAAAAAAGAAAAAACCCTAAAATGAAATTCCACCAGTGATTAAAAACCGTTTCAAAACACACTTTAAGACATTAATTTAATTTGTGCAAAAACAGTTATTGCACTATATTTAATAAAGAAAGCACTTTACGTGCAGAACATTACTGCACTAGAAAATATAAATAAACTAATTTATGATAGTGATATGTATACAGACATAAATATTTGAAATAAGACTGCAAAAAGAAGAAAAAAGTCAAACAGCAGCAAGCTTCCGCTTTTTGTGTTTAATTAATGAATAGTACAGTAATCCACAGTAATTGGGTTGCACTGCCAAACCTCATCTTTATTGGGGCATCATCGCAGAAAAGAGGATCGCAGCCGCCGGCAAAGAGCAGGTGATGAAGCCGGGGAAGGTGGAAGAGCAATCGTTTTCGCCGATGGAATTTCTTAGCAACTGAAAAACGAATCTCTGGGCAGTATAGGTCTTAAAGACTACTAATAAGAAAAGAAAGACAGTGCATAATAAGAGTGAATAGAATAAAGTGCTGGTGAGGTACTAAAAGGATGTGGCATGCAGTATATAGGTATATATATTAATTGGTTATACGCCATCTTTAAATTAAAATGGGTTGCGGGGCCTACAAAACGACCGCCATATCAGGTAGAGATTATACAATAAATAAATAATAAGATTAAACTGAGGCGGCCGTGTAAAAACTCAAAATACGTAAAATTTACGCCATTTCAGCACTTAAAATGTTCAAAATATTTTCACGTACGATTTTCAACGCGAAAAGCAGGCTATGGAAACTACCAATTAAAGAGCGAATTTAAAGACATACAATGTACCCTGCACAACTTAAATCTACCTATCATAACGTCAATTGACAAAATTGAACAAAAAAGGCTGCAAACTATCGTCTTTCGTAAAATGCAATGGTTGAATACTGTGTCAAAAACGAAGCCTTTATTGGGTTTTCATCATCCAAGGGATTCTTTACGGTGGTCAGTCCATATCTCCGGAACGTTCACTGTGTAAAATACTTCCTTAAACCAACATGCTTTTGTCCAAGCACGGGTTTGTGTTGCCACATAATCGGTGCAAGAAAAGCATTGCGTGATTCCAACGAAGATGGCATCGGAAATTATTCACTTTCTGTAATGCGCCATTGAGGAAGAGAAAATCGGGAACAAAAAGACCTCGCCCAAAAGATTTGGACCTTGATTACACTGTTAATCTATAACCAGATTTGTTGAATCTAATAGATCGCAAAGATTTGCCAAAAACTTCATCACCAAAATTATAGGCCTATCACATCCATGCAGATATAAACAAAACGAGCACGCATCCGCCATTAAAAATTGGTTATCCATGGTTACACCATAGCATAGAGTATATTAGTACTATATGGTTACACACAACACTGACAGTAGATCTGACCAAATTCACAAGTCTCATTGGTCAAAACTGGCTTGGTGATTCAACAATACAATCAAATCTTTGCTTTGTGACAATCTTTTGTTCTTCGAAAGTTACCTGTATTGGTGTTCACGAGAAGGCAAATCAGAAACCATTGCAACATTTTTCTTTAATTCATCTGTTTTGAATAATGACCATTTTCTCTTTTTAATTAACCATGGTGGACATTTGCTTCTGACACTGTCCGACATAAAAGAAAAATCTCTCACTCTGTTGAATTTCCTAAAAAAAAGACGAAACGAAATTAATAGATCGGGCTAAATCCATTTTTAAAATCAATAAAGCGAGTTTTACCTTAGCTTCTTACTACGTTTAGTCAATTTGCCAATAAAAGAGAATTTTTTTCTTTTTAAGATAACATTTTTTTTCATATCGTAAAATATTTTCGTTATTTCACATTACACACGACCAAAATAAAAAAAGCATGCACAATACTTCGTTCCGCTCATGATATACCCCGTCCCGCTCAGGTAAGTGACGAAAGTACTTCGTTCCGCTCATGATATATATAACCCGTCCTGCTCATGTTAGTGACGACAATACTTTATCCCGCTCATGATATAACTCGCCCCGCTTATGTTAGTGACGAAAATACTTCGTCCCGCTAATGAAATAACCCATCCCGCTTATAGAATAAGTGTTCCGCCTCTCTTCCTACTGTCCCACAGAATAGTGTGTTCTCCCGCCCCGTTTGTACCACAGATTAGTGATGACCGTACTTTTCTTTTACCTATGTACAGGTTGTTTTGTTACACCAAGCTAAACAAAGGAACCACGTATTTCGTATTAGTATTTTGAACAATGGAAAACTAAAACGAGGAAACCTGCACACTAAAATGAACATATGTGCGTAAGTGTTAGTTCGCGATTTAAGATTACTGTTTTGTGCTGGGTTATAATATATAATTTAAGTAAGTAATTTACTTTCTATTTTTTTTAATTTAGTGTTGCCCATTCTTTCACCCCGATTTCCTCATCTAGGTTACTACTGGTATATTTTTAGTGAAATTTATGAATAGGTCTGGTTGTCTTTGGCTAACTATGTTTTGTTAGCCTGCGCCATACGAAATACAACTACTCAAAAAGGACCAGTTGAAAAATCTGACAACCTATTTTGAACTGAATAGTCATACGGAAGACAACAAGTAATGGGCTTTTGCTGGTCCAAGTTACAACAATGCTGTGGAAGAAAAACAAATCATGCAACAAATTCTTCAGAACCAGTAGAAAATATCAGTAACATAAATCGCGAAGCTATGAAACGTAAGTTGAACAGCTATTTTTAAAAAGAGAAATTTCAAGGTGAAATTTTGCATTTCAAAGAAAAGAAATACCATATCAACCCTACATCATTAAAAAAACAAGGAAAAATATAAGAATGGATATAAGGTGTGGAAGCTGTTTTCCAATAATTCCCCTGAAATGCAAAACCCCCTAAATAAGTGATTAGTTTGCAAAAAAAGGTCCAATCAAGTTTACCTTGCGAAATTTCTCAAAATAATAAAATTTAGCGGAAATTATTATGCACCATTTCCTCAGATAAAATTTGGAAATCAACACATAATTTAATGACACACTAAATAATGTAAGCACTCAATTTCCTCACTTTTCCAGTGAATACCCAGAATAGTAACACCAATCACACATGTTTTCACTCTGCCTTCATGCCACATATAAGCAAAAAAAAGTCTAATGTTATACTGCAGCGGTTCCCAAACTTTTGTTGTTGGCGGCGCCTTTTGTAAACTTATTAAACCTTGCGGCTCCCTTAACAATGGCAAAATTTTCAAACTGCAAGTATTGTATATCCAGACTAGTACGCACTTTGATAATCATTCAAATTCTTCAAAACTATTCATTGAAGTGACGAACAGTCAATCAATGCAAAGTTATTTGACAAACCATTATTCGAAAACAATGCAACGTTAGGCAGCAAATAGAGGCAGTTAACACCGAACAATGGATTTTTAACAAATAAAACGAATACTTTATGGGATTGCACACCAGGCTCATACATCTCCAACTAACACGTCATGTACTGTAATTTTTTAGTGAGAAAACAATATAATAAATGCAGCAACTTCCGCATGCTTTCGCGGCGCCCCTGGCAAAGTCTCCGCGGCGCCCAGTTTGGGAACCGCTGTTGTAATCTATAAAATAAGATGTTTTCGAATAGTTCAATATGTGCTGGAAAATTTAATAGTTACTGATAATAGGAGAATTACCAAGATTCTTGAAAACGGAGGAAGCTCATTATTTGGCATTTTTAACAATGGTAACATCGTATTGTTTCTAAGCCAATAGGCTAAGCTAAAACTAACACTTTAAACAATAGGGACATTTTAATAAATTTTAACATGTATGCACATTAAATAAATAAAATAAAAAGGGAAAGGAATGAGGCGAGGCTATGATTAACCCTTTAAAAAGAAGATAACCAAATTTGGTTATTTTGACAAATGCTCATTTAAAAGGGAAAAAACTCAACATTTCTTGTCGAAACTGCTAAAGTTTGGTCTCATTAAAAAGAGTCTATATGATATAACTTTAAAACACCAATTAAATTATACTTTATACTTTCCTACTCAATAGGCTACCAAACCTTACTGTTGCTGATTTGTACTGTGTATGTGTAGGTACGTTACCTACCCGTTTTTAAAATGTTATTACATTACTTTTCCATATAAAAAAATGAATAATACCGTTTTCCTATAGATAAAGGTAAATGTATTTATAGGAGATTTCATTCCTCTTCCTGAACTTCCCCCAAGAGATTACACTGCGGATGATGAGGATGTCTACATCGCCCTATATGACTATGATGCCAGGACTAATGATGATCTTAGCTTTAGAAAAGGTGATGTTACTATTACTAATATTAATATATATTATATAGTTATTGCACCATTACCATGAGTGTAAACGATACACGATAAGAACTAACTTGTAAAAATGTGGAATTATGCTGAACAAACATTTATAGTTTGTGTCATTTCAAAATGTTCAAATTGGAAATAACACAACCAAATGAAACAAGGTCAATAACAACAAATAAACTGGGTAGATGTGGTTACTGGAAATCAAATATTTTAACACAATAAATTACAATTGTTTTATGCCACAAAATAAGTCGACCAATTTAATCTACCATATAAATAAATTGATAAATATGTATTTTCATGTATTTTGTTATTCAGGTGACAAAATGTTAATTATCAACTGTGATGAAGGAGATTGGTGGAGAGCTAGGTTATTACAGGATAACAAGGAAGGCTATGTTCCATCAAACTACATTGCTAAATTTTCTTCTCTTGACTCACAATCGTAAGTTGTACCTGAAATGTGGATTTCTTTTGTAACACTGTGTTCCAATTAATCCCCATGTAACTCCCAATCAAGTCAGTAATCTGTCTGTTAATAAGTCAGTAAAATTTAGGATAAAAATTTGGGAACCCACAAAGGAAATTCCTGAGACCTACAAACACCTGTTTATAAAGGAACATTGGAATAGAGTGGACGCAATGACATAACCAGATTTACAGTGGCAATTTAAAAAAAAAATTAAAATTGAGACTGTCAGACTTTAAACCAAACACAAATCGAAAAAGACATTAAAGTAAAAAAAAGATGTGGGTAAACTATTTCCCTATTACTTTCCAAAAACGAAACCATGCTCAGTGTGATATGTACTTTAATAACTCCTATAAAATACAAAGAAAGTGTTTGATTGTGTGGAAACTTCTAGACATATTAGAATGTGAGAAGTAAAATGGATTATAAATATGAATACTAAAAAAACTTGGGAGAAATATTTAATATGGGGATTTCTGGCAGGCCACAGATTAAAAAAGACAGTTTATGACACTATTATTGACTTATAGTTAAATAGCCAACACATTAGTTGGCAATGATCGTAAAAGGTATTATAATATTTAAAATCATGTTAAGATATCTATTTAACTAATATGTATCCAATGTGCATTGGCAAATTTGGGCTAAATA
>CH003301.1:76306-108352 GCA_000149265.1 Ciona savignyi
CCCAGTTCAGGTAATATAAATAGCTGAAACCAACTAATACTAAAATTATAGACTCAAAATCGACTCAAGAAAACTAAATTGTTTTCTGGAACCATACTAAACAAAGTGTTTAATTGATTTTTCTAAGACATTTTTAATGTTTTCACAGGTGGTTTTTTGGAAAAACTAAAGCGTGTAGATGCAGAGAGATTGTTAATGATGAAGCATAGCCGGAATGGAGCATTTCTGATCAGAGTCAGTGAAACTCGACCCGATGAATTTTCATTAAGCAGTAAGAAAATATTATTTCAGTTAATGTTTTTCCTCACAGACCAACATGTTGTTATGCCAGTTTGTGTCCTGACGCATTGCTTTTGTGCAACAGTTCGACATGAAGGTATGGTGAAGCATTATCGAATACGAAAACTTGACATCGGAGAAGTTTTTATATCACGCAACTCTAGCTTTTTAACACTAGTTGATGTGGTATCTCATTATTGCAATGACGCAGATGGCTTGTGCTATGCGCTTAAACAGGCTTGTAAAAAGGTATGTGAAAACTGGAGTATTGGGTTTTTACATTACAGGTATAGTGGGGAGCTGGGGACTGTCACCTACAAATCGGGTACTAATTAAAAAATTTTGCTATAAAAAAAACTGTCAACAAGTATAAAAAATAAAGTTTTAAAGCTCACAGTGTCAGTTTTATTAAGTTGTTATCAAATACAACGTTCTAACACAGAACTTTAAACTTAAAATTCAATTACGTTAGCAACCAGCTGTTAATCGAATCTCCAAGATACTTTGATCGTTGCACCCCGATTTGCTGAGTTGACAATTCGGCAAATTGAATAAGATAAATATATATAGCTTGTGTCCCAATTAACTCATTTTCTCATTTGGTATTATTGTATTTTGTTGTTTCGAACTGTAGGCCTATAATATTTCGAATCATTATCTAGTATCTAGTCCAAACCCGATTGACGGTGCCCACTATTGTTTCAGGATTTGTAGGTTTTTTGGAGCTATTGTAATATGGTTAATTTTCATATAATAGAAATATAGATATTACTTTGCTGTGTGCCTTAGTTTACAGACTACTATTGTGCAATTGGCCCGTGTCCAACACTTTTTAGCGGCATGGTCCAAATTACAATAAACTTATGTCCGATTTTGACTGGATAAAAAAACCTCACCAGCTGGATTTCGCGATTATGTAGTACTGGTTATAGGGCTTTTATGTTTATGAAATTTCCCACAGCATTTTTTGCCATTGACTTAGCAAATGAATTTTGAGGACTGTACACAGCTTATCAATAATTTATTTAAATTCAGCTTGAAATCCCTCAAACTGCTGGATTGTCACGTGAGCTTGCTGATAAATGGGAAATTGATCGAACGTCAGTTGAACTGAAGAAAAAACTTGGTGAAGGCCAATTTGGAGAGGTTTATGAGGGTATGTGGAACAGAACAACCAAAGTTGCTGTTAAAACCTTAAAAACAGGTAATCTGTATGATGGCTATAGTTCATATAAATGCAATGTTGTAAGAGTAACTGCTTTTTTTTACAGGTAAATCAACATTTAAGTAAATTTAAGTTTTACCATAAACCTGTACCAGTACCATATATAGTTGGTGTGGTTAATACACTGCATAGTGACTTGAAATATTTTTTAGGTACCATGGACAAAAATGAGTTTCTCAGAGAAGCACAGCTAATGAAAAAACTGCGCCATCCAAAACTTGTACAACTCTATGCTGTGTGCACTCAATCAGAACCAATTTACATCATAACTGAACTTATGTGCAATGGAGCCTTACAATCATACTTAAAAGGTGCATATTTTTTAACCCTTACTAGTACGGTTTAATTATTTAATTTTAACTCTGCAAGCAGTGTACGATTAAGTTAAACTAAACAAATACATGCCGTATGTTAGTATAGCATTGAGGAGAAAATAATACAAGCATTGGTATATAAACTTTGAGTTGAAGGTAAATATTACAAACTTATATTTAGACAAAGGGAAAGATCTAGCAGTGCCAACGCTAATCGAGATGGCAGCACAAATTGCCTCAGGAATGGCTTATCTGGAAACAAACAATTACATTCATAGAGATCTTGCTGCTAGAAATATCCTTGTTGGAATGAACAACATTTGCAAAGTTGCTGATTTCGGATTAGCACGGATAACCCTGGTAATTATTGTTTATTAATTGACCAATAAGTGAAGTTCAACAATCTAACAATTAATATATTTGTTTTCATTTCACGCATTTACCGCTTATATTCTATGCACTCCTTTTCCAGAATGATATTTATGAGGTCAGCAGAGACACAAAATTCCCGATAAAATGGACTGCACCTGAAGCAGCTTTACGACAAATGTTTACCATCAAATCTGATGTTTGGTCGTTTGGTATTCTTCTCACTGAGTTGTTAGGTAAAGGCAGGATGCCTTATCCAGGTATATATTGTCTCTGTAGTGATCAGTACAAATATTTACTTAGTTTACTGCTGAGCACAGTTGTGCAATTTATAGACATTATTACGCAGTTAATGACGCACAAGTGGGTATATAACTTGCTACTTTATTCCAGAAAGTATTTGCTTTTTAGGCAAAATGAAAGTACTGAAAGCAGCTTGATCAACATTGAATACAATTTCAATAATTTTTTTAATAACATTTTTAACATGAAGGTTTTCTATGAATATTTCTTAGGCCCGTCTACCTTTTTATAGTTTACGGTTTAAGCGGGTATTTATGGTTATATTTGCTTTGTAACAAAGTCCAAACAGCATAATAGAAGCTACAGTGATTCAAAAATCTAAAACAATAAAAACGGCGGTGCCGTTACTTTTTTATAGTAATGCTTTAAATGAAGCCTATTTAAGTGTAAACATATCTTTATTTGTAATGAACAGTTTGTAAATTTGTAATTCAATTTATTCTTCTCACTAAATCACTTCTAAATTTTAAGGAATGACAAACAGAGAAACACTGGAGCAAGTTGAACAAGGATATCGGATGCCAAAACAACCGAATTGCCCTGATCGATTGTATGCAATAATGCTAAGTTGCTGGCAAGCTGAACCGCAAAAGCGTGACTCGTTTGAAACTTTGCAGTGGAAATTGGAAGAATTCTACTTCAGTGATGACGGAGTATACAGGGAGTCTGAAAATATTAATTAACTTGGTTGATTTCGTGAAAAGGCCAGACCATATTGACAAAATAACATTTTTAAAAGGACAATCTTGTTTGTGCGACAGAAAAGAAATGTTGAAGAAATGTTGATGACAGCCATAAAGTATCCTTGAATACCTGTGCAGAAGCATATGTTAGTACATTAGGGAACCATGTGCTACAGGATAATATTCCTAACTTGTTTAAGCACTTTTTTGAATTTAAAATAATGAAATGCATTGTAACTTTTTAATAATTAGTATTTTTAAGATATTGTTGCACATAATTTGTATTTTTTATGCTGATGTACAATCATTATGCATCTAATCTGTTTTATTGCTTCAATTTTTTTTCTTGTTCTAACGCCTTTTAATTTACATTATAGTTTCATATAGTTTTGTAAAAAATGATTCATACAATTGTGATAAGCAAATTTATAAACGTACAGGAAATGCCAGTTTCTTCTTTAATCTAAAACTGTCATTTGCATTTCGGGTACTAATTTTGTATTGTTGGTTTTATCAGTTGTTTTCATATATTCTTATGATCATTGTGAGATTATGGTGCCTTCTTCATTACCTGAAAATTCTAAACTTTTAATCAATTGCATTGTATTTGTAGCCTTACCACGCGATTTTGAATTAATCGTTTTGAGATCAAGAATAAAATACCGTTTTTATGTTTTAATAAAAGGAAAAAATTGTATACCTTTGAGCGAATCAAATAAGTCAAAGATGACAATGTTTATATTTAAGAAAAAGTACTAAACCAAATTTTAGTAAATGTTGGTTTAGAAATTAAAAAAGCTAGAGTTTAACATTATGGCATGTCCACAGTAATAAATCATGATGTATAGGATAGGATATTCGTGTTTATCCCCGTGATTGGAAAAACCAAGTAGGTTAACACACGGGCAATCGTCAGATCACCTCGCGCCCATCGTCGGTTTTTACCAGAGCTATTGCAGTGTGTTGTGTATGATAGTCACGTTCCTTCAATTTGGTAGAACCCATTAATCCGCTGGGTCCAGGCAATGTATGTTAAGTGCTTGCCCAAGAACACAATTAAATAGTTAGCGACAGGTTTCGAACCTGCAACTCTGGTTGAAAGACATCGCACTAAATCATCAAACTATTTGGCTGAACAACGGGGTCATGTTACGCGAGGTTGTGCTGTTCACGTAAGTTTAAATGGCTATGTCATTATGTTTATGCCGGTGATCACACACAGTCATGCATGTGTGGGCTCGCGCTTTTTAAAAGTTGATTGCTTGTAGTTGGCTGACCGAGGCGTTCGTTAGCTGAGCTTGTTTAGGCTGGCTGCCTAACGGTCTTTCGCGAGCTGCGCAGCGGAAAGTCTATTCTCCACAGATCACACACTAATAATTATAGTGACCACGATTTGTACAGTCTTAATCTCAAACTCGAAGTCTAAAACTCTTGATTCACTTTAGTTGTATTCTGCGTCTCATTCAATATACGATTTATTCGCGAAGCAAGTTACTTAGTACGCCATTCGGCATGACGCCAGTTATCTCAAGTACGTTATTGCAAGTTAATATATTAGTAGGTTATATAAATTTCCAGAATATATAGGGAATTTACAAGGTGCGAAAAGTTTACGTGCCAGACGCTTCACATCTGCACGTTTGACTAACTGTAGGGAATTAGGTGGAAAAACTGTGTTAATGATTTAAACTACAAAATACAAAGGCCCGTACAAGGTGATAATTACGTAACGGGTAATATTATGTGAGAGTCGGAAAACTTCAAATGCAAAAATAAACGACGTAAAAAGACACAAAATATTTAGGACATGGAATAAATTAAAACAAATATAGATTATACGAAATGCTACAACATCTCATTTTTTCCACATTTTGTTAAGTGTGAGAAAATAAAATCACGGTCTCGTTGAGCACTTCGGATGTTCAGTCGAAATAACAATCGAAGTCACGTGGTGAACAATCTCAAGAAGTTTCGAGCATTTCACACGTTTATCCTGCAAAACTAGAATACCCTGGTTGGGAGAATTAAGTACAAAGCTAGAATTGTGCAATCGTGCATTAAAAATCTGGTGCCGTGTATGTTAATGCGTGATAAATGTTATGTGGAATATGTAGTAAAAGTGACATCTCATATTCAAGGTAGCAACGCCACAATTTGCATCACATGAGCCATATTTTTTATACTTTGCCAGCTAATAAACCAAGGCGTGTACGCCTGGTTACTCACTTCCGAGTGAGCATGAAAAAAATGCAGCGATGATCTCGCTAATGCGACGAAAGCGCAATTAATAAACACGCAAAAACAAAAACCGAGCGACCTGTCATATGTAGGTTTTACGACTCGTAACGAATAAGGGAAATAATCTTGCGCGGATGTATTTCCATCAACAAACAAAAGAAAACTTTTAGTAAGCAGGACATAAGCCGTGTCTCGTCATTACTGTGCGGTGTTTGTAAAAGCCTGTTTTACACACGAAATATATTCGGTTCGGAACATCCGACACATTGACTGAGAGGCGATTAGACAATTAGACATCGCATATTACATGCGGCGCGATTACCATAGCTATACGAAAGTATGCTGGTATCGTTTAATAAACTGTGGCGTTGTGAAGCGGGTACGCTCACTTATTTACACAGAATGAGCGCAAATGCGCGGGGTAGAAGAGGCGATCAGACTTCGTAGAATAAGAAACAAAACTCGAGCCGCTGCTAAAACGAGTGTGTAATCGCTTGAACGAGTCGCATAATTTGCGTGAGGCGATTAAAAGAAAACTAACGCCTTGTCGGCGGTAACATTGAAAATCTGGCGCGAACGAACAAAACAAACGTCGTTCGACGTGTAAATGCGCCTAATATACCGGTAGGGTTGGCGCAGCATGGCATCATTGACTCAAGCTCATGATAGCATAATCGTAAAAGCGTTACTAACCTTGTTTAAGATGAAGTGCATATGTAGCAGTTGTTGAAGGCGCGTTTTGCTCTTCGTGTTTGTAAGAAGTCTGTAGAGTAAAACACCGATATTATGCATTCTTGCAATAGCCTAGTACCATTCAACCAAACCAGGAACACTAGTATTTGCAATCGTTGCAGACTAATAATTACATAAAGTATAAAAAATAATAATAAAACTTACAAAAAATCTAGAAGCTACAAAAATAAAAATACAACCCTTTCATATTTCGTAAAGGGAACGTCGTCTTGCGTATTCTCTTCTTTCGTCGGCGGAAGCGATGCTTATAAACTTGAGTTGAACAGAGTGCGTTGTCTTGTTAGTCACCAACTTCGTCCAGCGAAAAGGGGCGTTTCTTACTTGATGCTTGAAGTTGCTTGGTTTTGTAATTGCTTCTTAGATAAATTGCGTTCGGCCACTCGTCGTTGCCAATGTACTTGAAACTTCTAGTTGAAGTTGACGTCGGAAATTGTTCGTTTCGGGAAGGTGCGTGTCCATTATCACGTCGGGGTCACCAATGTGGGCTCGCGCTTTTTAAAAGTTGATTGCTTGTAGTTGGCTGACCGAGGCGTTCGTTAGCTGAGCTTGTTTAGGCTGGCTGCCTAACGGTCTTTCGCGAGCTGCGCAGCGGAAAGTCTATTCTCCACAGATCACACACTAATAATTATAGTGACCACGATTTGTACAGTCTTAATCTCAAACTCGAAGTCTAAAACTCTTGATTCACTTTAGTTGTATTCTGCGTCTCATTAAATATACGATTTATTCGCGAAGCAAGTTACTTAGTACGCCATTCGGCATGACGCCAGTTATCTCAAGTACGTTATTGCAAGTTAATATATTAGTAGGTTATATAAATTTCCAGAATATATAGGGAATTTACAAGGTGCGAAAAGTTTACGTGCCAGACGCTTCACATCTGCACGTTTGACTAACTGTAGGGAATTAGGTGGAAAAACTGTGTTAATGATTTAAACTACAAAATACAAAGGCCCGTACAAGGTGATAATTACGTAACGGGTAATATTATGTGAGAGTCGGAAAACTTCAAATGCAAAAATAAACGACGTAAAAAGACACAAAATATTTAGGACATGGAATAAATTAAAACAAACATATATTATATACGAAATGCTACACATGTGTAGGGCTTTATGTTATATTATTTAAATTTATTAAGACTTACTAACCAATAGGGAGTCAAACCAGTACTTTTGCGGATCTAGTTCCGGTCTGGGTTTACTTAAATTTAAATTAACGGTTTAGGATTGCTTCCACTTTTTATTTCAAGTAAATGCGGTTCGATTTTTGGTTATGACCAAACCACTGCCCCAAACTAGGTTCGCAGTTTATAAGTCGGATTTTTCAAATAGAGTTATTTAACATTTAATAATATTTAAAGCATTGTGAAACCTAAAAAAATATTCGGTTAAGGTTCACTTACACAGGCGCACTTTTTTTTATTAAGTTGCCATTGTTATCATCGTAACTGACACTTTACTTTTGGGGTTACAACCTCATACCAAAACAAAACCATGACAACTGGATTGTTTACAAAAAAATCTTTTTGCTTGGTCTTTCGCAAGTTGTTAGTCTGTATGTTTTTAGAGGAAATGTGTTTTTTTAAATTTAATTTTAAACCAAACAGGTGCACCCAGTATGTAAATTACGGCAACTTCAAACCCAGTTGTTTATTGCAAATGTGACATGTTAAATCCACATTTTCATATGTCCCAACAGACTGTTAAACGAAGCTACGCCAACTATGTAGCATTGCCTAAAGAGTTGGATTTATTTTTTGTTCAATCCACTGAATTCTGGCAACAACGCGTTTGCTCAGGAAAACGCAGGATTTTGATTCTGAAATACTTTGGCTTACTGTGCAACATACTAGGATAGGATACAATGGGATATTCATGTTTATCCCGATGAATAGGAAAATCAAGGGGATTAACACACGGGCAATCTTCAGATCACCTCGCGCCCACCGTCGGTTTACCAGAGCTATTGCAAGGTGTTGTATATGATAGACAGATTCCTTCAATTTGGTAGAATCCATTAATCGGCTGTGTTCAGGCAATGTTCGTTAAATGCCTTGCCCAAGGACACAACCGACTAGCTAGCAACCAGTTTTGCACCTGCAACCTTTCGATTGACAGGCGACGCGCTTAATCGCCACATTAACCGGCCGGACTACTATTAAGCATTGTTAAGCTACCGGGGTTGTCACAATAAATATTTATTTTATTTTGATGTATTTCAGTTTGTTTTATTTTAAAATGGAAAGTCTAAATGGCACAAACTTAGTTTTAGCGGCAGAAGTTGGCGATTATGAACAAGTAATAGATCTTCTTGAAAACACACATGTTGATCCCAATTCAGAGACCAATGATAAAAATGGGGAAATGCGTTTAGCCCTGCACCGGGCTGCAGCGTATGGACACATCAGCACCATCTCTGCTTTGCTGCAAGCTGGTGCTGATATTAATAAGTGTAGTGCTGCTGGACGAATGGCTTTGCATGAAGCTTGCATTGGTGGCCAAGTGGAAGCGCTTAAGTTACTTTTACTTATGAACATGGACAATCTGAACTGCCAAGACTCCAATCTTCAAACTGCTTGTCACTTAGCAGCATTAAATGGCGAAGAAGCCTGTGTGCAGTTACTTCTAAAAAGTGGGTGCGACCCCTACATTGGCGACAGAGAAGGAAAAACAGTTGCCCATGTAGCATGCGTACGTGATAAATCAAATATTTTAAAATTCTTGTTTAACTTTGGAGTTGATTTTGAGAAAGCTGACCATCGTGGGAGATTTCCAATTCATGTGGCGGCTGCCAATGGCAGTATAAACTGCCTAAAAGCGTTATTTACCTTCGATAGTGATGTTAGTGCACGGGATAAACAAGGATGTCAACCTGTTCACTACTCTGCATCGCATGGACATTTAAATTGTTTGTGTTTTCTTGCAAAACAGGGTGCTAAGCTACAATCTGTGGATAATTATGGAAGAAGCGTCGTTCACTTTGCGGCAAAACAAGGCTGGGTTGAAGTCCTTCATTGGCTCTTGGAGACTAAAATCACAGCCAACATCCAGGACAGCAAGGGAGAAACTCCTTTACATTTTGCAGTTAGGTTTGGGCAAGCAGCATGTGCTAATTGCTTGCTCCAACATGGGGCAGATTTAGATATAAAAAGTGAGAGTGAACAAGATGTGATTCAATGTGCTCGAAGTGCTGGACATCCCAGATTGATTCAGGATGTCATAGACAATAAAATAAAATGTCCAAAATGTGAAAAACAATATGAAGTTATATGCTGGGAGAGCAAGCGGCAACCAAACACCGCGCATAGATTTCTTGACCATGCAAAGTCTGGATACTCATTGCCTAGTATCAAAGCTACAGGCAAACCGACTGTTTCATTCCAAGAAAAGAACAGGAGAAAACGAGATCAGATTCTGATAGAAAAAGCGAAGCGAGAACGAAAGCATGATTTATCTCCAAGAAATTTAGCAACAAAATATTATGGTATGCATCCAGAAGAATTTGAAAAGCAAAATCCCCATGGGTTTTAAAATAGCACAAAATGTGTTTTGTGCTGTTACTAAGTCCAGTATTTAAATCACTGTTATTCCACTAAAACTAAGTGTTGTACTCAATAGATATATGAAATATGTTTGTATATTCATGTACTATTGATTATTTTCTTATAATGTCATTTTATGCCTATTTTTTAAATAAATACTTCCTACAATGTCTTGTAATTTTGTGAGATAGAATAATTATTTCTCTGCGCGGGATAACGGTGATGCTTCTAACAGAGGTTATCATATGCCTGCCCTTGTTGCTGATACAATTGCTACATGGTTTAGGACTTTTTTGCTATACACTTTACCACTGGACCACATTTTTGCAAATTATAATAATTACAAAAATGATGTAATTCTTTTAATTACAAATACAACACTAACATTTTTACAATTTTTATGAAAGATGATGTTCAGGTTTGAAGATAAAACACTAAAACAACAAACATCTATACAAATATTTATATTGCAATAGTGTTACAACAGAAATGGGGCTTATGGCAGCAGTCACAACTAAATGTATTTGTATTGTTCAAAGCATGAGGTTTATTTAAAACATGAAATGTTTATACTTTGTGAACAGAGTTATTTAATAATCATTGAACAAAACATATAAGAAACAAAGTTGACTGTTTTATAGTTCACCACTGACCACACGCATACACTTGAAGATAGATATTGAACAAAAGAAAGAAACACTGTAGGAACATGGCAAGGTTTTCTTCAGGAAAAATTGTTAATGTTAGTTTAATAAAGTTGTTTATATAAAAGAAGTAGAATCTGAAATGTTAGATTATAAACTTTGATGCAATAAAGATGGCATTTTAAAGCAAAAGCATAGCTTGTGATGTTGATGGCAAAACTATGTTATTTAAAAAACATGTCACACAAACAAATCAAAATGGATAAATAACATATGCTTTAAAGTATTATGGTAAAATTTGTTACCTGTAATATACTGAACAGTGGATGTTAAATTTAAATGAAACTGTTGAGTAAAATCATTTAACTTTTTTAAACAAACACAGTAATTAAAAGAAACACAACTAAATTAGCAACTAAAACACCAGTTATAATATACGTTAGTACAAAGATTACTCTGCCTTTTCTTTGTTTCCTGATGCACCAACTGTTTCCACTACTCTACCACTAGATGTCTCTACAGGCAGCTCATTTTCGGAACAGCTATCATCGGCAGCAGGTTTAGCAACTTCCATTTTCTTCCGCAACAATCTTCGGCGCTTGATATGGCGGTTCTTTACTACGCTGAGTGCCAGTCCAAGTTGGGCAAGATAGTAAGTTGTCATGACAATCCATCTTTGGTTGGGAACCTGTCACAGAACAGTAGGCATGAATATATACGGCATATGTCCTGCTGGTTAGCTTCTTAAAAAAGTGTGTTGGTGAGCTGGCGAGTGAAACATTGGAACCAAACCAGCCATTTGCTTTACAGTTCAGTTCTTGGGCAAGGCACTTCGTGGACATTACCTAATTTCAGCGGATTATTGGGTTATACTAAAACTATATTATCGCCTTAAAGCATATAAAACACACTCTTTATTTCCGGTAATTCACAATGGGCAGAAGCTAGGTAGAAAATTCCTTGTACAACAAAATGCGTATTCAGTAGATATTCAAATGTTTGCCAGTTAAATATTTTTTATTATTTTTTTAAGATAAAACATGGATATCCTTTACAAGTAAGGATTGAAAATAAATTTATATTTTAACTGTTTAGTGGATTTTTTGTGAACATGTTTTTATATATTATTATCATATACCTCTGAATGGAAGCGATTGATAGCAAGGAAGGTATCAGAGATGCAAAACATAATAGCACCGAGACAAGCAACTAATTCTGTCCATTTTTTATGGCTGCTGCCATTGACCCCAGCACGTACATCACCTAAACTCCTGTTCAAGTGATTGATTAAATTATTTTTTTTAACAATTTAACTACATTGTACTATGCACATTGCACATGCATAATGGAGTGTACATTTCTCCTTTTTTATTGTGTGTTAAATTATTAATGGATTAAACAAATAGCTAATGCAACCTCCCTATCATATACAACACACCCTAATAGCTCCATTATTCCGACTTTAAGCAATTGGAATTTTGATATATTTGCCATTTTTACACAGCCGGAGATACCGTAATTAATCTTCCAATAAACTAAACTTTTTTGTCTTAATTTGACCATTTTCAAGTTTTAATTGTGATTTAATACATTCAGCTGTGACCATATATTAAAGAAAAATTACATACTTTATTTTTGCAAGTGCTCTCCAGTTCATAATGAGAATTATCATTATGTAAGCAAGGACAGCAAACTTGAGGATTGTGTCAGTTAATCCATTGTAGATGTACCAATAGATTAAGACAGTGACAGGAAAGAGCTTGAGATAGATTGAAGGTCGTAAAGGTCTTAATCCGAAAGCACATATGTACATGACATGAGCAACCGCAAATGCCGCAGTACCTGTAAACATTATCTCAAATGTAAAACCGAAAATTTAAAAAATTAAATCTTTATGCTTGAAATTTTAAAACAGCAGATTAAGATAGTGTAGGTTTTTCATTGATTTGTTAAACGATTACTTTTACATTTTAGCGTCAAAACTTTTATGACTCAATCTGTAATTTTCTAATCAGAAGCGAGAAAATTACAATTTTCTTTTTTAATTTTTTGTTATCTTTACCCATTAACTTTTCTGCCTAAAATACAGGGGTGGGGTGAGGAAAATATATTTGTATAATCTCATCATGAATGTATCATGATAACTTCTGTCCCGCGATGTACAACCAGTGTTATTTAAAATTGCTAACACTCTTATTGAGTCATAAACCTAAATACTCCCACACCAAATGAGCAAACAGTTAAAACTGTACTTGGATGACCTTATTTATTAAAGGTAGGATTACCTTAACAGAATTGTCATGGGAACGTTTTTATTGATTTTTCTTAATGAGAGAATTGACTGCAGTACCTTACTGTATTTTACGCAGATAAAAATTAATATATAAGGTTTTGAAAGAGTAAATGATTCAATGTATTACAATAAATATAATGTCAATTCATTTGTTATCATAAAGATTGTTTGCAATAGTTCTTTGTTATTGTTTATGGTACATATTCATACCATTTCCATGAAATCACTGTCTTTACATGGTAACTATTTATTATTTAGGTGATCTGCTCTCATGAAAGAAAATCAAAACAAAGAATATAAATAAACAGCTGGATGGCATATGGTCCTTTCAAAATTTAATCTGTATATTTTATTTAAACATACTGGAATGCATGAAAGATAATTAAAACCAATTTTAAGTGAGAAACAATTGAAAAACCAGAACCATATAAAAATTCAAGTTAAAACTGTTTGCATACTGCAGGCTATAAAACTGAATGCATACTTAAGGAGCAAAACCAAAAAAAATACTGCACAACATAAATGTATGTTTATATTGTAAATGAAAAAGAGTAATTAAGTCAACGTTTGGTTTAAATGATCCCGATTCAAATAAAGAATGTATTTGAATGATTAGCTGCCACAGCAGTACTTACTTTTTATATCACTTAATACACCCATACATGTTTGTGCTTAAATACCCCCTAAGTTTAAAAAACAGGCTTGTTTACATTAATCAAACCAATAACCACATTAAGGAGGAATGATCAAGTCAACTACAATATATACATATGTATATTGATGATCAAAAGTCATTTTAACGAATTGTATTTTCATTTCTGCAACACTCATTAATACAATGGCAGGAGAGCTTTAGTTTTAAAACATAGAATTTATGAACTGATGCCAGTGCATCTTCTTCTATTTATCAGATTTATTAGTTTAAAACTATATGTATATGTATTATTTATAATGATTTTAAAAAGTCTTGCGAACAACATTACTACCCACCATGTAGAAAGTATCCCTCATCTGCATACACCAAACAAATATCACCAAGCATAGAGGTCAGAAGACCAGCCAAGATACAACGGGAATACTGGGTTCGCGATGTGAAACTAAACCCATCATACCTATGTGTAATGTGAAAACTTTGTTAATTTGTATGTAACCTTGTTTTCAACATGGCGTGACCTGTACAAAAAGTTTAAGTCCAAAATATTAAAAATAACAGTAGGCCCTGAATGTTAATATTTTAATTAGCATCCATGCCAGTAATTACAATTGTCAGGTAATGATTTCCCACAGGATATATTATGCAGTATAGATAGCAATTTTATAAATTGGATTTTGCCTGTCATTTAAACATGAACCACCATAAAGAGACTGTACACATTTGAAGACATGCTTAACAACAACTCACCAGAGCACAAATATACACAATGTCAAGGTAGGGAGACACTTAAGAATGGCTACCACAACATTTGGTGGGTTTATTTCTGGCACAAGGACAAGATAGATGCATGCAGTTTTGAGAAAGGGCACCAGTCTTGGTCCAAAGTAAGTGAATTTTGTGTGCTGCAAAATTGAACATTTTGTTTTGAATAAATTCAGAAACCTGACTAGGGTACAATATAATATTAATTTCAAAACTTTTCACAAAATTTGGAATCTAACCTTGCTGTCATTGCAGCACGATAATTCATCATCAGAAGCCGATGAACATGCCATATTGTTTTTTGTTTTTTTTATCTTTTTTACATTTATCCTAATACTATGGTACTTATTCCCTGAAAATTAAAGTTAATCTATCAATACAAGTACTGGTAGTCTAGTTATTTGTCTTATAGGAGTACAAGGCTGAGAACTTGACTTAAGATATTTTAGAAAGATAGTGAAAGCGTAAAACGTATAAATATCAGTACGTTGTTTTCCGTGGAGCAATCTTATCCTCACAAATGTATTATAATGTGGTACTTTCAATGTTACTTGTAAATGTAGATTTAAACTATTTTAATAAAATAAGAATAACAAAAAATGATCTGACCAGACCTATTAGTCGATTTCTCAGTCTATAGTATAGGCAAAATGCTTTTAAATGATACATACAGTCTGTCTCATTTGCCTTGGCTTATATAACTGTAATATTTTTTTTAGTCTGAATTCCTACTATATCGCAGAAATTATCGTGAGAAACCTATTAAAGGTGATACCGAAACTTTTCACGTTGCCACTATCTTGCTCTTGTTGATCTATTTCTCTTATCAGCTGCGCGCTTTGCCTGAGCAGAACAATGTGCATCCTTTCATTGTTGATTCACTATCAGCTGACTTATTATCATTCTTGCGCAAATGGCTTTACGTGATTCTGATTGGCTGCTAGCTTCTGTTTGAAGTGGGCGTTCTGTTACACGCCTCTTATCATTTCTGCCTTTGTTTCTCATGGGGACACAAAGCCGTGTTATAATATATTATATATAAAATCAGTGGCCTGCCTTTATAGGTTGCGACACCTAGTTTTAACACTAAGGTATTTTCTTAATATTAGGTATTAAAAAAACAGTTGAATTTATTTTGTTTGTTGCAGTTGGTTAACATGGTTCGTTATTATAAGTTTATACGCTGAATCAGAGGTCTTTAGGACAGTAAACGTGTTGGAAAGAGACGTCACTCGCAGCTGTGTAACCTCGGCGCACCTTATCGGTTAAAAATGTAATAAGATCTTTCTAAACGTTTTTCATCAAGATAACATTTATTACCTTGGCAGTTGAAATGCGCCCATATCACGGGTTATGTTTAATTTTAATACACTTTTCATTTAAAAAATAGTTTTGTAGCGTACTTTTCATAAATTGGTTGGTTCTTATATTCGTGGTTAAATGCAGATACAATAAAACACGCAAATGATGATTAATTCAATATATGCAGGCACGACTTAATAAACACCGAACTCGGCTTCTTTGAGCTGTTTACTGCAGGAGCCATGGTTGTAAAAACACTTGTAATTAATTTATGCTCGAAAACAAAGACGCGCATGACAGTATGTGGCAAAAAAGGAAGTTATGGGAGCGTTTAAGCCTGCTGTCATGTTAAAGCGGTTTTACAATCGTGTGAAAGGGGAGTCATATGGAACCAGTAATAACTGATAAGGACAACGTGCGATACAAATTGAATAAAGACAAAACCACGGATTTGCTACAGTTTTTACTCAAAATTGATATAGTTTTAAAAATGTTAAAAAACTTTTAACCCGTATTGCCCCACCTTCCACAACTATTGAAATAGTGAAGTTTTAATTTGAAATTAGTGAAATGTCAAAAAAAAATTAAAATAAGTACATTATTACTTTGCCACTACTTTCGGTAAACAAATTGTTGAAATGACGATAGAAATAGTATACATTTTACTTACTTATGAAAACAACAAAAACGTATGAAAACAAAAACGTATGAAACAACAAAAGCTTGTGCTAAACTGACTGAGATATTGCTGTATACCCAGGCTTTGTCCGGTCCGATACCGTTTATGGTAACAGTGTTATAGTATTAGGGATCTCCAGACAGCCGAAATTAAATGATCAGTTGGATCAACCCATCCGCTGGCTAGACAGTTGTGTTTTTAGGCAAGACACTTAGCGGAAACCGCCTGACCCAAGTGAATTAAAGGATTCTTCTAAAATACAAGCATTTATAATACACTGTAATTGGTAACTCAAGGTTGGCGCGGTGTAAAATAACCATTTGATAATAGCCGCCAAAAAGATCTGTCGATCTGCACATGTGAAAGTTCTATCGCGTTTTCTCATTCACGATGAATAATGCGACTGAAAGTCCCAACTGTAGTTGATATTGTAAGTGGGTGGTATGCAGAAACCTCGCTCAAGCTTAACCCGGGATTAAGGCCCGCCCTTATGTCAAATTTAGTGCAATAGGTTGGATCATTATACAGAATCTCCCTTTTTTATCCCTGTAAGTTTTAAAACTCTAGATAGTTAGCAGACAAGATAAATCTTGGCCATACACGCTAATTTAAAAAGAACGCTAGTTTTCTGCGATGTGACGCATATATTTTTGATAAACGACATCTCTACTAATTAAGAATTAAAAGCAAGGAAGAGGAATCAAAAGAATTTAAGATGTGTTTTAATGTAGTTTGTATTAAAGGCATTTTTATATAAATACATTTTATACAATTTCTTTTAGGATTTTAGAGAACCACTTTATGAAAAAGTCTAGAACGACAAACGTTGCGCCTGCTTCTTGCCGATATCTCTTACCAACCCCTGGATTACATAAATGCAAATACCAAAATCAAATCTATACAATATGTTACTCTACACCATATTCGCCAACTTTTTGACGCTTCTCGTTAGCATCAAGCGAAAGCAATAAAGCATTTGGTAGATCAGTTATCCTTAGTGTATGTCGTTTTTCGGATTTTGTGCCTGCCCCGTGAAATGTTGGACTATCATCACAAGTAAAATTTGCAAAATATTGCCCCCCTTCCTTAGCATTTTTTCTGCAGAAGCCCATGATAAAGGTATGTGAACAAATTTATGTTTTGGTGAAAATGGAATTCACTGTGGATTCGAATATAACATTTTCTATCTGCCGTATAACGTTTATTAATTGTTGCTTCGATCGTTTCAAAATTAAATTTTAAAAGAAAATATACAAAAAGAGTTGAATATAAGTCTTAACTGTCGTATGTACACAGCAGGGCCACACATTGGTGGTTTAAAGACTCTTTATTTCAATCAACACGATGCATTTTTGTATAAAACGAGAACTACCTGGAATTCCGCTTTCTTTTTAATGAATTTGGTTCACGCAGTTTAACCAACGAATTTATGACATCAGTTTATTTATGATAAAAGTTAAAGACACAAAGACTTAATGAATGATATTCACGCAAATATTTGTTGACAGAAATTGAAATACTTGCCACATTACCCGTAGCTAAGTGCATTTTAAATAAAAAACATTTTCTCATTGAAATTTTGCGACATTTAAACTTTACCATACCCATTTATGACATCTTGCTTTACTGCATATTCACAGTGTATATGAAAAAAAATAAAAATCAGCTTTTAAAAATCACAAAATACCGTAAGCAACATCCAAATGGAAGTCATGACTTACAACCGGATCCAGCTCACAGGCCTGCAAATTTAATTTTGACTTTTTATGGTATTGAAATCATCCAATGCAATAACAAAGATAATAAAGTACCTGGAATAGTTAGCTTATTAAAAGTTTAAATACCAATCTTTTACCAATCGTAAGTTCTATAATTATGATTTATTTTAACAAAAAAATTTACAGTTTGGGAGCTTTATGTGAATCCCAGCGGTGGGAAATTACATTTCACATTATAAACAAGGGTGAATATGTGGTGCCAATAGTGGGGTTAAAAGAACTGTTTTACTTTTTTGTTTCAGAATGAGATATTACAAAAATTTTACGAAGTCAATAAATCTAGGCCCTGATTTTTTACTGCCACCAATTTAACGATTGTTTTTTTTAGTGCACATCAAAGCAATTTTAGTCATATCAAAAGATCAGCAATTTGGTACTTAGGGTACGAATTGAATCAGAAATCCCTAGATTTACAGATGCTGTGGAAAGTCACTATGATGCTAGGCTGGTCCATACTTTTTTATGTAAGTTAAGTTTTAAAATATTATTTTTATTTTTTAAGTATACTTTTAAGTATGGTGTTCTGTATTGTGTAACCAAGTAGATTTTCAATATATAATGGGGATATTCATATTTGTACTTAATCTTATGCTCTTGTTAATAGTATACTAAAATGTGTAAAAAATAATTTCTAAATCCTGGATGTTTATAATGTGGCACAACAAAAAAAGTGGTATTTAGTGTAAATGGTTCTAATAGTATTAAAACAATTTATATTCCCCATTCACAGGAATAGATTGAACCATCCAAACTTTAGTATCATGCCATCTTACCCGTTTAAAGTACTTTTCAGCTTCTTCTTTGTCCATTCTTAATCCATTGCCCAATGCAAGGCATCTCGATAAGTAAAAACAAGCATAAGCAATCCCCTTTGTAATATAAGCAGCTAAACATCCTGTGTCTCTTGCCAGTTCCTCAACATCAGTGTATGCGACTACTCTGTTTAACAAATACATAAACAATAAAATCATGAGGTGTATATATTTAGTTTCTATTATGTAAGAAACATTTTTCTTCATTGAACTGTCACAATCATTACTGATCTAAATCACTATATACCATACTAATTAACTACTAACAAAAATCTCTTTATTATTCGAAGATGAGCAGAGATAAAAGGAGTAAAACAAATAAGACTACCCATAAATTTATTTATAATAGTAGTTAGTTTAAATGTTTCATTAGCTATTTCTGTACTACTATTAGGCCAGGATACAAATATATTAGAAATCCATAATACAACACCCAGTGTCTAGTTATTGATAAACAAAATTAAACCAAAGTGGAACAGTGAATGACTGTGCATTGTGTTTTACCTTCTAGCCAGGTCACTTGCTTTGGTGAAGAGTTTCTTGTTATAAAACAGTTGAACTAAGCGGCCCTGGGCATACACATTTCCCCTGTCTGCTGCTTCTTTTAGACATTCATATGCACTTGCTTCACTTTGTTTTATGCCGTCACCTTGGAGGTACATTACTCCTAAGATACCTGTTTAAAAAATTGTGTTAACATAAATAACTAGTACCTTAGAGAGATTAATATACAGTTGATTGGTCATAAAGGTCATTTCCAGAATTTTTTTACGTTCAATCTTTAAATTGAACTAAAGTACTTGACATGATCCAAAGGATTTAACAGTAATATAGTGTCATGTCAAATATATCGAATATAAAAAACGACTTACATATCATGCATTAACCTACAGCTAAAATATTCATTGTTATATAATAAAGTATCTAATGCGAACTGTAAAAATTACCTTGTGATTCAAGACTGCCGTTACCACAAGCTTCCGAATGCCAGAAAAAAGCTTGCTTAAGGTTCAGAAAGTCAGGTCTAGAATACAACATTCCTAGCATAGTTTGAGCCAAAACAGATGCATTTGGACTACCATCATCAGCTGCTTGGATCCACCACCTATAATATATTCCAGTGTTCTATAAATCATGTTCAGTTTTTTTTAATAAAAATAGGGAGTATAGGTTAAATGTCTGTTTCATGATACAAACAGGGTTAAATATGTTAATCTACAAATATATCTTATAGTGCAGAGATAAAGTACAATAGTATAATTACCGTTCAGCCTCTTTATTGTTTTGTTCCACGCCATACCCTTCGAAGTACGCTCTCCCGATGTTAAACTGTGCATGGTGCTTTAAGTGGATCGCTCCTAGGCTGCTTGACTTGGCAACTTTAAGCATCAGTTCAAAACCTTTTTTCTGTAAATTGATATGCAAATTCGTAAGTAAACCAACATAATTGAACTTCACTGACCATCAGAAAAGTCAGAAAAAGGTTTCACTAATTCTTTAAAAAATCAGGTTTCACAAACTTTCCAAAAAAGTAATAATCAAATATTTCCAACCTCATTAGCCTCAGTACCAATGCCATCATAATACATGGTTGCCAACTGATAGGCGCCTTGATGATCCCATTCCTTTATCCTCTCAAACTGAACAACCGCTTTGTCCAGTAACCCCTTTAAAATTGTTTGTATTGGTAAACAACAACAAAAATTAGTCATGGTTGATAAGTCACACGTGTATTATAATTTTTTCATTTGTTTAATTTTATAAGTTTTTAAAAGATAATGACCATGGATGTAGGCCAGTATGGAAAGTACGGCAGCTGCACACTCGAGTTTTTTCCTTGCGTATTTGCACACATGGGTAATTTCACACATGCTCGTGAGCTGGCAGTATAAACATCGTATAATTTCCAACAAACCTGTAAACCTACCTCTGGACCTCAGGTAATTTACAATCAGTACGTTTTTTGTTACGTAGATAGATATGTTAGCTGATGGATACGATAGATTTAGGATAGAATAATATGTTTGTTTAAAATTTTTACAAAATAGTAATAAAAAAAAGATTGTGTGACACTTAAAGTGTGCACCCTTGGACGTTTGCACACTGCACACTTAAATATTTGATGCGTGCACACTCAGATCTCGGCGAAAAGTGACGTACTTTCCATACGAGGATGTGAGGATGTAGGAAAGGTACCGGGAATTACTTTAATTAACATTGCACTATTATTAAACATTGCAAAGAAATGTTATAAAATTCGTTTTTTAATCTATTGTGTATTATTGTTTTATTTGTTTTAACCATACAAATTAAACCCTTAAGCCCAAGCATAATAAATAATGAATATACACCTATACCTCTTCGTAGTAAAATTGACCAAGCAGAAACGGTGCAGTTTGGTCTCCAGCATCAATCTTATCCAACAGGTGAGTTTCTATTTTCTCAAAAAGCTGATCATCAGTAACATCGCTTACAGATCCAGCTTTTGTTGTTTCTTCCGCTACCTCCTCTTGTAAAGTGCTGATTACACTGCCCCCAGTCGTACCAGGCTGTGCGTCTAAAGTTAGTTTTTCCATTTTTCATAAATACTCAGTCTATCATTTGAAGCATTAATTACAGACTAACATTTATGTATTGTATTCTATGCCTCCTTGGGCAGTCTATTAAAATAATAACAACTTTTTTTGGTGAAGAAACTGCATCTAGGGGAATACCAGTTTCCTTGGAAACTCTCGGTGTATATAGAAATCGTAATTAATCTATTTTTACCAAATAAATCATGATTGAGTGGCCGAATGGTTAACGGAACGATTCATATATCGCTTTTGGTATAGAAACGGCCTAAGTGACGAGCCCATTATGGCTTCGAAACTTAGTCCGGTAAAAAATCATGATAGTGAACTGGTTTGTAGAATATTTACGCATTGTTGGTAACACGTTTAAAATACAATATAGTTTCATCAAGTCAGGTAAGGTATGGCAACGTGTGTTCATGAAGTAATTTTTACCAAAAATCTATATAGTCGCTGTGACGGGTACATATGTGGTATACAAAGATCATCGGATAAAAATTTACAGAAAAAAAACAAGCAGAAACACGGAGGGCGTAATCGTTTACAATATAAGACCCAACAAACCTTAAAGTACATAGACAAAATGTGATCTAAGCTTGTGGTTGTCGGTGAAATCTGCGAAGTATATCAATATTGGTATGTGAGATGTAACTTAATCCGTTTTTCGAGAAGATTGTGTGTGAATGAGCAATACACAGAAAGAAGTGTAAAGCTTTAATTAAGGATGACGAGGTATTTCAGAAACATTGGCATGTGCTTGAAATGAAATTTTGTTTCGTTTCACAAAGATAATCAGTATCAGGGTAAGGGTGTATAAGGGACCTACTGTGGTTGTGACCGAAAGATTAAACAGATCATTAAAATCAGCACAACGACTGTTCGTTTTGCCATATTTTCTTGTTTCAGTGCAGTAAATTGCTTTATTTTCCCCAATTCAACAGTGGTTGACTTTATACTGTGGTGCAACAACATTGTGCCTGTTAGCTCCCTTGTTAGGGTGCCTGCCGTAGCAGAAAGATTGGTGAGCCGTTTGCAAGTCAATGAGTTTAGTCACTTAGTGAGCGCAACGGATCTGGTGATTTACTGGCTTGATCTACAAAAGTTCCAACGTCTTATTCACAGGCCACAAACTTAAACAGCTCAGGTTACCCTACGGTGATCAAGAGGTAGCCTCATCTGACGTCCGAGTTACATTAACGTCAATGCGTTTTCGACCACCCTATGGAAAACATGAATCTTCTCGTTCAGCATAACTATTGTTCCTATTTAAAAATGTAAAGTTTTGTCATATATGATACACCGCATAAATGATTCCTACACAACATGTGTATATTAATGCGATTACATTTAGCCTATTATATTACATAACCTATTTTATGCGCTGTCGAATAGCTTGACAGGTTAAATGTATTATTGCCTTTGACCCTAAGGGTCGCTAGCTAGTCGGTTGTATTCCTGAACAAGCCACTTATTGGACATTACTTACCCTTAGTGGATTAATGGGTTCTACTAAAACAAAAGGATTGTTTCAACCATATACAACACACTGCAATAGCTGAGAACTTTCGTTTTCTCTTGGTAATCTGACGATGGCCTGTGCGATAACGCCTCCACCCTGCTCACGGCGATAAAATATCCTATCCTACATAATATGTATTGGACTATCGATTAATATAGCGGTATTGCGTAAAAATAAATCATTGCGAAATTAGTCGAATATTATGCAAGGTTGTATGATGGATCTTGGAGTAACATAGGGTAATAAAACTTTTGAACTTCGTGCACTTTGTAGAAAAAGGACAAGGAAATGATGAGCTGGAATGCGGACATGTCCGATCCTATCGACACAAGAGCCAATAGATGATTTAGATGTGCACTGCTTGTCAAAATAAAATTTGTTAAAATTAAACAAAACTATTTGTTTAAATTAAATAAAAGATCTCTAACATTTCGGTACAAATAATATGAGATTTCATAAATATCTACTTAGATCGGTAATGATACGATTCATAATTTCTTGAAGTATAAAACACAGGTTAAGATCACGTGGTATTTCATTTGCAGTCTGGTTTTGCCGAGGTAAGCTTAATTGTTTTGCTTGTTTTCTGCCGTGCAATTCGTTGTAATAATTCAGCAGTGATAACCCTCTGACGAAAAATGACATCTCAATTCGTTGGCCGCCATGTTAATGTTAATCTTGGTGAACCTCGTGGATTTATGCAAGGTCGTATAAAATCAGTAAATGCAACAGATCATGCTATTACAATTACCACTCCTTTCCAAGAAGGTGTTCCGTGTGAATTTTCAGAAATTACATTGCAGTGAGTATTGTTTGCCGTTTTAATTATATAATTTGTTTACTAGTCGTATTTACTTTAAGCTGAATGTTAACCGTTTTTTTACTTAGATGTGTACAGGATCGGTTTCTTCCTAAACCCTCAATTATTATATTAATCAAGCCCAGTTGGTGCTTTGCAATTTATATGCAGCCAGCAGCTTCACCCTTACAGGGTTCATTTTTTAATGTTATGCATGTGAAATTTTATTGTAGCTTATCTAGTATTAGAAGTACTGCAAATATTGATGGAAAATCATAAATTTTAAAGGCCAAAGTGCACTCACTATATACCAGTATATACCGGTACTGTATACGTTCTTTTGGGGTTGAATGTCTGTGTGTAGTTCTTTTATATAACAACATGTTATTGTATTTTTATGACAAAAATACTGTACCAAAGACTTACTTTTGGTTTTCAAATATATTCTTAGGTCCAGTAATGTAACAACTTAATCTGCCATATGTTGTATTACTTTAGCCAGAATACAGTGTGTGTAAATGTCATATACTATCAATCTAGTTTTGTAATGGAGTATAGGTAACAGTTATGTTATGCTTATTCTTGAACGCTTTGCTAGCAAATTCAGTTTAGTGTAGCATTCTGCAGACTTGCACTGTCCCGCAGTCTACCTGTATCATTCTTTGTAATATTTTCCCATAAGTCAGCTAAATAACCGATATAACTATAGGTTTATTCTATGTCAATTATCTATATAGTTTAATGATACTCAATATATTAAGTATTGGTACTTTAATTAAGAAAAAATACTAATTGGCTACATAAACAATTTTGTTACTTTTAGGGCAAGAGATAGTTGTTGATCTCACATTAATTGATGAATTAATGTCAAAAGAATGTGTCGAGCAAATTCCGGAAAAAACAAAAATACATCTGCTGTGGCTAAAACCAATGTCACATTGAAACCGACCAACCAAAATAGTAGACTGGTTAATGGTGTGTCACCACAACCAAATTCTCCACCAAGATTAACTCACAGTTTTAAGGAACAGCGTCATCCCTACATAAAGGATGGCAGGCCCGCTATACCTGGTAAAATATTGATTTACAATTAATTAATCATCCTGTGGCAGTGTGCAATGCTATATGCTGCCATGTCAAGTTGTAATTGAGACATATACCATACATATACTATACATTTGTATTAATTTATTGCATATAATAAGCCTTTTTGTTCGCTGATTTAGAATCTGATTAATCAATGATTTGTGTTAATAGTATATTGATACCATATATTGCCAACTTTGCATAATTTTTGTGCATATATATACAGTGGAACCCCGCTTGGAGACCACCTCGATAACCCGACCACCTCATTATCAAGACCACTTTAGTGCGGTCCCAAATAATTTACTATGATAATGCATTGCATTATGTTTCAATAACGCGACCACCCCGGTTTCCAGACCAGGACCGCCATATTTTGGTCCAAAACTTCGAATTTGACTCCGCTTAAGTGACCATATGTGCTAAATAATTTGCCTTTGTCACCAAAATAACAAGGTTAAATTTCTTTTATGATCAAAACAATAAGAATAAATTAGCGCACACAAAAAAATGTGGCAAACAGGATTGAATCCTACAAGATAAACTTTAGTATTGAATTTATTCTGCAGTATCTAATAAAAATAATGGCATTTGGTGAAAATTTAGTAAAAATGCAGACGTTTAAGCTGCATATGACGACAAATCAAAATTCACTAACACGACCACCCCGCTAACGCGACCGCTTGATCACGGTCCCATAGGTGGTCAGGTAAGCGGGGTTCTACTGTACATTTAATATATTATTTAAATGTAATAAATATTTGTTCCAACTGACATAATTTCAGGACAACCTCGACCGAGAGCAGGTCGTAATCGAATCGCATCTGATTGTTTCAACATTGATCAGTCAGATTTAAGTGAAGATTTTGATTTTGAAAAAAACTTGGCCTTGTTTGACAAACAAGCGGTTTTGGGAGAGGTTTATTCGGGAAGTGATGGTGAAATCAGGTAAGTGGTTTATTATTATTTCAACATAATGCAACAACAGAAAAAATATTATTCTTACATTTTGTTAAATTTACAAACATATACCGGTACAAGATAGGTTATTAAGGTGCTTTGTTTAAGGACAACCCAGATTTAGCTGAAAATGTACCGAACCAATGCAATATGCATGTATGGTTCTGTATGTGATTTGGAGGAGGGTCTAATTTATTTTGTTATAGGTGATATTTTAACCAACTGACATTATAGAATAATTATAGATATTTGTTTGTTCAACCAAATATTGTATTAAAGTTGAAATGGTTTTAAAAATATGATATTGCTACTATTTACTACTGCATTTTTGTAATCGTTAAGATGTGACATATTTCAAATGATTTATTTACTCCTAAATTTTTCGATGTAAAATGGTTGTATTTAGTAATTTAATTTTTCAGAACTCAACATAAAAACAGGCGCAAGCCTGAGGTAAAGTACAGACATGACGAAAATGTGTTGGAAAGTCGACCTGTTGTTTATAGACAAATTGTTACACAAGAGACTCCGGATCACAATGTTACGGAATATTATACAGGTGCTGTATATGCTTTTTTCTTTAGGATTTTTGAATGTTATTACTGGAATCTTACAATTGGATAATGATACCTTTTAAAAATATTTTTTGTATTTTTGTTAGTGGGGGTGCGGTGTATGATGTCGTTTTCTAAACTTTCCATAATTTACCGAGTTTTCATAAATTTTTTTGTTTTTTTAATTGTTTTGTCTTTTCTTCCTTTAATAAAAATTAAAGTGTAAGTTTTCTTCTACCTGGTAAGCGGCATATCCCCTGTGGTTGCAGAGCCATATTTCTGTCGGAGGCATCTGGTAATCGCAATGCCTGATGGCTTTCGGGTTACTCCGTGAAATAATCATTTCCTATTTAAGATTAATGTTTTATAAGTATTTGTGTTATGCACATGTATTGTATATCAGATAAGAGGTGTATTATGCAGAAAATATACAGCAATTACTTAAGTCAAGAAAAAAGCTTTCAAACATCTGCCGGAACAAAGCTTTCAAAGAAAAGAAAAAAATGATATCTTGGTCTCCTTTTTTTGCATCACTATGCATCTGCCTGTACACATTTTTCTTAAATATATTAATGAGAAATTTTGTGCAGATGCAGGTCTTGTGGTACCATGCGTGACGTCTCCGACCCACAAGAACATCTGCAGGGTGGCAGAGGAGTTGGGCATCAATAAAACCCGGCAGATTGAGACGTTTGGAAACAACACCAGTCAAATGGCATTTAGCATGTTAGGGGGAGCTAATCGGTACAAAGGCTCACTTTTTACACAACTTTTGTTTACAACCTTTAAAATATACCCCTTTTAATTGTTTTAACTTTAATTTCCTTTTTTCTTTAGGCTTCACCCAAGAAATGCCCATCAGCGTCCCCATGTGGTGGTTTTAACAGGACCTCACCTGGTTGGGGCTCAGGGCATTGCAACTGCACGTCACCTTGCCAACCAAAATCTTCATGTTGATGTTTTTATGGCGGATGTTGTGAAAGTAAGTTGATATTGAGGGACAGAATATCACTGAATTTGTCAATGAGTGTCAATGGTCCTACTGTACATTTCAAATATTGCAGATGTGTATTGGGCAATGATAACATTTAGAAAATTATTACCTGTCTGTCATTTGCCTAAAGGTATGATAGGGCAACACTCAATTTTGGTTATATAGGCAAAAACATAATGTTTAAAATATATTTTTTAAAGGTTGATGATTTTCTTCAAGATGAATTGAAACTGCTAAATTTGACAACTGCAAGATTAAGTACGGATACAAAAGGTGGTGAAGCATACTTATGGAGTTACATATTTTATATACGCGTGCAAGATGTTTTACTATCTACTTCAGTGCTTCCCAAACTAGGGGTCGCGACCCCGACGGGGGTCGCAAGAAAAAAATTTGGGGTCGCAAAAGCTTCCTGTTTTTCTTACAAATTGCTTATAATACCCTACTTTATGCTTCGTAGCCTATTTATAAAAAAAACTTTCTCTGAATTGAAACGGCATTATTGGCGTTTTTGACTACAGTATAAAGATACATTACACTGTTAAATTCCGTCTGTAGTACTGTGACGAACTACCATTGTTACAGCATAATGTACATTATGTACACATTGAGCCACGGTTTGACTTACTGTGCAAAAACATGCAGAACCATGCAGCTCATTAAATGACAAACTCAGTTTTCGATCTTTGTAAATACTGTTGTTTGTCTGCTTTTTTACCGTACTCTTACATTCTTACAACTTAAAATAAGTTAAAAAGACAAAAAGGGGTCGTAAATTTTTTTGATAATGAGAAAAGGGTCGCTCGTAAAAAAGTTTGGGAAGCCCTGATCTACTTGTTAGGTCTTGTGTATTACAACTGAGCTATTGTCATGTTTTATCACTTTAGTTCCCAGATTCACATAGTGGTCGCAGACTTTTTAATAATTGGATTAACGTCACCAGTTATTCCCTTTACTAAATCCCACAGTACACCTGTAATCTTTGTCTGACCGAAAGCATGCTGGGTTAGTGCATCACTTTACAGCCGAAGGGTTACAGTTTTAAATGGTTTGCTAACTAGCCAGTTTTGTCATTGGGCAAGGCAATTAACAGGCATTTTGTGAACCCAGTGGATTATTGGATTCTATTAAAGTGAAGAAACATATTAATTGTATACAACGCACTGCAATATCTCTTTAGTCTGACGGTTAAGTGCGTCACCTTTCAATCGAAAGGTGTCAGATGCGAAACTGGTCGCTAGCTAGTCGGTTGTGCAAGGCACTTTATGAACATTGCCTGAACCCAGCAGATTAATGGATTCTACCAAATTGAAGGAACGTGTCTATCATATACATCACACTGCAATAGCTTCGGTACCTGACGATGGGCGCGAGGTGATCTGACGATTGCCCGTGTTTTAAACCCCTTCGTTTTCTCATTCACGGGGATAAACATGAATATCCTATCCCCCCCCTATCCTAACCTTCTGGTGGTAAACAAGAATATCTTCTTTTTTATTTCAATCTCACTGTTCTTGAAACTCAGATTTACCAACAAGTCCAGTTGATTTGGTCATCGTTGCTATGGACGATGATGACAGTTTGTTTTTGCGGCAACAATCATGGCACAAGACCGCCACCAAGTGGTGCAGTTTGAACATGGCACCAATCTTGTATTTATGTCCGCCCGATCATCTGGTTGGTATTTCTATTTCTCTTTATTATAAATTCATTTTGTGTGTTATTGTGGGATTAATTAGTTTAGTAAAGAAACTAGAATGTTGGTGAAATTTTCACAAAGTAATTTGGTTCATTTAGGGTGTAAAGCCTGCAATGGACATCAAGTGGTCATTGTGCAGCGTGTTGCCTCGGTCTTTGTCGTCATCTTACGGAATGGTTTACCTCCTGAATCTCAACTTTCCACCAAAAGTCTTCAAGAAACTCGGGATTAAGTACCGTTCCCCGTTTTGTTCGAAACAGTTTATTGCTCTTCACAGAAATCAGTAGCACTCTCGAACTCGCTTCGATGCTCTCGTGTGTTTATATTAACATTGGGCAGGTCCGAGCTAGGCAAGTACAGACATTGTGCTGTCCAATTTGAAGCTAATGGATCCACCATAAATTTTGGGACACGATCAAATTTCACAAATTGTAATAAATACACCTTTCAAAGTTAACCACAAATAATTAATTCCTGTACAATATCGCCACATCCAACAAACACTGATAAAACTTAACCGTAATCTGCAAAAATGCTTCAGAAGATCCGTGTATATTGTAAAACATCAGTGAAGGAGTGATTACGTTTTTACTTTTTGGTAAAATTTCAGCTTGTTATATTCGTAACATGCAATGTCATGTAGTCATTTCATCACACATCACCTATTCAGAATTGTCACGTCTATTTTTTACCCTTTTATTGCGGTTTTATTTTTATGTCTCGTCGAAAATGTAAGTCCATTCTTATTATTTCAATTTTACCCATCGCTGTAATGTCCATTTAATATTCCTGCTCATTGTTTTTATCTTCTGTGTGTTGCAATTTCTACTGCATTGGCTAAACTTCATGTTGTAAAATGCGGATGCTTATTTCGTTCATCGGAAATCACAAATAAAAATTCACTTCGTCCGCACTGTGTCGCATTGGAATTCGAGGCGGGTTGCGTATTTCTTCATAAATTAACGCTCTCGTTGTTGAGCAGGATATTCGCGTGTATTGCCTCTGGTGGACAAAATGTAGTGGGTATGTCTAAAAATAAATTGCATTGGATAAAATATTTCACAAATAAAATAGTGTATGCGCAGGTTTATATGGATTATTGCAAGAAAATACATTGTTTACCGAGTGGTTTGCATCAAATCATCGAATTCACGCTAAAAGCCTTCGACTTCTGTTTTACGGCTAATCCTTTACGTCCTTTTCGTTTTCTGCCCATTATTTTTTAGTATTTAAGATAATTAATTTTTCGAAAACAAAATTCCAAAGGTAACAAAGCCAAAAAAATGCTGTTCTTGCATAATTTGACTCCTCTTTTCCCCCTATCATCTTACTCTTATAATATAACCCTTGTTTGCCCCTTCCCCCAGTACACATTAAAGGATACCAGTCCGTCCATTTTCGCTACATTTTAGAGCAGGGGTCGGCAACCTACGGCCCACGGGCCGCATCCGGCCCGCCAAGCAAAATCATCCGGCGCGAGACATCTTAATGAAGTACTTTATTATAGAATACGGCCCACTGTGTCATCTACAATAATATAAATACGCCTGACCGTGTCTATTCAGAATGTTTGCGTGCAGACAAAGAAAATGCTTTGAGAGAAAGCAATAAGTGTATGTGTTTGTTGGCATGCGCATTAGTGAGAGTAGAAGCAATCCAATTGTAATATTGTGACATTTAAACACATATTATGACATGTAACATTATGACACACAGACATCGTTTTTGCTATGTGTTTGCATCGTGTTCATAACTAAGTAAAGTCCTGTACGATAGATAATACTAGGTAGTAAACATATATTTTTCTAATTGATTTTGCAATCTTGAAATGTTATCAAAACGTAGAAAAGTTAATGTGGAGTTGAAAAATTTATTACGGCCCGCCGAGATCATGTTGAGTTTGGTTTTGGCCCGCGACTATGAAAAGGTTGCCGACCCCTGTTTTAGAGCAACAGCGATGGACGGACGGTATTGCATTTGTGGGCGGTTTGTTAAACAATTTAGTCCATTTTTAAAAACTTTTCGGTCGGGTATTTTTAAATTTAATCGTATCCTTTGCCCTGCGCGCCGCTGAACGAGAATCGCTTAACAATAATAAAAAGTTAAATGAGCGCAGGTATAGAAGGACCAGTTAGATTCATAATAGTCTTAAAATACTAACGACGACTTCTTATTTTCCAATGTTTTATACCTAATGATTTAGCTTTAGCTTTAAAGCAGGGTGAAATTGAGCAAAATTTAATCGATTGCTAAAATAAATAAAAAAAACAATGCTGAAAATTTAGTATAAAAACAAAATTACTTGTAAGGTAATATTGTAAATTAAGCCAAAGGGATTCTTGCAATCGGATTATGTTCGTTAACAATCAAATTTCGTAAACCAAAACAGGCTTTTCTGTAAAATTGATGATTTAGGCATCTTGTGGCATATCGGAGCTTCTGCATCATGGTTCCGCTTATTCATTGAAATGGCAATAAATTAATGTATTAATTGATACTGTTGCCTTAACATTGTAGGCGAAACTTAATGATGTTAAATACGCATACAACAAGCAAAAAAGTAATGTAATACTTTAACACAAAACGTATTTTGTTGTAGAACATTAATACATAAGTTAAAGATAGGGTTACACGTGCAAACAGGACAATAAAGCAATTGATGAGAACAGTCTCTCTTCACTGATAATGGAACCAACTTAATTTCGTTAAACAGATTTACCAAAGCTATCATAGGTTTATAGTATATTAACTGTGCCCGTGGACGTCGGGTTTCCTATACTAAAAGTTTACAACTATAAAGACTAAACAAACTTTCAATTAATCAAATATTTCGTTATTTTAAATTGTTATGCAGCACCTATTATCATTGGAAACACCGGTGGAAGTCGACTGTAATCGACGTTTTTAAACGCAGCGCTTTGTAATCAACGGTTTTCTGTTTGTCAGCGAAGCATTGCTCAACTATTTTCCCAGGGCACAGGTTTGTTAGTAAAAAACTGTGGTTTAGATTTTTCACAGTTCAGGCTAAATTGTTTATACAATAAATTTAATGAAAGGGCTAAAAGAAGAGGCGCAAAGTGTAATAAATTTTATATTTTAAATTATGAGATAACATTTGACCTCAATGTAGCTTGTAATTGTTTAACAATAAAAAATATTGTAGTACTTTTGAATTTTCTATACAGGTATAGAGGTAAATCGTTGTTTATTCTCCTTTTTTTGCTTTTTC
>CH003301.1:108452-189810 GCA_000149265.1 Ciona savignyi
AAATAAGTTAAGTCAATACTTACGTATACAATGTCCTACTTGGAAACACCTGATGGTTCGCCGCGGAAAACGCGCATAAGTCGCAGAGTCCGAAGTGTGCATGATGTTCTAAGCCCCCAATCTAAAGTAGATGCCCTTCTGTTACTCACACCAACAACATCTTATAAAATAAACAAAGAACGAGATGAACGAAAATCAGAAGCAAAGATCAGGCGATTTGTCATCTGTCTTATTCTAATGCACCTTTTTACTGGAATGTTGCTGTTTTCTGTTAAGGTAAAAAGTCGTGCCAAATATACCTGTTAAACATAGTAGGGCTAAAGTGTTGCGCACGTACATTGACAAAAAAAGAATTTTAATTACAAAAACAATTGATAAATATTTTTCTTGATTTTTCAGACTTACGCAACTACAATAGAAAGAAGGTACGGACTTTCTGCCTCCATGATCGGCCTTATTGTGGCTGGTAGTGATATCGGGCACCTTATTTCACTCATACCTTCAGCACTGGCAGCTTCGAGATTTTCCCGGTAAATTTAATCTTCTGATTGACAAACAAACAATTGTATAAGTAACACAAACAATATTATCCAATCCAATAGCTAAGTGGGTCAGCACGTTCCCTTTCAGCCTATATAGGGGTTGCAATTTCTAAATTGGTGGCTATAGCTATAGTCGGTTGTATCCTTGGGGGACATGGCATGAACTCAGTGGATTAATTTGGTGTACAAAAATTTAAGGAACGTGGTAATCATCTACAACACACTTCAATAGCGTCACCAATCCGAGGCTGGACGCGAGGTAATCTGTCGATGATAAGACCCCGTACGTTTCCCATTCACGGGGATAGGGATAAAACAACAATTACATCAGAGCCCCGCGTAGACCCAGTGGCTAAATGAGTACCTAAGCAATAAAAAAAAAACACAATAACACTCAACACACTAATATCTCCCGGAACCTGACAGTGTACACTATAATATAGCTTTGTTCTGCCGTACTATACCTATGCCGGTGCAAACACATATGTACATATATATATATATATTTATATATATTTTTTTTTATATATAAATATATATATGCCATATAGATCTTAGATGCCACATAGAGTTTTAATTATCTTTCGTCAACAGATTATTTTAATTTATTTTATCTAGGCCGGTTTTAATTTCATTTGGTGGAATGCTAATGGCGTTAGGTGGTGCTATGTGCTGCTTTCCACACTTCCTATGCGGGTTATACATACCACTGACCCACCAAATGACTAATGCTTCAGAATCGTTACTAGGAGGGGACACACTTACATTGTATTCACCTGAAATGTGTTTCAAGGTCAGTGTTGTTGCGTCGTACTATATATTTACTATAGAACTGGCATTATATTTAGTCAGGCCTGTAAGATCGTCGGTTGTCAACTCATCGGTTGTCGGTTGTACAATAAAAAGTCGATGATAATCGATTGTGTCCCATGGCATGCGTTACAACAACAAATATTATATAACACAGTACGCAATGTCTCCGGTTCCGGGAGTGCGTACGTGATGTAATTTGACGGTTTCCCGTTTGACCATTTGTTTTAACATATATTATGAATAAATATGAATATCCTACGTACATATCATATCTTAACAAATTTACGTATAGAGAAACGCCATCTCTCCTAATCCAAGATATGAAGACGAATTTAACAATCTTCAGTCATCGTACGACCACTTCAAAGCCTTGTTTGGGTAAATATTGGTATGCACATGTTGAATCAAAGTTATCCCTATTTATTTTCAGCAACAGTTCCTTATACGGGGGGTTGAAAGGTTCAGGAGACGAACTTACATTGCCGAAGATGTTATGTACCAAATCCGAAATCGAAATAATATTTATAATATCCACATTATTTATGGGCTTTGGCGCCGGACCGGTTGTTACACTACATTTCTCGTATATTGATGATTTTACCTCCCCCTCGAAGTCTCCGCTTTATATTGGTAATAAAATAGAAGGTTATCACATTTTAGAATTGAATCACAAACTGATTATATTATACAAACCAGCCAGTATGACGAGATTTTATTAATAATACACCGGACCCCACCTATTTTTTTATACTTGGCCCGATTTCATCCCTGTTGCTTGCTTTAACGCATGTGTTCCCACCCAAACGGTCCATTTTTATACTAACTCAATGTTTTTTTATCTAACGGACAACTTGATGTGCAGCCGCTGTCCAGACATGTTCAATTATTGGTGTCATACTAAGCTATGCAGTCGCCGGATTTTCAAGCAATTTATACGTTGATATAGGTGAGGTGATATAACGTAAGTTGTGTTTTATACATTTTCCGGGATTCCCTGCTGGATATCTGTGTGACCGAACGTTTGTACGAGCTAAACCAGCCGCTTGCTTGTCGGATATGTCCTTGCGCACAGTCGGTTATGCCTTTGCCGACCCCATGCGCACAGGGTATACCCTATCTTTATACGGAGATAGACGTTGTGAAATTAACTCACTCACGTTTTCCCATTTAAGGGAAAATACATGAATTCCCTCTGTTCTATCGTTGCAAGGTTTAATATAGGTTTAACAAATCTGTAGCAATGTTTTCATCGTATTAAAAAAGTTCCGGTTAACTCGCCTGAGTGCACGAGGTAACCTGACGATGAGTGCTTGTGATAGGTCGCCCTATGTAAGTATTTGGTAGTAAAAATCACCATAGCAATCTTTACTAACTAAAAATAACATATAGTTTACCCAAAAGTGAATCTTCAGTTTTAAAAAAAAGAATAATTAATAAAAAAAGAACGAAGTTCTATACTAAACCACCCGAACAACCAAGCGATCACTTAACAATTGTTCACAATCAGCCCATTGATATATTTTCCCAACAATATAAACATGATTCATTCTATTTTGTCAAGGCTATATCTCTAGGCTTTAATTTTCTGAGCTTTTTAGTAAAATGTTTTTACCGTGTCCTTTTGTTGACTTTTACAAAAAAACTAATCGTAGTATATGCTACACATTTTTTGTTGTAATATAAGAGACGAAAGATGTAAATATACTAAAAACTAGAGGTGTGCATAATGATTTTTGAATTTTGCCAGGAAGGGTAAATGTGGGAACTACAGTCTTACGACCAGGCGATGTTCAGTGGGTTGGTGCATGGTGGTTAGGTTTTGTCATCGCCGCCAGTGGAAGCCTTATTTTCAGCTTACCGATGATGTATTTTGACGATGAAACTGAATTCAATGATGTTTTTGACGAAGAAACGAATTTACTGCAGGGCTCGAAATCAAGTAAAGTGTGGTGTAGGGAATTCCCGCCGGGCAGAACTAACACAGCCAAGGAAACTCTGTATTTTCATTACCGGTTATTGGTCCTATTTATGTAGCCTATTGTACAAAATGATTTAGACTCTGTGGTTTTATTATAGATCTATTAATTTAACAATTTTACCCTTTTAATGCAAGGTGGAAGGCACGTTGCTGAGCGTGGTAACACTAAAATCAATGTGGCTAAACATCACATTTTATCTCCTGTTCGAAGAACCAAGTATAAATCTGTGGTTACAGACGATGGTAGGCTTTTACTATTTGGTATATATAAAATAGTTTAGTGGTCTTCTTAAAAAAAATCGAAACAAACCAATGTATTTAGAACTGGCTAGGTTGTTTTGACCATTCTGATTTCTCTTGTTTTTTTAAGTATAAACCTACAGAGGTTTCTTCCCAAAATTACGATCATGGGTAGTTGGTGGTGTTAAAGCGTGTAGGATTTTAAGCCAAAACATGGCGGGATTCAAACTAGTCATTATTAGGGAGTAGTTTTTGGTTGTGCCTTGGTGTGTAGGTACTTAGATGGACATTGTAATGAACCCAGTGGTTTAACAGGTTCATCAAAAACTGTTTAAATATCCATTATTTTCAATATATTGAAATAGCTTTGGTAACCCGTTTTTTTGAACAGAGGTAATCCTGTTAATTATCCGCATTAAAATCCTAATTTTGATCCACATGCTGGGATGAACATGAGTATTAAAAAAAAAGTATAGACTCTGAGCAATTTTACCCATAAATTGTTAGACTAACTTATGTACATAATTGCGATTGTTAATATTTATATTACTGCTCAAAGTTTTGTTGTCAATGCTCAAATTTGCCATTTTGATCATTTCAGATGTCATTCACCCATTACAACACATTGCAACTAATCCCGTGGTTATTATTTCACTTATTTCAACTGTTGGCTGGCACTTCCAACCTTTAAGCAGTGGAACATTTGTGCTCAAGTATCTGCAACAGGAATTTTTGATGTCTGTCTCCACTTCTAGCCTGACAGTTGGTAATTTGATTAATTATATCTTACAACAGATTTATAATATTTTAATCAAATGGCCTAGTGGGTTGCACAGCAGATTGTTTGCCAGAATATCATATGAAATCAGCCTTTTTTCAGATCAGTGTCCTTGGCAAGGCAATTCCTGAAAATCGATTGAAACAGTGTTTTACCCGACAGTTTAAATAAAAACTTAAGCCTCACAAAAGCCTGTGTTATAGCAATGCCCTAATTGTCCCAATCCCATGATAACCTTCTGTAACCTACTCTATATATTACATATGCATAATAGTTTTTTTTAATTTGTTAAATTTTAGTTTTTCTATTTATAAACTTCTAAATGGTTTTAATAATATAGAAAAAATAATGCATTCTGGTACCTACACTGAAAGAAACTGAATATTCTAGGTGCAATCATCTGGTTACCTGCTGTATTGGGGATTCCCCTTGGTGGCTACCTTTATTCCAAGCTAAAATGGAATGACAAACAGGCAACCTGGTTCATTGCTATTCTTATGATACTGGCCAGCATTTATTACCCTGCTGGTGAGTTTACTATTAGTAAGCATAGTCTCCGAATAAAAAATCACATTGTGTAACCCGGTGGGAATTCTATAATTCTAATAATGTTATGCAGGACCGATTAATGGAAATTCCTAATACCCCGAGGCGGGGATGGAATTTTTGCAATGGAACTCCGTTTTTTAAATTAAGCTGTCTAAAAATATCACTTGTAATTTTAATTATGTTATTTTCTAATGTAGGAAATGCTAATCTGGTTATTTAACTAATTTGAAATATATGTTAAAGTTCTTAGCTAAGTTTGATTTTCTACTTAGGCTGTCCTGCTACAGAAGTTGTTGGGTTGACAACGGTAACCATGGAAACTGGCATTTGTGCTGCATCTTGTTCGTGTAACCCTGATGTGTTAAACTTTGACCCAGTGTGTGGTGATGATAGTAGAACATACATTACACCTTGCTATGCTGGTTGCAGTAAAATAATTTCTAAGAATCGAACACTAGAACCTGTAAGTTCATAGTTTATATGCTGTATAAAAAAATCGAACTTCAGGCACAACCAGTATTTTTATCATTTTAAATATTTGGTTTGTTTAAACTTCATCACTATCTTTTGAGTATCTTTCCATAGTTAGCTTACCAATTAAGCAGCAAGTAATATTTCATTTTTGAAAAGAAATTTGATGATTGCATGTGTATTGGACTTCTTGAACCTGGAGATTTAGGTGCAACAACTAATTCAACTGGTGCCAAAAATGGTTTTTGTTCCAATACGTAAGTGAGTTAAGCATCTTTTTAATTTCGTGCCAAATTTTAGTGTTTGGAATCTTTTTTACATTGGCCACTGGAAACCATTTTCAAACAACATTACTCTGTGTTATGCTTATATGTAACTTGCAAACATATGTTTATTTATTTCTTGGCGCGCGTCTTTCCCAGGTGTGGCCGTTACCAACTCCCAATATTTGTCATTAACTTCGTGCTACGTGTCCTGGTGCTTTGTATGACTTACGTTCCGTACGGCGTATTCTTAATGCGCAGTGTGCGTCCTACAGACAAAGCAGTTGCTATTGCCCTAAAAGAGATCGTGGGAAAATTATTTGGTGAGATAATCTTAAATAATCTCTTCCGTAGAGAGGAATTGTAAAAGCCGTTTTAACTAAATATAGATTCTTATCCGCTGTGCACTACTAACACACAATAAACGATTTTCTAACGCATTTGTTTTATTTATTTAAATTATTTTTGTTCAGTTTATGCAGCATGTCGTCTTATTATTTTGTTTGTCATCGCTTCTGTTTGAAGTTGCCTACATTCCATAAAAGCCATGATTAAAACTGCCCATACTAAGCTTTAATTTAAAAACTCATCTTCTTATTTGGCGCATCTAAAATTACAAATATTGGTGGTTTTTCGATTTTACGCAAACTAGCTTTATCTTATCAAAGGTCGCATCTGCGGTGACACCGGACTGTGTTTTTGTAAATATTCTACTAATTTATCCATTGGTTCAACTTAAACAATACATGGAAAATACTATTTCTCAAGCTACCGCATTTTTAACTTAATTCAGGTGAAATACCCGGCAGTATCTTGACAGGGAAACTGTTTGATTCGTGCTGTCAGTTTTGGTCAAAAGCGGAATCCGGAGGTTGCCAGTTTTACGATTTGGAGGTGCTTCGGGTTCGGTGAGTTGACTGAATAAAAAAAATGACAAAATATCCTAAACGTTTACCTGGCTAAAGAAACCGTTTAATGATCGACGCATCCAGGCGCATGCTCGATGTGACCCCGTCTGAACTTGAGCGTTGATATATCCGTGTGCATCATTTCACTGGAGCTTAAACGGTTATTGGAAGTTGTTGTAGTAATTGTACGTTGGGATTTTTGTAGTGTATACTTTCACAGAAATTTAAATAGTCATTCTTATTTGCGGCGATACGTCAGTGCTGCTGTGCTACTACTTTTTTTAATTTTGTTTGATTAACTTGAATACGTCCAAACAAAATTACCAAATCCGATTGTAAACTTGCATGCATCGTACCGGAGGTGTTCAATAGTATTAGGCGCCGTCTAGCGGCTGCATAACCAAGCGCAATATCTGCATCGATGTTCTGAGACGTCATCTATTAGATACGTCATGTAATGTCTTCATTCAAGCACCATATGCTTAGCTTGGCGCGTGCATTTCGGTAGCGTATGTCAAACATCTGCTGCTGTGTATAAATCACACGTAATGCTGTTTCGGGGCCACCCACACGAAATTCCCGGCGAACTGAATCGCGTACGTTGCATTGCACTCCCATACTCCTGCTGGAAATTAACGACAGTTGGTAATCGGACTTTTTTCGCAACCGGTAATGTGTATTACAGCTGATGACTCACCAAATTGCCGTTTAAATAGGCATGCATTTCGATTGCCAAGTTCACACATCGAGCACTGAGCCTGTGGGTCGGTCAGAGAGCCTTTATTGCTCTGTTAAGGTAGTGTGTTATTAATCCAAACATAGAGCGGAGTTGTATTAGGTCGCAGAATTGTATATTTAGCGTGGTAATAATTTATTTATGATAACTTTTTTAGTTGCAACAAATCAAAAAAAAAACTTTTTCCACGAGCAGCAATCGCTTATCCTAGATTAGGACAGTAAACCGGTTTCGCTTTCAGCTATTTTCTGGTGAACATCATCCCGTCTGCAGTAGCAGCGCTTTCGTTTGTACTTTCGATCACTTTTTTGAAGAACAAAACAAGAAAACCGGAGTTACCTGACATAGTGATCTCGCCCGCCAGCCCTGCCACCGGAGGTAATGTGCTGCGTAACTTTCCATTGAATACATTTGTGAAATTAATTAATTAAAAAAATCTATTTCAATTTTACCATAATTCTATATTTTGAAAACCATCGTAGGGATTGGTAGCGCAGTGATAAATGTTATTATGCTGGAGGGGCGACGGTTATAACCTGAAGAGATTTATTGGGTGGGATTCTTCCGTTTATTACAGGGGTGCGAAATTGATTGACGGGATGATCTAGTTGTGGGTTTAAATAACCATCCTGACCAAAAACCCCAGTCTTATTTAGTTACCGTCGTTTTTTTGGTATAAGTGGTTTTAAATGTTTCGTTCTAAATTGAGGTATTCACGGCACTTCATGCGAACGGGACCACATTCCATAATAATAAATAACTTTTTAAAGTCTGGGGTAAAACCAATAACTGCCCCATAAAAAATACATTTATAATTCCGATTTAGTAGAGGATACCGGGATTATTTGTTAAAGAACTTCGTCCATAATGACCACCGCCAAGTTATTTTGCTTTGTAACAACTAGCCCCAGTCTTACAATAATCGTTTTAAATTATACGTCTAAATGGTCTCCATTGTAATGCGTAGCAATATTACTATTGTTTGAAGTTCGTCATCCCTAAATGCCAATTTATTTTTTCCGCTTGCTTTTAATATAGTCGTTCTTCCTATTGGTTTTGTGTTAATGTTCATAATAATTGTATTTTTACCTCGCATTTTAATCTTATTTACAGTTTTTTTTTACAAAGTTATTATAAGCGTTCATTTTTATTAACGTATACAGCGCGCTTGATAATTCTTTTTTAAACGTCTAATAAACTCAAATCGGTAGGTTATAATAAATAAAAAGCTTCTGAATATGCAGAACGCATTTTTTAATTTTTTTTTTCTATATTCTTATGCTAGGAAGCATTCCGACATCTGGACCATCTAACTTCTGTGACTCAAATCTACCGTAATGGAAGTCTTGGATTTTCATTTCATAGCGTTTACCTTTTCTTTGATTTTTTCTTTATTAAAACCACATATTTTGCATAATGTTTTGCCTCCATTTCACTGATAGTTGTTTGGTGAGTAGAAGATGTTGAACTATAACCGACTCTTAGAAAAGTCAGATTTATCACAATACTGTGCGATTGGTAACCTTTCAGAATATACCATTTACATTAGGAGCCTAGAAAAGTGTAAGCGTTGATGCGAGTTTGCACGAAGTAATCGCAATATATGTATATCAAGTTGTGGGAATGAAATGATGCTTTTTTATCTTGATGATAAACTGTGGGCATATAATTGTTTGGAAGCTACTTCATGACGGTAAGTGTAGTTGTAAAGACCGGTAGCGTAATTTAATAAGCAAAAAATAAGTTGGTATTCGCCTAATAGTAAGTTCGTTGAAGTAAAATCCATCACTATATTCCTGTGGACCATGGACTTCCAACGTGACAACCCAATGTTGTATAATTTATCTATAATAGCGATAAATCGTTCGATACCGACGACACTGATAAAATATAAATCACTCTGAGGAAGATTTAACCCGAGTCGCTGTAGGATTTATAATTTTGTAGGACATTTTTAAATTTTAGCATATAATGATCCATTTTTTATCGTTTTATGGTAATGTTTTTATGGTGTAAGTTAATCGGCGTTTATAGTAGAAACAATGTCGACAAACCTCATTTCTCTGCAAATCCTACCCTTGCAAATCGCGTTAAAGTGCCTGGCGTAAAAGAGCGCATTCGCTGCAAAATTGTGCAAAATAATTAGTTAGCAGATGATATGTTGTACGGTAAAAAAACAGTTTGCAATCAACTGTTCCAATCGCCTTGACAGCATATTGCATATTTTCAGATATAACTGCAATTATTTCCTCGTTGCAGTTGGTTTAACATCCTATAAGACTAGAAGATAGGAAGGATGACGCTAAATTATTTATAAACAGTGCTGGAATTTGTAATGGTGGTTAAGTCGTATGTTGAGACTTGATGTTTCAATTAATAAAGTCTTTCTAAAGTGACGTACCTGCAGAATCATTAATAAAGTCGCATTGTACCACTGTGTCCACGCTAAAACCTGCGCATCAGATTGCCGAGTTCAAGTAGAGATCTCGCGCGAACAGCCTCGTTCCCCTGCGTGCGATTAGTGTTATACTTCAGCAATATCATATTATTAGTAGCCGATGTCATTGTAAATTCTTTTTTAAAAGTTAAAAAGCTATTATTTAGATTGAACTATGGCTTTGTGCCAACATTAAATCGAGGGAAACAGTGAAACGACTTCATAAAAGTTTTTTAGTTTCCCCTTGGTTGTGATTTGCAATATCCTATCATAGACACAAAGAGCTATTAAGCATAAGCTACTTCCTACCAACCCTGTTGTTTACTAATAAACTTTTTTAAAGTAAGGTGGTAGGTAGATCAGTGGCTGAAGTGCTTTTCGAATGCACCCTGTGCTTTGGTTTCACAAAATATGTTCAGTTAGTAACTTGACTGAAATCAGTGTGATATCAGTTTAAGAATGAAGAGTGGGTTATTTTTCTCAACTACCTCAAGAAAGCTGCATATCCTGTTTTTTTCTACCTCTGTTTTGCTCCCAAGCGACGGAAACCAACTTTCATTCAGCACAGATTTTCTCTGGTACTTATTTTGTATTCCATGTATAATAATTATATTTTAAATCCTCTGTAATCTTAAATGTATACCCGGTATATGCTAATTTTGTAATCTCGTAAATTTTTATAAAAACAACGTGTTTAATTTTATAAAAAAACCACATAATATCAATCTAAATTTGCCAAGAAAAGTAATATTATATTTATTTTTTTAATGTAATATTAATGTCATTTGTGGCAATATAACTAAATACTCATCATTTATTCCATAAATGGTTACTAGTACAGGTTTACTTATGACAGATATATACTAGGCCATATAAAGCAAGCAATGTTTTATAGTTGTAGTATTTTGTAATGTATCTGTTAATCCCAGCGGGTCCTTTTCATTATGTATACCATACTAATTAAAATATTATCTGTTTTTTGTGCTATGATTTACTTCGGAATTTACTTTACTCCAATATATATTATTTAATTAGAAATTTTGCAGAAAAGTTCTGTTTTGTGGTTTACCTTTTATTATTGCCAAGTTGTAGTTGGTATGTAAAAATTTCATTACTGGTTGTTCGTTCAACTTGTTTATATATTGATATACTTATGGTTTGTTGTATTATGGTGATGTGTATAATTTGTATGGTTGATTGTTGCAACCATATTTTGGGTGAATGTTAGCATTAGTACTGCAAAGTAAGAAACAGCATATGATATACTTCATTGGCCTGTCGATAATACCAGCCAGGTTACTGTATGTCTATCGCCTTCTATATCACCAAGATAAATATAGACTCAGTGTTTAAATGATGTGCAAATGAAAATTGTGGGACTCTGAGTAATGTTCAAATACAGGCGCCAGTTCTCTCCGAGGGATTAAAATGTCTATACACACGGGTTTGGCGGTTTGCTTTTGTACTTAGTTTGCAAGGCCTAACATACATAACTCTACTATGTTTTGCAATGTTTTCTTCACTGTAAGCTGGACAGTGGCTACTTCTGATGTGCATGACATAGAAATGTTGCTTTATCACACCGTAAGCTCCTCTCTCTTAGCTCATCAATATTTGATCAGCCTACGTCGGGCAGAATTGAATTCTGAAGTGCAATAAGGTGATAGAGCTGCATCGCCATCACCTGACCAGCTGGCCACCTCGCTTTTGTTGTTACTTATCCGTAATGGCCCGACCACCTTCATGCATATAACATGATGAAAGTGTCCGTCCATACGAATTTCAGAAAAAGAAAAAAATTCATTGTATTCTTGCACTTGGACGAATGCCATATCCATACAGACAAAGCACAGTTGCTTTCAGCATTTGTTTAGGAAAGTTTATTTTGTAGTAAATTTGCTTATATTATTATTTTGCTATTTTGACAGTTAATTGAGCTTTGATTATCAATCTTCTTCATTAGTGCTTTAGAATGGCAGTGCTTAATCAGTTTTTTAAAAAATGTTAAAAGTGTTCCTTTTTTATTTTGACTTATGTATATACATACATACAATGTAAAACATGCTTATGTAACTATTATGAGAATGTTTAAAATTATTTGTTTGTACTTTTAGGGATGAGCAAGAGAAAGTCGGAGGATCCACATGGAGGAGCTAAAGAGGGTGAGAGTGAAGAGGAAGAAGGATTGTTTCCTCCAAAGGTGCCACGAGTCGCAACCTCCACAGAGCTACCAACTGAGGAACAGCCAGGTCCCAGTCATCGCGTGTTTCCTGTGCAGCGGGGAGAACCTGTAGAATTCGGTGCTATGCGCGGATTACCACAACCATCACTTAGAACCAGAGGTCCAGGAAGGCCACGAATCCATGTGAGTGCGTTTGGCGCAGCCACAATCTACATAATAGTTACAATGATGTATTATGTGTTATGTTACTTTAACCATTTATCAGTTTATTTGTTACTAGGCTTTCCCCTTGTTATAAATGTCGTCCTAGGTAATGATACTTGCACACTATACTGACAGTTATTGATGATTTGGAATATTTAATGTGGTCACTGCTAAACATGCGCTTACCACATGCTGCCCGCCCACCAAAATAGCTTGAACTTTTTTCTTTGTAGCCTCCCAAGCCCGCTGGTGTGAGCAGGCCAAGAGGTCGTCCAAAAGGATCTAAGAATAAGAAGCCGCGAAAGGTAATCTTTTTGTGTTTTGTCATTAATAATACATAATTATAGATGTACAACACATTATGCATACAATGCAATCTTGTTGTGCTGCCTGAACAGGATTTAGCTGAACCCATTGTAATTAATGTTTAATGTATTTCTTCTATTGCTTTTGGATCCAGCGCAAAGAAGTTGTGGTAAGAATTGTTTTATTTGTTTTTACTAAAGTGTTGTACATAGATGTGATCTTACGGATGACTGTATTTAAATCTGTTTACATTTAAAATTGATTAATATCTAATCGCTTTGAAATTGGTTTAAAGGGTAAGTTAAAGCAGTTGTGCATGCTAATTTTAAAATATACTGCAATATAATGCTATTATATGTGTTAAATTATTTTGTGATTTTTATTTTTTTTTTGCAAAATCTTATTTTGCTTCACAATAAACAATTTAAAGTTTAATTGGTAAAATAAAAGTATAAACCTAATCCTTTCAGTATTCTCATTGGATTTAAACCTTGAATCTGGAATGGATGTTTACTCTAATTTGACTCTGTTTTATTCAATGTTGAGATAACAGCATGATGAATTGCTTTGTTATATCTGTTCATGTATAAAATTTTTTAGCACAATTTTTATTATTTTTAAAATGTGTTATTTGTTTGCAAAAAAAGTATGTATTTTTCTGGAATCTTAATATTTAGCAAAGTGGTGACAAAATTGTTTTGTGCAGATTTAGATCTTTATATGTTAGCCACACATTTTGCAACTACTATAGGTTGAAATTTGATTAGGTATGGTTTTTCAGCCAATAATATGGGACTAAATTCAATTTACACTCTCCATTGTTGTGCGTTATGTTTTAATCAATAGTGCAAGACTTGAACAAAAGTTGATCGATGAGCCTTGCCACAACTCCAACATTTTCACGTCACTTACTTTACTACCACAGCAATATTGAATTTTAAACCTACACAGCAAAGGTCACTAGGGAATGGACTGATGTGCACTCACTCAGCAGTTTAAATTCTTTTTTTGTATGATCCACTATGCTGCTATGTCTCTGTTGTCCCAATTACTGGGCATACCAAGGTCCCTAAGGGACAGAAATGCCATTATTTCACTTAGCAAGCCTTAGTGCCACAGGTCACTATTGAACAATTTTTTGATTAGCACAACTTTTTTATATTTATATCAAAAAGATATATATATATATATATATATAAGTCCCCTTTTGTTAACAAATATTGTTTATAGTTTCCTAAAATAAACATTACTTTTATTTCAGACAATTTTTTTTTTATTTCAGAGAATAGAAAGACCTCCAAAACGACCAAGAGGAAGACCTAGAAAATGGGTTAGTTTTATATTCGTCAAATGTATTTTCAAATACATAACTTTTCTGTGTGGCCAGAATTTAAATTCTCAACTTTATTTAAGTGTAATACCAATGTCTTTAAAATTAATACTGTCTTAGTATTGTTGATTAACTGATTATTTATTGTAAAATTAGCCACCAGAAATGTGGGAAGGATTTCAACGTACAAGAGAAGCTGCGGTTCAACAACAACTCAAGCAACAACAGCAACAGCAGCAGCAACACCACATGCAGCAACATCATGAGGTTAGTCTTCCTGCTTCCCACTCGCCATTACTTTAACATAATATTAGTATGTCATTAAACATTGACAACAAAGTTCCCTTTATTTATTTATTAAATTACTCAAGGATAAGAAATATACTTTTATAATTAAAACATTGTTAATTTTCTTTAAAAGATGGCTGGCCCCAGTCACATGTACATGGAGCAACAGCGTGACCCACGAATCCTGCAGCAAATGCAGATGGTCCACCCTCACCAGATGCCCCCCCAGCCACCCATGCCTCATTATATGCAACTGCCTCTGGAAACCGAACAACCTCAAGAGGAGATCTCACTTCTCATGCCTCCGCAATCGTTACCTCAAGAACACATGCTCCCTTCAATGATGTTGCCAGAGCAACAACATCCGGAGCAAATCCAGGAACAAGAGGAGCTGCTTTGGATGCCTCATGAAGAGATGCCTCCACACCACCAACGCCCTCCACACACTACCTCACAATAAGAGCAAGTAAACAAATAAAAAATCTTATTGATTTCCACCACACAGAACAATCTTAACAGAGTTAACCAAAGAATATTTAAAAAAAACCTAAATCTTCATTGTCATATTAAAGCCACTGTGCAGATGCAGCCTCTCTGCTTTCCCTCTCTAATAAACAAATATTTGAGGCCATTAAGCGCTTGGCATTTTCATCGCAACTTCTCTCCTTCAATATCTACCTCCATATTTTGTGTAAGCCTTTCTACAGGTCCCACCATACAATGTCACGCCACACATTTTACTTTAAATACAGGAGCACTACCTCCAACTCACATTGTTGCCTCAAAATTCGCATACTGGCACCACTATTAACTTGAGCTGTTTTACCTCCTGACTTTTTAATATTTAAAACAAAAGTTTCATAAATTTACGTTACCTGAAGATTATAACTTTCGACTCAAAAGTGTTCTGTTCCATATTGTTTTATATTATTTTTAAACATACCGGTATTTAAATTCTTGGGACAACTTAATTTTCCCAATTTTGCTGCCTTCCGAATTTATTATATATCTTTTGCGCTCAACATTGTCACCAACAGTACATCAACCTCTTTCATTTCTAAGTTCACCTCTTACATAATAATATCTTAGTTTTGTTCTGAAAATCATTTAAAAAACTGGTTCATCTTTAGACACAATCTAGTTTGTATGCAATTGTTCTTATCTCCGCTCTTCAGCATATTAGGAAATTCTTGTTTTTAGCTTCAATTGTTATCAATCTCTTTTATACTTTTGAGCTTAATATGTATCGTGGAGCCATGTCATTTCAGTTGCGATGTTTACCGCTTTCCTGCTTGTTCGCTTCTATTGGTGCTGCTTTGTGTATACGCTGAATTTTTTTAATTAATTATTTTAAAAACCAAAGAGTCCGTTTATGGTAAATCGCCTTTTACCCGCCCTTATACGTAATGTCTTTATCACGCACGTATTTATGTAAATCTTGTCCAATCGTTCACCTATCGAAAAGACGACGTCGACGTTCCATTTTACGAAATAACCACTGGTTATTGCGTAACAAAGGCGTTGTCCGAGGTCGTTGCCTTTTTCGTGGCACCTTGCCAACCGATGTTGCAATCATTTTCTCACCGAATCGAGATCTTACCTACTTTAGTAGAGGTGTATTAACATAACCAAAGACGACGTGATTGAATTATCCGATCCAATTATCTTGATTTTGCGCAATCATTTAGTTTAAGTATTTTAATGCTGTTTGAATAATCTTTTTTTATCATTGAAATTATCAAAAATGGTTCCGAGTATAGGTTTTCAGTTTTTTTTATGTTAATATTTTTAAACCTTTGTTGTTCCCTATTAAGGAAGTTCAACCTTTATCTAGGCTTGTTTAAACTTAATTAGTAGATAGTTTTAATATATTTGTTTTATAACTGTTTGAAATATCGCATGTATATATTTTATTTTTCCCAATAATTTTCTGTTATGTCGCATGCCTTCTATTTTACCCCAAAAAAAACAAGTTTCAAAAGTGTATGTTCAATTTTGGTGTTTTTTATTTGTAAACGTGTTATTGGTATCTTTTCTTACTACCGCAAATTCGCTTTACATGCACTTTCGTACAGCAATTATACTCCAGTTTCACGGCATAATTTCTTAGTCGCAAATTGCTCTAGCTAACCCGGCATATCAAATCCATCATTTAATAATTTCCGTTCCTTTTTTGTTGCCACGAATGTCGCACTGTGACAAAGTTTAAATTCTCAAAGTTAACAAAAGAAACTATTTACCGAGTATTCGTGCTTTCTCCCTTAAATGATTTATATATTGTTCCCGATATTGTAGCCATTTAATTATACACACGCTGTTGATACGTGCCACAGTCACTTTGTTCCGTTCCAATTTTATCGCTTACCCTTCACATGCCATAGCACGCCTCTATAGTTTACCCCCATTACACCGCTTTTTGTGGTATATAACCTAACCAGTGAGTTGTTTGCCAAAAAAAGAATCCTGATTATTTTTATCATTTTAGGTATCTTAACAGTACAAACCTTTTTGTTTTAATGTTTATTTCATATGTTCTCTACATGAAACCAAAAATGTCTATATTTTCACAAACAGACGATTTATATGTATTGCATGCACATGTCGTTGCCTTCATTTCTCATTCAGTGTTTTCATGATCAGTATTATTATTACAAGGTTTTCATCGCCAAAGAGAAATATATTGCCAGGTTCTTGGCGTTTCGATGCCTAACATGCTGTGGTTGTTTTCCAAATTAGCTATTCAAGCACAGGGATTTGTGGCATAACCGAATGCCTGTTAAGTACTAATTACAAGGAATTAAATAAACGCCTTGAATGTGTTTTGTAGGTAAGGGGTGTTTTATAAGTATAGGTCCAAGCTTCATTTCCACTGTTAAATAGATACCGCCAATTTAATATATACCCAGATTTCGCAGGACGAACACTTTCTTCCTATTCTGAAATTTTGTCAGCGGGGCGATTTTATTTCTCGCAGCTAAATGTCCAGTTGAGTCGTTTTAATCCAAACTTTACCGATGATTGCCTCTGGCACCTGTCGGAATTTCTCCAATTTATTTTGATCATCGTCCACTTTTGGCTCCTAATCAAATCTTTACGGCCACTTTCTATCGATTGCAATGACGTAGTTTTAAACCATTTTAAGTTTTGTTTAAAAACCGGTAGCTTTTAGTGCATACATGGTACAGGAAATTTTATAAGAACATTTAAAGGTTAAATACACATTAAGTAATCTATAGGCCTACATACAAAGTTGTACATTACCCAACTATATGTACGCTGGTGTACGTATCTTCAGGTCATCCTAGCACATGCTTTCGATTAGGTTGAAAGTTCAACTGGCACACTTGTAGTTGCCTCGACGTTTGATTTTACAAAATTCCCGCTCTAGGGAAAACGTAAATATAGACCCAATTCAACATTTTGGCGTTATCGGCGATATCTCCGTATTGGAAAGTTGTATTTTTTCCAATAGCCTATTTTACCCCAGGAAACCCCCCAAAATAGAATATACATAAGCAATCACACATTTAATATTGAGACGTGTATAAAAGAACAGGATAAACAAAACCAAAATAAATAGATAAAGAATATAAATACGAATAAACAAGCCCCATACCTATCTTTAACCCCCTATAGGGGAAATATTCAGGTAGGCCTATTCAATTGCACTGAAACTATTATCATTTACGCTTTTTGTCACAAAGAACGTCGAATCTGGTTAAATCTCCTAGAAGTTTAAAAATACATTGCGTACATATGCTCTTCGCGGCAGAAAAATTATCGACAGACCCAGTAGTGTAAGCATATTGGCCGTTTTGTAAATTCTTGGTGTGGATTATATTTTATTGTACATGTATAAAATGAACTCGGTAAACAAACAGATACTAGCCTACATACCCCAATTTACCCGGAAAATCCCTTAAAATATAAAATACATAGGTAAATATAATACACTATTACCACGTACATAAAAAAAGGATAAACACTTACAACCAACTCTCATTGGTAGTGAATTCCACTACAAACTAAAAATACGGATACCCCATACCTACCTTTAGCCGTTTGTTGGGAAATCCCTTAAAAAGACATTTATTTTATGTTTTAACATTGAATTGGTCAATTTACTTTAAATTTTACAAAAATTAAAGAAGTATAAAGTGAAACTAAAAAATAAATTTTGAATTAAAATATTCTAGTTTACCCCGAACAATCCCAGAAAAGAAATAAAGAATAATCAGTTATAACACACTATTGTCACCTATATGAAACTAATATAGTCATTCTAACCTAACACAATCCGGTAAAGAGTTGCTTTGTCTTAGGTGGAATACAGGAAAGGAAGAGAGAGCTAAATCGGTAAGTGGAAAAGTTAAGATAAGCCGTATGTAAAACGACCCCTTTGTACAGATACAGAATTCCTTCAAACACATTTCTAAATTCCTCTGGCGAATTTATTTAACAAGACACGGTCTTCCGTGTATTAAAGGTTTACAATGCAAAGTAAAATATTTGTCCTTGCTATGGCCATTAAAAATCTTGCCCTATCAACAGCACTATTGTATTCAAATTTCAAATAGCATTCAAGCACCATGTTTTATTAGACGCAATAGAAAACATTTGTTCCACTTTAGATTTTACTGTTTGATGTTCCACAAGTTCCAGCACACTGTTTCACTGTGAGTTTTACAAGATATACATAATTCTTCTGTTTTTGAATAAAAATCAGAACAAATACGTTACATTTTAAAACTAAATTACCCCTTTGGTCTGTCGACACTTCTTTTACCAATGTTTTACGTTCAAGAAAGAACCACTAGGATCGATCAGTTCTCGTCTGTACTGTAATAAGCAGTGTCATTAATTATATTTAGCCCTTTATATTTGCCAAAAAAAGACAAAATATAAAAAGGTAAGTACTGAGGTAAGCACATATTCGTGCACTATATACCAAACAGGCTTCACAGTATCGATATCGTCACTATCATCCACCCGGGACATACAAAAAATCCTGAAAAACTACCCAAACGGAATAAAAAAAACCAAAATAAAGGGAGGGTGGCTAATTAATTACTTTGTTAGTTAAAATAATTAATAAAGTGTACGATTTTGGACCAAAAAGGCGATAGTAACAATTCTGCGCACACTCCAAAACAACCAGAAGGAGGCGATTAACCAACTTTTCTCTAAACCCTCCACATTTTTTCTTGACATTTTTGAACTCTTGTTCCTCCGTACATCGGGAACTTTTTTCCAACAAAACAGCGATGCAATCAACAGCTTTATTTCACGAACCCCTACTCAACTATCGCAATGAAATTTTGTCATTTGTTATAAAACATGGTCAAGATATGCAAAAACCAAAATTTTGGATGATAAATCCAGGGGAATTTCCCTAGAACGTTAAAAACCAAAACGGTATTTTTACCCCAAATTGAGCTTTATTAAACATAAGCCATTTGAACGGCTGGTCCAATTTATTCAGATTTGCTGGAATGTTAGTGCGTTACGAACCGCTTTACCAATTAGAAAAAAGAAAAAAAATTACCTATGAAAATACCCTAAAAATTGTGAAAGGCATTGCCTTATCGCGCCGACACCTTCAACAAGGAGTCGTCAAACTTGATTAGAACTTTGATAATTGTTAGATAACATGATCTAGATATGTAAAATAGAAATGTATGTACTAAACCCAGGGGACTTCCCCGAAGCCATGAAAATCCAAATCCGGGTGTTTTGATAATTTAGCTTTATTTCACTACAGCGCTTAACAAAAGGCTCTAATTTAAAACATGCGTGTAAAATAATTGTAAATCTAACACGATTATTTTTAACTACAAATGAAAAAAAGAAGTTTGGTTTGATAATTATGGGACCCATGCGCTTATGCTTGCAGAAATAAAACTATGTCATTCCGGTAAAAACTTTCTGGAATGTTGGATAAAAACCTGACGTGCACATATCCGATAATAAGATATATTGTGTAGTGAACATGGATAACAAAATTGGATTGTTACCTTAGGGCCCCATTCGTTTTACAAATGGTGGTGATTAAACACGTGGTTGACACTCTTTAGTTGTTTTAAAAGGTTTGTGTCGTCGCTTTCAAGAATGAAGTATACTCAAGTCATGATATATTGCTACTTTAGTAAAGATGTCCTTTTTGAGCCCAATAGGTGCAAATGATTATTGCGTTGCTTAGGTTTGTTGTTATGCATTTATGAAGAACTGTATTTTGGGACTTTTTTCCTTCTTGTCTTTTAACAAAAAATCATCGTTCTTCTAAAATACTCGTGTTAGTCACCAACTGAGGACAGGCGCTTGAGAATTTTATGGATTGGTTTTGGGTGGTGGATGTTGATGATTGTGTTCAGTCGCTCTTCGTTTAACGGCACGTAATCTGCTTAAGCAGTGTGAGTGGTAAGACAAGTTTCTTGTTATTCAATCCTGCTCATTTGTGACAGAAGCAGAGAAACCACTTTTAAGTAGGATTTTTATGTATATTGAGAACAATTTGCAGGGCACGACTTTTGTAACACTCAGATGATTTCTTATCGACCAGTATGAATTATAAAACGCTGGCGCTTTCAAAATAGCGTAATAGAAACCTAGTTGCTTTTAGTGTTTCGTTATCTGTAGCCTATATTTGTGGTAAATCTGTTATAACGTAATTGCTTCTTTGACTAGTCATTTATCTTGGCACTTTAAAATGGTCTGGCAAGATAAGATGGAGTATTCATGATTTATCCTCTGAATGGGAAAGCGGGGGAAAAGCTATCACACGCGGGCAATCGTCAGATTACATCAGTTGACCGTCAGGTTACAGAAGCTAAAGCAGTGTGTTGTATATAATTAAGACGTTCGTTCAGTTTAAGTAGAAACCATGATTCCAGTGGATTGAGCCGAGGACCGAGAATGGCAATATTAATTAAGTGACCGGAAAGCAATATAATCGTTTAACTTTTCCAGCTTCATTACACGGTCAGATCACTTTGCGATGAATGCCGACACACAAATCCACCAAGCTATTTAACCAAATACCATACATTACTGCCGCTGTTATTCTGGAGAATTGTGATTTATGACATCAATTTTAGGAAGATTTGTATACCGGACACCGACAATCAACAACATTTTTTACCAAACTTTGATATCATGTGGAGAACGCAACAATAATATAATTCTCCAAAATATATTAATAGAGAAAAGAAGTGGTATCGCCATTATTAGTAAAGGCAACCAAAAGCTTAAATTATATTGAAATATGATATGCGGCTAATTCTACTTTGACTGACTACACATATTGAACATGTCACAAATATGAATGTTCGCTTGTCACTATTAATTGGTGAATAAGATATAGATTAAACATCGGCCTGTATGGTTTATTGTGTAAAATGACATACATAACACAGTGTTTGGTAAACTTATTTTGCAGCTATCTTTTTATCAGGTGGCCTATATATAATACAGTCTGCTCTGAACAAAGATAACGTAAAATCAATGCAGTTTGGTAATTCAATCTTTGCTGCTTCACCAAATTAAAAATCTATGGACTACACAATTTGCATAAAGGACTCTAATATAAAAACAGCCAATAATTTATCTTACGTCGTTGACAGATATGTGTTACATGGATAAGAGTATTCACGCCATGCCTTATTTTTGAATTAAAAAAAATTGAAAAATCAATATTAAAAATCGTTAAATGTTGAAAACTGGAAACGGTAAAGAATTCGGCATGTTGTCTTTGATGATGTACTCTAAAAGGCAAGAGATCGCTAGTACCACCATGCGGAATATAAAATATGATATTTTTATAAGATATTCAAGATTATTCTACATGCGATTAAGTAAATCCGCCAATACTAGTGGTCAGTATATGGTGTTTATCATATCTACAACCCCTTTCAAACTATCATAATTTTAACTTGGGCCTCCAATCTTTTCAAATTTTAACTTGGGCCTCCAATCTTTTTTTTTCTTTTCGACGTGTCATTAGATTTGTACGTTCGATTTACAATCCAAAATTCTGAAAGGTCGATCTGTATCCCACAGAAGGTACACCGTAGAAAAGCTTATACGATTATGTTAGCATCATCAAGATGACTTCAAGATGACTAGGTGCGTCGAAAAATATGTAGAATTAAAACTAAATTTTATTTTAACCTTTAAGAAGCTAATTTACATCATATGCTTGAAACGACATTTTTCGAAACAAAACAGGCAGTGATTACTAAATAAACACATTTTATTTAAGCTGAAATCCTCTAATGCTACAAAGCTGAATCAAGCAAAATTTTGCTGCACCCTACTCAAAAATATATGATTACTTAGAAAATGAGCTTAAAATTTGAATGACTAAAACTGTCCTTCATTTGACAATGGCGCTATTCTAAATGGGAAATATATAAGACAGATAACACTAATTTTGCGTTGCTGTTCTGGAAATTCTAGCCAATAGTGACCGAAATATATTAAATCACAATTTCCGGTAGAATAGTATTGCTTTTAAACGCTTAAATACGGTCCGCACAAGTTCTTCATTATTTGATAGTGCAATAATTGTTTACAGTCACTGACGTCATGAAAACTCAAATCAAAATGATGCACAACGTGCAGGGTACGTGTACATCTAGATTACGACACATATATAAACTACGCACAGTGAAAAATAAAATTTAGGTTCACAGTGAAAATAGCGCATGACCAAAGGTGATAATATTTAACCAAAAATATTTGATAATATTTCATTTTCGAACGAGCAGCTTTTTGCAATTCTTAGATAGGGCTTTTATATATAGATGAGAGACTATACCATATTAGCTCAAACCTAATATAATTAACCAATTAAATAATACAAGAAGAAATAAAGTTCAATAAAAGTAAAAGAAATTAACAATAAAACATTTTGAAAATACAACGCAGCATTTGGCAAATTTGACCACGTTTCATTGAAATTCTTCGCGAATACCAAGAGTTTGGCTTCGAATTAAGTTTTGTTCAGTTCTTCGCTGGGTATAATTTTAGTACATTAACAGTGTACATCTCACACAATGGTATCATGTCGGACATCTTCGTTCAACGCGATGTCAAGCGTTTCGCTCGTATGTTGCATCACTCGATCGATTTCGCTGCTAGTTTTTATCAAGTCTCTGATTGCATCATCGGTATCTTCAATGACGTCATCAATATCAAAAACGTAGCCAGGTGACGTCGGAGATTTTACTGACTGGCGGTGTTCCGGTTTTCCGGACGTCGAGTAGTATCCTTCGAAAGATTTCGGCCGGTTTTCATTCTTCGTCTCAACATATAATGGTTTCATTTCTTCGGGACAATTTGATCTACTAAGAGCTGAACTAACACTGTAAACCTCCCCGTTCAACGGTCGATTGTTCAGTTGTTTAACCGTGTTTTTGTCTTGTGATTTTAATTGTTCAAACTGGTAATCAGGATTCCGGAAATTATCTAACTTCCAGGTTGTATTGTCACCGACCCGACCACCATTTCCCAATTCCTCGGATGTAATTAAAGGCAGAACGTCGTTTCCTACCGAAGATGATACATCATCAACCACCCCGGGAACCGGCGGCATGTCTAGAGGCGGCTGCGATTCGAAACTTCGTTCTTGAATCATAGCAAGCATTGGGGCTTTGGAAAACAAAGTTGGAGTTAAACTGCTGTTGGAATTTAATTGATTACATCCTGTGTCAGATGAACCTGGGCTTTGCACTTTGTTCGTCCCACCGCACATATTCTCACGAGCACCTATTATTACAAAATGATCGAATTACACATTTAACCTGATCACAAAATAACACTAATAATTACCTATGGGTGCACTTATGACAACACCTGTGTCGTCTGAAGACGAGCTATTGCTTGCGTCCAAACTTGCAAAAGAATCAACCGAATCATTCCCAATTGCGGTATTTCTGTAATGCGACCAGTGTTGACCAAGATACTTTGTGCTTTCGTTTAAACTGGTCCCAGAATCTGGCGTTTTCCGAGGGGACTCCACATCAATGGCGACTGAAGAACATATCGATGAGCTTCGAAACAACTTGTTTTCATCTTTTGAAGCATTCTGCTGATTTGAATAGTCCTTTACACTACTGATCTCGTAACCTGAATCAAATTCACGACGTTTTTCTAAAATCCCAATATCCCTTTGAACAGTTAATTCTGCGTCGCAAATAACACGCGTGAGATCGCGAGATTGCGCTGTAGATTTGTCAACAAAGAGCCCATCATCACGGCTTGTTAATCCTGGACTTTCATCATCACATTCAAACTTTGGATCTAAAACAATAGACAGAGGTCAAGAATATAATTATATTGGCCACTTGAAATTTCCTGTCTCTTTTATATTACCATTCATGTTGTTCTGGTTGCTGTTCTTTTCAAATCCATTGATTTTAGATGTCGCCAAATCTTCCACATTCATTGTAACGTTATAATCAGGAGGCTTGCCCGTTACATCAATATGATCCTTATCCACATCCATCAAACAAATACCGGAGTTGGATTTGATGGCATTGGTTCTAACATCTTCATCTTTCAGGTAGGTCTCGTGTTCTGGTGTATTTTGCTTCGATCCTATTGTTCTAAAATAAAAAGCATATTAACTGCTGTTGTGCTTTCGACAAGAAGAAATACCTTCCGTCTGTTAATTCGCACAACTTGATTGCTGAGTTGCTTTGATTCTCAACAGCAGTTTCATTCAAATCGATTGACTATGGATATAAAAAGTAAACCAACTATTTTGCAGGTTTATATTTGTGTATTTAATTGATTTTATTTTTATGCAGGTGTATGGGTAGGGCCATATAAAGATCACTTAAAACACATGACTGTTGTATCAAGTTGTTAAATTACGGGATAAGCGAGCAAATGCAGTTGTTTTAAAATTTTAGACTTGGCTTTAAACTTTTCATCCATTAGCAAGGAGCAATGTTATTTCGAAAGTGTCTTGTCAATTGGCTCAACCGCTATGCTTAATGGTTTTACCAGTAATGGAATCGGTATAGTTCGAAATGATATAAAAAACACTTAAAAATACCACTTTAGATATACTGGTTATGTCTGGGAGGAGAAATAAGAAAAGAAAGCAAACGCTCATAAACTGATCGCGAGCTCATAAACTGATCTAAAGTGACACCTACTTTTGCAAAGACATCTCTGAGATTCATTGTAACAATGCTTCCAGTTCGTTTTGCCGTCTCTAATGCCTCTCTTCGCTTGAGCGCCTTTTCTTGCCGCTTTTGTTCCTTGTAGAATTCGGAGAAATTGTTTACTATAATTGGAATCGGAAGCGCAATCACCAGCACACCAGTGACGCAACAGATCCCCCCAACCAGTTTACCTAAAAGGGATCATAATTAAACATAACCGAGAAAATATTCCTTGTGACTAACATAATTATAAAAAATTAGAGGTCTTTCCCAAATTTGCAATCCAACTCCTATTATGCTTAACATAGTTGCAGATATTTAAAGATTTAAGAAAAGAAAACGTAAACATTCAAACCTAGCAATGTAGTGGGTGAGATATCTCCATATCCGACCGTAGTCATAGTGATAGTTGCCCACCAAAATGACGCAGGGATGCTGCTAAATTGTTTTGGGTTATCATCCTTCTCCGCGAAATACGCAAGACTGCAAAGATGAATGATGTTACAGTTTAGTCATCTAAAGTATTTTTAAATGTACCTACATTTTAAGAATTTAGCCTAGAGTTACTTGCGGCTGTTCGTCAACAGTTATGTCATAGACAGGGAGCGACCGGAAAGACGAAAGGACATATACTGTGTATATAATCGATACGACTTTATGAAATGTTTTGATGTTTTTTTATTTTACTAAACGGTACTTATTTGTTATATTCCGTGCAGTTTAGTCTGGTGGAGATTAAGTCAAAGGGTTAAAATATTAGTTATACTTTTCCTGCTAGTTTACCTCTTAGGCAGGTACGGTTTATTTGATCGTTGTTTTGTAAATGTTTGTTCAAACGGGGTGAAACTTTTAGGGATTTTACAGATATATAATGTGTTTTGGGTGAATAACGCATTAAAAATTCTCCTAAAACAAAATGGCTGTCCTATATAGACTGAAATAAAACAAAAAAATTCTACACCAAGCCCTTTGTCTTGGGTAGGGTAACTGTTTTAAACCACAAGACCATGTTGAATTATGTTAATACTTTATGACATTATTTAATATATTGGAGATGTAAACTTATATATTTTTGTATTTCACCACTAGAGGAATTTTGCCAGTCATACTGATATTTTGTAAACAAGACACATGCATAATTTTATTAAGTATGAAATGTAATTTAGCTTTTAAGAAACTATCGGTGAATGTTAAAAGCTTAGTTTGGTAATCAGAGGACCTAGGTTCACTGTACAAAATGACTGTACAAAAGGTGTCTTTAAAATGTGGCCATACAAAAATTGAAGATTTTTTTTGACAATATAGAGAAGATTTTTTTGACAATATAGTTTACTAAATAAGTTTTTACCTTGCCAAGTCTAGTTTTGTTGTTTTAAAACGTAAACAAATAACGGTTAACGGGAAAATAGGCACGGAACCACATAATTTATACAATACCGCTAGCTCACACCTTGAAAACATCATAATTCCGATTGCGAGAAATAACATCAGAAGACCGAGTTCGTTGTAGCTTCTACGGAGAGTAAATCCTAGTGACTGAAGCCCGGTGGAGTGCCTAGCTAACTTCAATATTCGCATAATTCTCATTATGCGGAAGATTTGAATGATTCGCCGAACATTTTGAAACTGTAAGATCTGCATGTTTGACTTGGTGAGGAACAGGGTGATGTAGTACGGGAGTATTGCTGCAAAACAATAATAACAATACTGTCATAAACCTTGCTGTCTTTGATAACATTTACTGGTATGACTTTTTATTGCAGTATATTATACTGGGATACTTACGACATTTTTAGGGAAACACGTACCTTCAAGTAATCTTGTGACATTTTAATAGAATTTATTTGATCATGAAGGCGTGTTTAAGTCAAATATACTTGGTAGGCACTTATTTAAAATTTAGTACTGTATATCAATATAATTAGGCCATATAATGCTCGAGATTTTTATGCATTTTATGATTTTTTTTATCATCAAAAACTGTCATGATAATTAATTTACTATTAGAAGGTGAACATCGCACCGAGTAGATCAATTATGTTGAGAGGACCCTTGAAAAATTTCCATTTATTTGGAGATGACATAAATCGAAGAAGATATTCCATGGTGAACCATGCTATGCAGACACTTTCGATGTGTGCCAGCTGCGGGTTATCAAATCCATCTTTACCTGCAAAATGAGTTTCATGTAGCAGATGCCTAACTTTATTCGTATCAACTACTGTTGTTATAGTTTACAAGTCGTACTGTCCGTAACTACATATATAACATTATGATAAGCGCAGTTGATAAAGTACTTAGAAAGAGAGAGGTATATAACCGATCTAAAGAGAGACATATATACGCCACGACCCTCTATGAATCCATAAACACGTATTTGTAAGAAATAGGTCAGCTTTCTAAATTAAATTAGCCACATGGTCGAAATGAATTCCACTGAGAAATCATTCAGCAAACGGTGTTAGAACCTATAGAAAATTACTTTCTAGCACCACTGGTGGGTACTGGCAGCATATAATATGCCTCACTAATGACATGCTAAATTTTTACGATACGATTAAAACCGTATAGTCCATGAGGCGACACACACCCTGTACTAAAGCAGTAGTTTAATTTTAAAATCATTTATAAGATTGATAAACTAACATGCATAATCTATACAGCTTTTTAGCGCATTTTTGATATCAGTTGCGATCAATTTTATTTGCGCAACTCTTTAGGTTGGGAAATAATTCTGACGACCAGGAGATAGTATTTTCTATTGACTTTAAGATATTAAACCAATTAGGTCATTTCGCATAGTAAGATTCTGTAGTTTTGCCATATTACTCACAGTGTTGATTAGTTTTCCGGCAAAGTATTCACATTCATTAATGTCAAAAACACATTACGCTTTAAAATGCCCAACATCACGAAGGTGCGTTATAATAAAAAATCTTAATAGACGAAACGGAATGTAAATCATACACGTATTTAATTTGAGTTTTTTCTATGGCGAAAGTTGGCCTTGTGCCGGGTATAAAAAAACAAGTACACAAAAAACTTGTTTTCTTAAATATGCGATAAAACATTTAAAACCCAAAATGAACAACATACTGACAACAGCGTGGTAATCATCACTATTTGTAATACACATTTTAACTTTGCACAATAACCAAAACAATTTTGGTATATTTTATAAAAGCTTTATACAGTTTTTTCGGCAAACCAAAATTAATGGGTCCCCGAGTTACTAAACCAAACTTCCCACCTATATTTTGTCATTTCTACAAGTGTTATCCAAATTGTACAATTACTTTTAAACGCTCGTAAAAAATATGCCGGGTAGTGATATTTATTTTTGGAGATTATAGGATAATCCCTTGAAAATAATTACCTAAGAAAGAAAACAAATACATCTTTACGTCGTATTTAATTTTTCATGAAGGTTTCAAGCCGAATTGCATGTCTTTACACGCGGTATAAATATCGGTCAATGGTTTCAAATTTGGCCAATTATTAAGAATCCTCTTAATACTATTAAAACTATTGTGCAAACACATGTACATCATGCTAGCTAACAAAGTTGCAACCCGTCGGCCTACCATTTCAGTTTTGGGGGATTACGGGGCTTTCATGGGGCTAATTACTAAAACGTTTAGGCTAACACATCTGGGCAAAGCTAAGTAACATTCCCAAAAGTTACCACCCGAATTCCTTCGATATAAACTCGCGTGACAAAGATGTCGGTCACTGTTTCAGTGTCAAGCTATTATATAGAGAAATTCCCAAATCACTAAAATTTGGTGCATACATAACTTGTGGTTAAACTTTCTGTAAAGTTTCAATCAGATCAGAAAAAAAGAACATACAAAATTAATAAAGGTCCGTTTTTATCAAAGTGTACCAATAATTATATTGGAGTGTAACCGCGTTTGGTATACATCCAGGAATGTGTTTTTCAGAAAATGCAAACAATTGCGGACTTACCTCGCAGGCCTTGAACGGTGTTAAGTGTCAGCGCGACCGTGGAGAGGACAATAAACAACACAGATACGATCGCAATCACCTGTTTCATACAAGTGGTTTTACATGTGCGTAAGATATTTATTAATTATTTACTTGTTTTTTCACGACTTGGATAACCGGGATTAACCAAAAAGCCAACACGGTATTTGTAACAAAATCTAAAGATCACAACGTTTTATAGGTATATACAAGTGTATGTGCTAAAAAAAACCTTGGCAGCAAGTGATGAGTTTGGTTTTTCCATGAGGTCCCAAATGATTTTCCGTTTATCAGCGCAACACATTCCTCTAAAATCATCACCTTGTCGTTCTCGAATTGCATCTGCCTCTCTCCTGTATAAAATATGCAATAATAAAATACATACATTTTTAATGTCACGAAAACGAATTATTTAGCTTGATATAATCCGTAAGTCACTTTCTTAGTGCGGTTAAAAGTGTCTCCCGCGATACAGGCGTCAAAACATTATATCGTTTCTGGGGTGTAAAAAGAATAAACAAAGTATTTTAAAATGATAGCGAAGTCGTGAATAATTTAGGCTGGGTTTATGTCGCCTGCATTTAGATGGAAAGTCGATGCCGTTTACATGATTAAGCCTTATACTGAAAGACCGTATAACTTTCAAACTACGGTTTCATACAGTCTTAAAAAACAATTTACCAAAGCATAATTATAACTAAGGCATAATTGTTATAATAAAACAAACTTATTTAGCTATTAAATGCCAAAAACAGTTCTGTGTGAAGCTGTAAGCTTTAAGTGCAGTATTAACATGCTCACTTTGCTCTGGATTACTAAGTTTCTATAGTAACATGATTCTACCAAAAGCCCTAAGGAGAAACGTAGGCCTACCACGTAGCTAATGTGAGTAGTGTTTGTATTGCTGCAATGGCAAAATGTCTACTAATTCAAAAGTTGAAAAACTCGTGACAAAAGTTTGGTTCCCTAAACTTGTTCTGCACAGGAATTTTAGTAACACAAAATAATCCCCTGTTATAAGACCTCATTCGTCGATGTCGTGTTACCCGGTAATCAACCCCCCGTAATTGATGTCTATTGAAATAGTTCGACTATAAAAATAGGAAAGAAACACGGGGGAATTGCCACAAAGATTGTCTTAAGTAAACTATTCGCATTATTTATTCTTCACACATATCGGATAGATAACAGTAGCAACTCCAGAGTAGAGTGTATATTATCCGATCATATGACAAGTCAGAAAATAAAAGGCTCCTATGTTTAGGCAAAATTGGTCAGTACAATAACCTTGATTGACAATTTATCCTGCAAAAAATATAACTAACTAGCTCATGGAGTAAAAACGCATTTTTAGTAATAAAATGCTTTGGTCTAAAGGTGATACTTCATCGGCCATTTTAACAATTGTATTCTACCAATATTCGGCAGAACATATTAAAACCTGACATAAAAAATAAGAATTTGAGAACAAACCTTAACTCTTCTAATATTTGTTCTTTTTTCTGGTGATAACGAGCTGCAAAAAATATTTTAGTCTTTGGAATTTCGCAAACAAAATATTTTATATTTAACACTACAAAAAACACTAGAATAATTGATATTCATATAGGAAAACCTTTCTTGTTTACGTGCTTTTAATAATTAAACTTTATCTAGAAACTAAAACACAAACAGGCTAAAAAATAAAGGTACATGTTGCAAACCGTGTTTGGGTGCGGTTGTTTGTTTGTTCTACTTGTCCAAAATTTAACATTTCTTATAAAAAAAAAATATATATATATATATCTGTTTGTTAATGTAACCTTGACAACAGGACTCGATGTATATGTCGTCGATTCCCCAGTAATCCAGCTCTGCGCTGAACGCAAGGGCACAAATGTCTTCAGGCATGTGCAGTTTTCCCGTTCTGTGAATGTCATCAGACAAAGCACATTTATTTATCGAGGTTATTTAAAATAATTACATCACTTTTTAATAGTGGAAGTTAAAAATTACCATTCGCTTATACATACGATATTTATTTAGAAGTAGCCCATACTGATATACCAAATTCATTGGGAAATTTAATTAATCGGTATAGGGTTGCTGTATCGGGGCAACATTAAGATTCCATTTTGCTTCGTGAAATATTCATTTATTATTTGTTCAGTTTCTTAGATTTTTCATCGATTCTGGGGTAATCATGGAAACGACAATCGATTATCCAACGGGGACGGATTCCTTTTATTGGTTGGAAAATGTGCTAGCTTTTACATACCTTAATCAGGTATTTCTTATTTACTTCAAAAACATATGGTAATTTCAAAATACAGCTGTCACATTTTAATTATTACCTACGTTTTATTTGACCGTTTCATAGGCTGTGGGGCAATTGTTTAGTCTGGGAAAATGTTTCTACTTTTATTTTCCAGTTTAACAGTGCTCCGGTTATCGTCGGAGTACGATAGATAAGTCACTCGTTAATTATAAAATAACTGAGCAACGTCCAGTTGACGAAATTAAAACAATGTGTTGCAAACTATTTTTGTGTACATCGGTAAGATTGAATTGGGGGAAATCTAGGCAGTTAGTTGCTTTTGATACGGCATATAAGGAATAGATATAGTTGATGTATATGATACATGACATGCGATAAAGACTATTGGAAAACGTAATTGAATGCGCAGACGCCATCCGCATTGAATCGAATTAGGTAGCTCACCTGTAAAAGTTCAAAATCGGAGTGAACGCGCCAGGATGTCGATCGAAGAAATATTCGTTGGTTGACTCGTCGTGGTCGTCAGCAAGTACCATTATTTCTGAACGAGTTTCAGATTCTCTTAACTTTCCAAGCCTGGTATGAGGCAACTGCTCCAAAGTTCCCCAACGCACCTGAAATATATGGGGATTTGATATGCTAGATGTATCATCGGCAACAATATTTAGTTATCGTTTTGGTATCATTCAGCACGAATAATACAAATTTTCTACCTAGTTACTGGTCGCTTAAAAGTTGTTCATTGTTGATGGATAACTTAAGACGTGGTTTATTTCTAATTTTAGTATTTCATTACAGGCATGACCACGAAAGCGATTTAATTCTTAGCAGCAAATTAATCACCTCATGAAGGTAACCACCAACGTTGAGCCGGACACGTTTTCTCTTTCTGTTCCTTTCTTCCATGCTGTCGCTTCTCTCTTCTTTTGTTATTTTTCGGATCTTTCTTCTTTTACTGCAAAAGTAGTCAGTGATATACCGTGAATATGATTTTCGGGCATATAATTAGTAAATTAAGGGCCAATTGGTTTTGAACACCCTATTTCGATCCAATCCAAAAATGGTCCATTTCACTTACATAGTCTGCTGCAGTTTACCGAGAGCAGAAGCGAAAATTGACGGTTTTCGGCCTTGAGAGCATTTTTTTGCTTTTACTTTTTCGACGTGAGACAGTTTATTACTAAGTGGCGTCACTGAAGGGGAATTCTCTAATTGTGATAATTCTTGGTTAAAAGCAAGAGAGAGGTCACGTGATATTGTTAGTGTGGGAGTTACGCATCCTTGCGATTGATTTGTCTCGTCACAAAAGGAGACATTGGATTTTCGACGATAACTGGGTGACGTGAGATCTGCAGACAACCCATTGCCCGTGACGCTGGTCGAAGGACTAATTGTTCCCGTGATTGCTTGATTTGAATTAGAAGCTGATAATTTCCCGTTGCAAAGTCTACCTAATCGCTCGCCATCTTCCAAACGACGACTTCTGCCGTTGGGTTTCATTTATAGTCTATTTCGTCAATAAAAAATGCATATCTAGGAATTGTTATACTGTGTCGAAAACTATGCGGATCAAAGAAGGCACGAAAGTTAGTTATTAATTTTCTTTATTTAAATTAAAAATAAGCCATGAATAGCATAATTAAATTATTACCACGTAATCAATACCAAATATTTCGCCTAATTTTGCACCGCCTTTCTGTTATTGTTCTGGCTTAACCAAGACATTTCTTTTAGTCTTAAGTAAAGAATCTTTATGCAAAAACTGTTTTTTTCCTTTTTAGACACACGTTTTCAACTTCACTTTATTGACGGGAAAGCGTTATAAGTGCTATCTTGATAAGCAAGTTCCCACTGCCTGCGCAACAAAGCGCTGTTTAGCCAAATGAAGATCATTTGCAACAAATATGGTAACCGATGAAAAATGCATAAGAAACTATAGAGAAGAGAACGTTTGCGTGATACGTTGAATTATGTACCTGGTTCTACTAGCTATAGAATTCAACCAGGTGTATGTTTTATTGCAATGTTATTGTATTATATTAAAACTGTATTTTATATAAATGCAAATATTTAATTCTAGTAAAAAGAATAAAGAAGTTATAGAGTTTATCTAAGTGCACTTGCACGAAGGATGATAATGGCTATATAATGCCAACTCATGCATTATACATCGTGAGAAAGCAAAAGCTACAAAACGTTGCGCAAACTGCCACAACTTGGATGAGCATATAGAAAGCGAAACAACTCTGGCTTTAGAAATGTTAAATTATGCAACGTTGTTTACATTATGCAACGTTGTAGCACGGTACGTGTCAAAAAGAAGAAAAATATAACTAGAGAATATTCTTTCTTAACTCTTTTAATCTGTAACTAATATATTTCTTTAAGAGTATAAATTCTGACATTGAACCAAGCATTGGCTGGTACAACTATAATGCAGTTTGATATATTTATCACAAGTAGAAAAGAACTTGTGGCTAATGGTATACATGTCCTCAGGCTACCAAACATGATGAGTTATTTTGCACTGTTTATTACGCTTCCAATCAACTTAGTAGATTGGAGGTTTCGAAAAAAATATGTTCAAATCTATTAATGATAAGAATCTCTGTTTACAGTAATACAAGTGTGAATATAAAATCGGCGTCTCAGTATGTTTTAAATTTATTCACAAAATCCACAAAATTGTGCAATGAAAACAAGTCTTGTGTATTTAATGAAATGGAATGTTGTTTTCGTCTACCCAGAGGGAGACACTGCGGTTGTAAATCGTTTGAGTTCCGTTCTATACAATTTAATTCCACTGTACAAATTCAACGTGGAGAGACCCGAGAAACAGTCCAGGCGAACATATGTAAAATGGGTTCACAAAGTGTATTTGGGCCCAATATTAGGATATATATATGATATTACTTAATGTTAAACACATGATAAATTTAGCGGCGTACTAAAGTTTCAATGGTAAATACTTTTTTAATTTCCACTTGTTGAAAAGTTTTATCCTTTTTAGCCAGTAATCAAAATTACACGTGCACATGGTTACAAAAAGCGCATTTTTCCATTGTTTTATTTATAGAAATTATTTTGCGGACTTTAGCGCCACCAGGGCCCGCTTTGAACGTTTTAATTGGCTGCCACCTGCGATAGCTGGCGAGATCAATATAAGTGTTTTCAAAACCCAAGAGCGCAAATACGTGAGAATATATAATCAATTTTTGAACATATGTGGATGATTAAACTCTCACCGTTACGGCTTAAAATTTTTCACATATAACATATTACAGACTTCTTAATTCTGGAACACTGATCAAGATAATTTAACCTATGTGTAAACATTCACGCCAAAATTTGCTGTAACAAATAATTAACTTAAATTTTCATTGTAAATATCGCTACGACAATGAACCCCAAATTGGTCCAATTGATTAAATTAAAACGCCTCGCGTGTTGGCTCAAGCTGACAAATCTAGCTAATTTACTAAAAGATTTTATTGTGTTTTGAATCTTACTTATGTACCTTAAAATAGTTTGACTGTCTGTCCTTTTGTCATAATAGTATTTGCTATAATTTGGTTGAGCTAATCTCAGCTGATTAGCTTTGGAGCGCGATATTGTATACTGAGTGATTTTGCTGTGAGTATTCGTTACGCACGGGTACCATTTCACGCGTGACTTACTCTACGCACAATCTGTTTTACGTCAATCTCGTTTACCTTGCGTGGGTTCGTTTTACTGTCTTAGTTGTTGTGTTGGCACATACTTGGTATTTGATTTCAGAGTAAAAAAAACAATGGCCAGTTGGTCAGTCATACGACTAAGCGGTGATGCCTCGAGTATAAACTAAATCGGGAATATCGCTCTAGTTTCGTTGGTTTTTTAGTATCCATTACGGATAAAACCATTTTACTCTCTTTATTTATGGTCGTTTTTGTTTTGTGCCCTCCCAGGTACGTTGCTTTTGCTTTGTATGCTTTAGATTTCCAACATAAAAGGTGTTCCCTTTCGCCGACAAAAAGAAGTTTTAATGACTTAATGGCGCTATCTAGCGGCAAGGTAATCAGGCCTTTTCACTAGACAGTTACGCCAGCTAATTTATTCTCTTTTATAAGAATATAATAAATATTCGATATATTTTCAACCAAAAACAATAGCACACAAATAAATAGACGAATTATGAGTTTCACTCTGTTAGAAATAGTTACCTATACAACCAAACGATTAGATCCATTGATCTAATTGTGCTAGGATTTTATGATAAAAAATTAAGCATCATTGGGCAAGTTGTACCAAACAAAATGTTTTTAAATACAATAAAGAAAACTGAAACGACTTATTTTAGGAAATATGTGACTATGTATATCCTTCGTTTTCATTCCGGTTGTACTTGTTTTAGTCCTGGTTATAATTTATTTATAAATTCTGGTAACCGGATACATTTCTAAAAAGAAGGAAAAGAAAAAAAGTCAAATCGAGATATGAAATACAAGTTTTACTTTAAAATGTTACTTACTATAAGCTCGATTACCAGAAATATTAATAAAAAATAAACTAAGTAGCAAATTTAAATAACCCTATTTTATATACTTACAGCTGCTATTGTCAATAGGTAAAATATATTACGAAAAAGTAAATTATGAAAAATTTGAAAGGGAAAAGTGTAATTTTCCCTGTCAGTGATCATGAAGGTTTTTGACATAACATCAGTATTAACGTAATACGGAAACCTCCTTTCGTTTCACAACAAAATACACGTTCATGGGCACTCTATTTCCGGAATAATAAATATGAGTGTAACAATAACTTACCCCAATTTTTGGACTGCCACTTAAATAAACCACTTCACTTAGTCCAGGTCAGTTTGATTTGTTACGACCTGTTCTTTTCTTGGATTTGCTTTCAAATAATAACAATTTTCAAACATGACTTAGTCTATTGTTCCTGTAAAAAAAACAATCAACGTTTAGAAAGTTTCTGACAAATGTTGGTCGGTTACTATAACAAACACCATAAAGAAAGCGTAAAAGTGTACTGCAGGGTAATTCTATCGAAAACTATTCCAGTTTGACACTTCCCTGTCCTTCATTTATGGTGTGTTTGATAGATCAGAGGAAATTTCCATATGCAACTTGACAACTTGAAAGTCCACCGTTTTCTTTATTCTACCATTTCGTATTGTCATTGCTTGTGGTTTATCAATAACAACATCAGATAAAGCTACAGGGAATTAACCAATTAAAGCTACAGCGAATCAATCAGTTGAGTTAGATTAAATGCGTAGTCTATCACAATATTTTTCTGCGTTGTTCAATCAAAACTTTAAGCTGGTAATGCCATTTTTACTCGACCTAAAAGTTACACTATTTAGACTCAATGGTCAGATATATTTATCAATAATAAAATGGACCATGTTTCACCTGTCTGTAGCATAATGCTGGCTATAAAGTATCAATAAAATATGGGAGCTTGCTAACCGTCATATATTCACATCCACTGGTACGCTTTAAAATGATCACCAGACACGTGAACGCCTCAGTAGGTGCTGACTTAAACTCTAATCTACTTAATGTGACCTGAACTAGCTCATAATTAATTAAACACAACTCCTGTCCATTACCATCTCCCTTTCTCTCTCTCTCGGTTGTTCATACACTAAGCGATAATTACTTCCAACAGTTTTGTAGAATCCTATCCCCGTACTCTCCAGAGTGACTTTCTATTAAATTAAACGCCTATATATTTATATTTACTATATTTACGCAGGGTTTTGCTGTTTAACACATTTAACTTTTTCTTTTGTAATAACAAATAAGAGACATATATGCTGGAACTGCACATATTTTGATTTTTTTGAAATACAGGTTTCTCAACTATAAACCCGTTTGTTATGTTGGAGCAACTGCAAATCCATTTAATAATACCTCATTAACTTTACCAATAGATCGATCATCATTAAAAACCTTTTTCATGAACTATAAAAGCAATATAAATATAGAATACAACGGTCGCAGAAGATAAAACTAAGCAGCTTCTTGAACCAAAAACTATCTGTGTGGTATTCATTGTTTGGCAAAGTAAACTCTGTTACTATTTCTTTTGTATTATCCGTATCAAATAAACGTGGACTTAACATATCACCAGCTGGTTTTAGATCTTAAACCTCTAAAGCACTTTTCCTTACAGCAAATTTTTCTTATACTAAGACTAGAAAATAACTATTTGTCTATGCTTGTCGAATGCATAATAAGCGATTTAACACGAGGCGCAAACCGCGAACCCTGGGAGACCCGTTTTAGTGACGTCATTAAGTCACATCTGTGCAGATCTCCAAATATACGCGACGCTAGAGTAGTTCTCTACTCCCGAAAGGCACCGATACCCGGTGTAATCAGCCCCGGGGCAATTCGTGTTTTACCCGGTCAACTTGTCAGCCCTCTACATATGCCTAATTATTTGTGATTGTGAAATGCAGTAATTTCCGTATCTTCGCCCTTCACTATCATGTATTATCCATTTTAACAAAAGTCGGGACGTCGTTTCAACGTTGCAAGCCTAAACGTGATGTGACAACGCACGCCATAATTTGAAGGTCAAATCTCAGGTAAAGTAGACCGTTTGAATTAGTTGTCGACTTTCACCCTCGTTTAAGGATTTAGTTTAAAATGGTGTATAAGATATGTATACAAACTATAGCCACTATTATTAAAAAAATCATGAGAATAAGTTTTGCGTTCTTTGAAAACATATGTTTCTTCAAATGAAAATAACCTACACTACATACGTGTAAACGGGTAGTGGTGCATGATGACCCAGTCCACATTTCGCTTTGTATACACCACTCCAGAACAAATAAAATATTTATAACGTGGTAAACACATAAGTAATTTGATGAAATAAGAAAGAAGATACGTGAATTTTTGCTCTGCCCTAGGCCATTGACACGGCTCGTTTAATCACATAGAAAGCATATATAAGAGATTCCAAAACCAGAATATCACAGAACTCATTGTTCTTTGGTTTCGGTCGGGTTTCGTGCCTGGCATAATTATAATCAAAATGCCGAGTATAAATTGCTGCAGTCTACCTCACATACTGAGGATGTTTTTTCCAATACATTATATACCAATATATACCTAATTACAGGCTATGTGCCATTTCTGTAAGTTTACTCAGCTTTTTAATATTACGAAAATACATGAACTATGAATTATTTATTTAATTATGTATGTTTTATATTGCAATCACTTGGTCCTTAAATGCTCAAGTAAACAGCGATGCTTTAATAAAATAAAATCAAACGGGTGGTTTATATCAGAGCTATTCGCACTACAGAAGTTCCCTCGACTGTCTATAGCACAGGATAACTAATGATACTAGTATACCTGTAATGATTTTACATAAAATAAATAGTGTGCATTTGTCTTTCTAAAATGTTTAAAACGAAAATTACGTTGACCATGGCCTACTAACTTTAATAAATCGCACACTTATAGTTTTTCGGTGAAAGCCGTTTTGAAATCAGTCATCGTCAATGTTACTGGATAACTAATATTTTTGCTGTAGTTTTTTTTAAAAAACAACGTTTAATTTGTTTAACAAAAATCGGATATATAATATGCACAACTGGGATCGCGGTATATGACTCTCTGCTTCGTAAACTGCTTTATATTAATATGCATTCAGTTTATGGTTACTGGCGCGTTCGCGTGGACAAGCTAATTTAACTAAACAGTTTAAAAAAATCGGCAAGTTTGCGGTAATTAGGCTTAACTTGAGATTAGTATCCCCCTAAAATTGCATATATATTCATCCATCCACTAACTTGTTTGCATTTTCTGTTCTGTTCAAATTTTTCTCATTTCTGCATTACACAAGGACTTATGCATAATTTAACAGGTGGGATTTAGTTAACCATGACCTGAAAATTCACGATCGTATCTGTAATTTATCGAGCTATGAGCGGGCTTCGGTTGATAAAAATTAATCGATATTTTCTCCACTGAGAATTGGACCCCGGGCTACCAGATGCCCTGCAACTTGATATTGTGGTGTTTCGAACAGTGCTGCAAAGTTTTAGATTGTAAGCATGAATAATTAAAAGGCGGCGAATTCTAGCACACGTCACTTTGTACTTACGCGAGCTGAAATATTAATAAGGTTTAGGGGTATTCGGTATTTCTATCGTCAAATTCTTTACTTATATCAAATGGTGTATAATTATAAAAATCCGGTCGCTTGAGTGTTATTGGATTCGTGTAAATTTGGTGCAATCTCACCCCTGCAGTTTTTTCGTGTTATTTGGAACCCACCAATTCAATTGTCACCCACCATTTTAACCTACAATACACGTAACGTGCTGTATAGAAAACTTCTACCGAGTGCCGAATTCTATATGACATTCTTTAAAGCCCCGGCCAAAAAAAACAGTGATGATAAAATCTTTACCAAATTGCCTTATTGTAAGAGTCCTAGAACTATTATCATTAGATTTTTAGGCTTTTGATTTCTCAATTTAACCCAGGCGTATGCTGCTAAATATAACCATTATGGACACGTACGACATACCTTAGATGTAAACCAATATTTTGTTTTGTCTGTGTTTTGGAAATATGATGGTATCAATTACTGTTGAACAAAGAACCTGATTCCATAAAACCTTTAGATCAAATGAAATCGAGACACTCCGCTTTTCTTCGCAAGGAACTACTTTTTATTGTCTAGTTATTGCTGGTTCTTAATGCATCGGTGCAAATCGGTATATAGAACTCTAACATTAACTTTAAAAATTAAGGTTGAGATAACAATTGGTATTTTTGTTAACTATTTGTGTAAAAAATTCTCTAATATATCGAGATAGAATCTGTGCCATGAATTCGTGGTCAAAGTATTTTTTCGTCGTGATCAACGTTCTGTTCCTGGTAAGCTATAATGGTTTGCACTCAATATTCCATCACTATGTCTTATGTGTTATTAACTTTTTATCATCATACTTTAATTGTTAAATCAACTCACCGTCAAGTGACCATAGTTCTTTCAGTTTGTTATATACGATCGAGGCGTTGAGTTTATGTTTTGTCCGACAAGTGCCGTTTTTAAGGACACAGCCGACTGGCGCGCGGCCGGTTTTGACTTCACAGCCTTTCGAGCAGAAAAAATAGTATTACTGCATTTGTTATCAGGTAATTGGAGCCTTGTTACTGGGTTTTTCGATTTGGCTGCAATATGCTTCTCCAATCCACGAAGTGCTTGTGTTGGTGGTATCCAGCAAATTGATGACATACGGCATTCTAGTCATAGGGATTCTTGTACTCTTTACGGGTAAGAATATCGAAAATAAACCAGTGTTTTTCAGATTAAAATAAATAATGTCACTACCACGTTTTAGCCACAACTAATTTTAAATTTTGTTCCGCAAGCAGAAACAATGTACCTATGTTTTTATCATATTAGGTCTTTGTGGGGTTCTTGGTGGAATCATGGAAAACAAAGGCTGGCTGGCAACAGTAAGTCCACTCCTTCTTGTCTGTTCTGTACGTGTACGACACAAAAGCATTTTAAACTAATGTCGCAGAAAAACTCGTTTTATAGCATGTTTTTTTGAGACAATATATGTGTCATAATCACTCAATATGTTTTTTGAGTATATGACATTGCTTCAGCCCACTAACAAAAGACCTTTCGCTTTTCGATCATTACTGATTACGCCTTATAATAAACCACACATCCCATATGAAAACAATAAACAATGTACTTGCCAACTTTAATTAATTAGAAAAATACGGTAGATAATGCATTTTCGCGATAATAGCATTAAACTGATTAGCTTGGCAAGGTAGTAAGCCATATGTATGGTTGTAGTTAATTAAACTTAGTTAATTGAATAGTTTGAAAGCCAAACATACGACTATCAATTTTTACGCGCAAACATTTTATTAATACCTGTCACATTCACAGTATCTGTTTTTTAACGTGGCATTCTTGATTTCGGAGATATGCATTCTTGGCCTCGGAGTAAGTAACAAAGAAATAATCTCAACAGAAGTTGCAAATATATGGGGAACACTGGAGCTGGAATCAAAGTACCTAATCCAGAATAAGGTAAGGAGTTGCTGAGACCATAATAACATTTCTCAACAATCCGAATTTTGACGCTTAACACAAGAGGTCACTCAATGGCGTTCTTATTATCCTGTCCGACAAATGCATGCCCGAAACCAACCCTTTGCTCTTTGTGCGTTTTTTTTATTCGGCCCTGTTTGGGGAATGGTGCAGTCTGGTAACATTGGTAAAGAATAGCCTACACATTTTCTGCGCTACGTTTCTTTAAACCCTCTTCAATAAAACCGATCGCCAATCGTCAGAGTACAGCATACATAAAGTTAGAGTGCAGCAAGTGCATGGCATGCATAAATGGCATGTGCTGCCGCAATAGATGTAATTATTTGTTTGTTTTAGTTCAACTGTTGTGGATACGGAAATGCTTCAGAGTGGGGAGGCGACATTCCCATCTCATGCATAGATCAAACACAAACAAATTCCACCGTGATTTGGCAGGTGTCTAATAATTAAATGTTTTTCTGTGGGGTAATATGTATGTCTCATGCGTTTATGCTCGCAGAAACAAAACTGTGGCAGTCCGGTTAAAAATCTTTGGAATGTTGGACAAAATGGACCTGACGCGCACATATCTGACAATAACATATATTGTGTTATAAACATGGATAACAAAATCGGTTTGTTACCTCATCGACCCATGTGTTTCTGCTTGCACAAACAAACTACATACTCGGTTTATAAAATACTCTAAATGTGGTTAAGGGACCCTGTTTGATTAAACACGAAGTATAAAAATTGTGTGTTTTTAAATAGTGATGGTTAAACAGATTGTCATTTTCTAGTTAAGTATAACGGTATTTTGTATTCTTTGTATTCTATTGAAAATTGCAAACGGGTGTACATTATGCACCAAAATTTACCTTACTAGTTCTCACAAAGCAAGATGTCACCTGGCGCGCACACACCTGGATTAGATACTTGCAGTGATTCGTTTTGTGGTCAAATGCGCAATAAATTAAGTATCTATTACAAGGTTCAACGGGTCATTTAAACTGTTACCATCGGTTTTAATAATTTTATTTTATATTAAAGTGCAGCCAAGTCCTAGTGTTTGGTCAGATTGCAAGCCGTTTAGACAGCACAGCATTTTTCAATGACTTTATAACTCGATGGTGACGCTCGGCCCCGGGTAACACGATTGATCTTAAGCCTTAGTTGTGACCCATGTCGAGGTAACATGATTGTCGAAGTGATAGCTCGCCATCGCAATTATTCATTTACTTGGATAAAACATAAATAGCATATGTTTCTATCCTGATTCATAGCAACTACAAACAAAACCTTTGCTTCAATATTTTTGTTACAAAACATCAAATTCAAATATTTGTTTTATAGGTTGGATGTTCTACATCAATAATAAAATGGATAGAAGAAAATGCGATTTATTTTGGAATTACACTAGGCGTCGTTGTTGCCTTGGAAGTAAGTTGTTTTCATTTCTTAGCACAAGGAGGCTGATTTGTTTTAATCGCATTTCCAGGATTAGTTTAGTTCACTTCTGAATAACAAACATTTTGTCATAGCGCATTTCGTTCTGCCTTCACTCTACGATTACGTACGAGAATCTAAAGTCAGACTTTTATCCGTGCAGATATTTCTCGTCATCATCACTGCGTACCTTCTTTTCCTGTTGGGGATATTTCCTTGTTGCAGGAAAGCGAAACTGAAAGATTCTTTGATGGAGGAAGATCCTTATTAAACAGACAGTCGGACAGCGATCAGCTGCTGGGTCACTCGTAAAAGTAAAATATTTTGTATACTTTGCAGACATTGTTGTTATTTATTTAACAGTTCTTATAGCTTATAAATGATTGTACTAAATGGTTCATTCTTTTTTCATCCACCCATATAACCGGTCAAAGGGATTATCAACAAACTTTGTTTTGGTTTAATTTTCTTAGTGTCATTTTTTGTTATTAAAACTTAGTTTATCTCCTTCTTAAAACATTTTCGTTCCGATTTTTTTACTACTTTCTCAACATATCGTTATGTAAATACATCTTTATTCGCTAAAAAATCTTATAAGAATCGTTAAGATTCAAAGCAATGTTAGTAAAACCAAGGTAAAAGATATATTCTAACTAAGCTATAAGCGTGTTATAATATTTTAATTTAATTTCTATTAACATTTATAGCTCAGTAATCCTCCTTAGCGACCAAATGGGATACATTTATTCTTTCGTGTGGTGTCTACTTGTTCGATGATCTGATTTTCAAAAACCTCGTTGTCGAATTGGGTGCAATCCATTTGATTTTTGTCCGTTAGTGCTTGAGACTCGACCCTGTTTGATTTCACAGCACCATGAATTAGTATTGATGTCGCCGAGATTTGGAATATCTGTAGAGTAGCAATGAATGTAAAATTTTTATTTGCAAATAGTGATTTGTTTGTTGTTTAATAATTATAAAAAATTGGACTGTAGGCCTACTCACATGTACATTAAATGTGCATGTGATATTGGTATTATAGTATAGGATATAATACTCGATTTGATTTTACTGAGTAGATGCAAATGACCCTTTACCTGCTTTAGACAGACGTGTATTAGAATAGGCATAATAAAACTTAAAGCTTACTTCAACGAAAATAACGACTCCTCCGATCACAGCCAACAGTAAAACATTTGAATCAACCCAGCTGACTATGCTATCGTGGCAAGGAGTCTGAAAATAAAAACACTGATATAAACCAGTACAAGTGGAAACGAAGATATTTTGTGTACCTTCCATGTGGTCTGGAATACTAGAATGCTCACATTGACGCACGAATCATGGTATGGTTTTTCCCACTCCGAGGCGCCGAGGAAACCGCAACATTTAAACTAAAGAAAAGCTAATTTAACGGCGCGATACTGCTATTGTAATAAACCAATGATAATGTTGTCACATTTTATCTTTAAGGCAATAAAAAACGAAAAAATATTCATAAGTAAGTTATTTTTGTAAAGTGTTTTAATAAATTTGTTTTTTATTTTTCTGTTTCTGTGCTATACCTTTTTCTTTTTCCTTTTTCTTTAAAAATCTGACGATCCAACCCGTTTTAATGCCGTAAAGGTATGGTAATTAATATAGAAAATTCATACTTCATACACGTAAAAGAAAAAAATTAAGGGGCATTCCCTGACAGACAATTGTCAAATTACTTGGCAAAAAAGTAAGGGGGTTGCTTAGACGAGAAACCCTCAGATTACCTCTTACGTGCCGTTGGTTACTGGACCTATATTACACCATGTTGTATATAATTAAGATATTTCTTTAGTTTTAGCAGAATTTTATTAGTCCACTGGATTTCAAGTGATGTTTCAAAACCGAAACCCTTGGGCAGCAAGGCGACGTACCAAACAACTAAGTGAGAAGGCCGTGTAAAGACAATATGTATGTTATAGACTATTTTTGGCTTACCCGATCCTGGATTAAATATTTGGTTTCGTTAGCAAGCGAGGTCCACACGCGTTGCAAATTGGATTTCAGATTTGGTTTGTCAGCAAAACCGAACACAAGGACACCGATTTGGGCAAAAAGAAATATTAATGTCACGACAAGATACTGGAAAACATAAACGGGAATTATATAAATAAAAACCTTCTACAACCCTTATTAATAAAAAAATAAAAAAAATAGAAATCAGACATTCATTTAAAAAATAATGTCTTATATTATGAAATAGGTACTCCGGGATAAACCGAAGAATAAATATAGGAAGTTTAATATTTCTTACCGTTACTAACATCCATTTTTTTCCAAACCATGCTCCAATAGCGCCACTGATGCCTGTAAAGATCTTAAATTATTGAAAAAGCTGTAATGTACATACATGCATACATATATATACTGGGTTTCCTGGATATTTTTATTTTAAAATGACATTTTAAACATAATGTTTTTTTTTAACAATAACTGTTAATAGATAATAAAAACTTTGTCCGAACCGTTAAAACTTTTTTTCCGAATGAGTCTTAAGACATATCAATCCAAATATTGAAAAAATGAGTTTTAAAGTGGGGTTTAACAGTTTTTTTAAACCTGTAATTTAACTGGCTAGGTATTTTTATGATATACTTAAAGAGTATTTCTACACTACCATTTACAGAAAAAAACAAAATTAAATAATATGTTTACAAAAACCTTACATTTGTTACAATAAGGAGTAAAGGTACACACCATGTAGAATTAAGGTACACGTTATTTATAAATTATAGACAAGCGTACACACCATGCATAAACTAGGCTATTTAGGCATGCGTTTTCAGAATATTAACTTGCTATGTACGAAAATGACTTATTTCTTTTACGTTTTGTTTGGAAAAATGTTTTGAAATTCTTACCCATCAACAGAAGTACACAACCAAGAGCCAAGATACAATAAATGATGACAATGCTGGATTTTGCCAAGATCAATACTTCATGAATGGGAGCCGCGTATTGCAACCAGAGTGAAAAACCAATGAGAATTAGTCCTACAATCTACAAAGTGACAAATTAAACGTGATACCAGTAAAATATTTTGTCACTTATAAACCTTGGATGTGTTAAACTGGGGTAAAATTCAGAGAAAACATTCGTATGGGATATAATTTGCCAGGCTTTCTGAGTGTATTAAATTACAGAATCTGCTTTGAAGAAAAATAACTTTACTTTTGTGAAAGCGTACCAAAGAATTTATTTGGTTTTACAAAGATTACAACAAGCCTTTATTGTGGTAATTCAGTATTAAAAATCTTAATTGACTTGAAACATCAAACGGCTGTGATTTTAACCTACAGTCGGGTCCAAACTGGCCAACCACCGATAAAAGTGTTTTTTTTATTACGTAGGAAAGTCCTATTCAGCACAAATTTTATTTATTTTGACCAAGCTGTCGACTATGGTGAACTTCTCATGAAAAAAATTGCTTACAACACAAGCAAAAGTTTTTTTGTCATGAAATGTTTACCATTGTCGGCAACCAATGCTTGCATTTAAATATATTAATTGAAACCCTATAGGGTTTAACCATATATATGCTTAAACATATCACTACCCCCCAATTATAGTTTTTTTGTTTGAAAACGATCTATTTAAATAAAATCTCAAAATACCAATAAAAAATCTGGAAAATTTAATATTAAATTTTATTTTTAGTAAAATGACAAAATTTTATTTAATTTTATTAAAGTGACAAAATTATACTTACCAGATACGCGACATTGAACACGATAAAGCAATATCTCATAATTTCATTGATTTTTGCCATGTTTCTTGTTTTGACTTATATAAAATAGACAGCTTATAGTCCTTTTGTAGGTAACTCAATATTAATCTAAGAATATACAAGTTAAAGTAATTTAGTAAAATAGATGTTATAAATTATTAGTCTACGCAATCGTATTAGGTTATTTATTTATCAGCGGGTGCAATGCAGGTGGTGGTGCTCAGAGCCTTTGCAATTTACACATTTATTTCTCAAAGTACTGACTGCAAAAGGAAATACTAAACAGCGTATAATGAACTTAATTTTGTACACATGGTTCTAACTGTGCCTTAAATTAATCGTCAATTCTTGATGGTTATCTGGGATAAATTAGCACAAATGCAACTCTACGGGGACCTTTGTAGTACTTTTTTTCTATTTTAATAACAAGACTAATTATATAATCCGAAACCCATCTAGAATGCATTCAATTGTATTGGCATACAACACATGGCGTGGTCATATTTTTACCAAAAGCTTTAGTTAACAAGCATAGGCCCAATGCCTAAACAGGCTAAGTTAAAATTTAGCTAACTGCACTTATAGTTGACTACATATATTAATACTGCAACACGGTGCTTAGTTACTGATGACCTTATTAAAAAATAGCAAACCAGTTTAATATTTAAGCATGTATGAAGTTTAAATTTGGGCCCAGTTTCCAGTTAGTTCTGCCGCTCCCGCTTAAGTGTAAAAAATAATACAGACATATTGTGCAAAAGAAACACAAGCTATTCGCCAGCTGCGAAAATAAGAAACTTATATATGTCCTAAGTGCCTCTCGCTTAGAAAAGCAAGTCATTGATAACCGCGACAACAAAGAAAATCGCCTATATTGATATATACTTAGTTATAATAAATTTACCTGTCCTATCCTTTCGAATCGTTACTGTGCAAACTACCGATTAAGTATATTCTAAAATCTAAATGGTTAAGAAAATAGCATCTCGCACTTGCTTAAAGAGATCTAATTTTCAATAACGAGCGTGTAATAGAATAGATTTAATTTAATATTTTAAATATATATATAAAAAAGCTTACACCTGTTTAAATTATTAGTCCGTGTGGCTACAACATTTTAATTAACTGTTCCTACAACTTCAATGTTTATTCCTCCATTTGCAACTATACTCCAACTCACCGATTAGTATTACATGGCATGACTTTCCTCATACAAAATACATTACATGTCAAAGAGCGAGCGTGCGTTATCTCCATTCGTTACATTAGGATTTACAGCCAATTATTGCTTTTCTCTATTAAGGTTTAATTTCGACAGCAAAAAACGCAAATGTTTTATTATATGTATACTTTAGCTATTGTGGCCGAAAAAGACATTGCCAATAGCGGTTTGGCGGTGTCATGATTCCTGGCTGCGGCAACTAGATTTCACGTCTTTGCGACCGCGTGAGCTCAAAATGTGTATTAAAATAGAATATTGATGTGTTATCACCGTGAATGGATAAACACGAGACGCGTTGCAATCTTCATAATTTTTTAAGTAACAACAGGAATTTATGTCTAATGTGGAGAACAGTATATATTATTTGCAATATACAATCTACATTTAATCAAAAGGAACTCGAAGATCGCAACTGACATAATAACAGTTTAATAAAAAAAAAACTAAAGTTCTTAACACGAACACCACTATCCTTCATGGCATATTACTTACAGTATAAAGTGCGGTGGTATTTTTAAGGAACTCCTTTAAGCAGTTTAAAAATGATTGCCAGTATATAACAAATGGCTATTTATGCCAAAACCTTAAGCCAGATTTTGAATTTCTATAACTTGGTATAGATGAATTTATCAACGAGTTTAAAATGGGAAGTTTTTAGGACCATTGATTGAAAAATTCGTCAACCGTCTAAACTTCTTTGGACATTTTACATTTACTAACGGTGGCGTGCCTAAGCAAATAAACTCCGGCCCGTTAGCCTAGCGGTTATGTGCGTCGCCTTTGAATCGAAAGGTTGCAGGTGCGAAACTGGTCGTTAGCTAGTCGGTTGTGTCCTTAGGCAAGGCACTTTACGGACATTGCCAGGACCCAGCGGATTAATGGGTTCTACCAAATTGAAGGAACGTGTCCATACACAGCACACTGCAATAGCTCCGGTAACCCGACGATAGGCGCGAGGTGATCTGACGATTGCCCGTGTGTTACCCCCCTTGGTTTTCCCATTCACGGGGATAAACATTAATATCCTATCCTATAAAGCCATCGTTTGCAAAGGACAATTGTAATGGCAAAGCTTTCCGAAATCAGCTTATTCGCTTATTTTTAGGTTAAGTGGCTGCCCTGGGGTAAATTAACACCATTCTCGCTTATAACTTTTCGCGGAGTTACTGACTTCTGTTTCTCGACTTTGCTTTCCGAGTATCGTCCCAAGCAGCAAAATGGTGAAAATTTACGGAGACATTACTTGGCGCAAATAACGCCATTTTTCTTTTACCAACATTCGGGCTCCCAAAGTCTGCCATGTACCAACAAAGAATTCGTCGTTCGACGAAACACACTATGGCGAATCACAAAACACTTGTGCGTACGTTAAAGGAATTTTCGTTCTTCAAAAAGGTTCGGTTTTGCGGTTAAAACGCGAGGCGTTATTATTGATTGTCAGATGTAGAAGTGGTTCGGGAGATGTACGTGTTGGTGGAAGGCACTTAACGACCATTGCCTAACCTCAGCGGATTAATGGGTTCTACTAAATTGAAGTTACGTGTGAACCACACATAAGACAATGCATTAGCTCTGGTAACCCGACATTGGGGGAGAGGTGATCTGACGATTCCGCATTTGTTAATCCCATTGCTTTTTTCCATTCAAGGTGATAAACATAAATATCCTAACCCAGTGGTTCTCAAACTCTTTAGAGTTGGGACCCACTATTAATTACCACAATTTATGGCGACCCACTTAACTTTATAGTATAGTTGTTGTAATATGTGTGAGAGACGAAAGGTTCAATGACCTGAGGTCAGGTGAAGATCACGCCACGGTTCAAGATTGTGTGATGTCACAATTATGATAATTTCCACTTGATTTTTGTATAGGAAATAGCCAGTATAGTTAATCAGAGCTTTCTATAAGTTTTCACGACCCACCAAGATTCCTTTCGCGACCCACCGGTGGGTCGCGATCCATAGTTTGAGAAACGCTGTCCTAACCTATCCTAACTAGATACTCAAACAAGTGTGGTTCTGTGGTGAAATGCGTCATAATGGGCAAAACTGAAATAATAGAGTGAATTATAATCCCTTTTGAAATCAATATAGCCTCAATGAATAAACGATTACAAATAAAAAATAAGTTTTAATGTTTTTTAGGGCTCTGGTCCCATATAATGCTTGGCTCTACTATACATAGAAAGGACTTAGCGACGCGTATGTTCAAGATTAAGGCTTTGTTGTTGTAGAAGAAGTATATTCGTTTTTGAAAATTAAAGAAATAAAACTCTCTGTCGATCCATATTATAACTGAACTGTAAACCATGGAGGGCAACAAGGAGGATGCAGTAAAGTGTTACGAAATCGCAAGAAATGCATTTGATTCTGGAGATCTTAACAAAGCACTTAAATTCGTAAACAAATCCATACGATTGTATCCTTCGAAGAAAAGTAATACATTACTAAATAATATAACAAACGAAAGGACTAAATCAAAAAATGGCAATAAAGACACTAATGGAGCGATGCCCGACTTTTCTAATTTACATGGTAGCAGCAGTGCCACCGAAAGCAAACCTACTCCAACATACACATCCGCCCAACGCGATCTAGTAAAACGTATTAATGGCTGTAAAGATTATTATGAAATTCTTGGAGTGTCAAAAGATGCTTCTGAAAGTGATCTCAAAAAAGCATACCGAAAAATGGCATTGCAGCTTCATCCTGACAAAAATACAGCACCTGGTGCAACTGATGCATTTAAAGCTGTTGGAAAGGCTTTTTCTGTTTTGAATGATACACAAAAAAGACACCAGTATGATTTGTATGGGCCAGAGGGACTAACTGAAACAACTCGAAGACACAGACGAAATAGTGATTCAGATGAATGGGAAAATGATACAGCAGAATTTGATCCTCAAGAGCTTTTTAACATGTTTTTTGGTGGTCAATTTCCAAATGGTAATGTTCGTGTGTTTCGGCGTGGCAATACTTATTACTACAGTGGCAATGAGCGACGTAGGCAAAATAGACGAGAAAATCATGAGCAACAAAACAATTTTGGGCCGCTCATTCAACTTCTACCTCTTTTAGTGCTGTTCATGGTTTCAATAATGAGCAACATGTTGATATCGGACCCAGTCTACAGCCTTAAGTACGGTGGAGACTACACATTTTCCCAGCGAACAGACAACTTTCAGATTCAGTTTTTTGTCAAGTCTGACTTTTCAAAGCAATATAAAAAAGGCAGTGTATCACTTCGACATTTGGAAGAGACCGTAGAGGCGGATTATATTGAACATTTAAGAAATATGTGTTACCAAGAAAGAGTAAACAAAGAGAATCTAAGAAGAAAAGGAATATATTTTGGGAGTAAAGATATGATTCAAAAATCGGAGAAATATCCAACTAAATCTTGTGATACACTTGAACAATTATTTAAACGATCTCCTTAACTTAAAAATATGTATTATATGAAATACAATACATAACTATTTTATCCAGTATATATATATAGCTTTTTTGAGCCATTTTTAATGATCTAAATACCAAAATTATTCAAGATGTACTAGACTTGACATTGGTACTAAATTTTCAGCCACTCTACAACAACATAATGTAGATAAAGCAGTGTAATTTCCCAATGAAAGTTAAGTTTGTTATCCACAGTATCTTAGGTGCTTAAAACACAAAAAATGTTGTTGGGTTAACTTATTAAGCAGCATGCAAAAGATCTAGTCTGATGGTTACCCATTCTGCAAAGTAGAATGCAGATTCTGTATTGGGCTGAAGCCGCTGAAAATTCCCAGAATCTCTTTGTCTGCTTTTATAGTACACTTGGGTAATTTTTTATATTGTTCAAATATACATAAAAATTAGCATTATTTTAAATCTTTGTTGTTGATAAATTATTGTGAATTGTGACTTAACGTTCAATGTATTTTTGTACCAAATATAGTATCAAATTTTGTTAACTAAAATTTTAGTTAAAACCGTAACTTATACTGGGGATTTTATTTATGTTATGGCATGTTGTTATTGTACTTTCGTGCCTGAATGTTGTTTTATTATGTGTTAAACTTAGCTTAATTCTTACAGTTTTACAAGACTTCTTTTGGGATTGGGATTAAACTTTTTTTTCATTTAAGCATTATGTGCAATTTGGTCATTCAGTTACACTTCTTAATTTTTATCTATAGTAAACTAATGTCCATTCAAGTTTGTAGTTTTTTATCACATTTGTGTCACTCTTAATTTAATTCATGTAAATTTATGCTATATAGTAAATACGACATTTAGCTTTAATTATTTTTTGTGGAGTTTTTTTTTCTAACTTCTACATATTTATTTATTGTGTTTCTTTTTGTAATTGAACTGTGTGTGTGATGTAATAAATCAGTAAAACACATCGAGTTTTTGGACATCTTTACATCACCATGATGCCACCACAGTGGACTTGTCAGTATGGCGGTGACACTTGAGATGGCGAATAACCAATTTAGACCTTTATGCGCGGCAGGATGTGACGAGTAGTAGCCTCCCTTAGTCATTATTTTTAAACGTGTGTTTTGCTGAGTAACACTAGTGGTGTTTCCTCAATGTTTCTTTGGTTGAAAGAAGCATGTGCTAGACTATTTTCTCGTTTAGCTCTAAGTTTTGTAATAGTGAAGTAGGTTGTTAAAATAAAGGTAATGTTTGTGCCTCTGCTAGTTGTTTTGTTAGAAAAAAACTTTTCGATGGACGGGTGGTATCAGCTCAAATATTTTGAGTAAAAAATGGTGAGTTTATTGCAGATCCCAGATTCAACATTAAATTGTGAAAAAATCTAAGACTTCCTGTTTCAGGATTTTGAGTCACAGCCGTTTTTGTAAGGTCAGTTTCCAATGGAAAGATAGGGAAAATGATTGGTTGAACGCATCCTTGAATATTCAGTTTAATTTGTGCAAATTCTATTGTGTACTGTTCAACATGAACCGTTTATTTCGACTAGGAAGAGGACGAAACGGCATTGTGTTCTGTCTAAAAATTATTTTACTTAAAAAGTTCGAACAAATTCATAGTTTATAAACTGCGCAAATATGATATTCTTGTTTTATCCCCGAGAATCCGAGAACACAAGGGTTGATATAAGACTGGAAAACGCCGCCGAACTCACATGAGATATTGTAGTGTGTTGGGTATTAGGATAGCATAGCATATAGCATAGGATAGGATATTCATGTTTATCCCCTTTAATGGGAAAACTAAGGGGGTTAACACACGGGCAATCGTCAGATCACCTCGCGCCCACCGCCGGGTTCCTTTAATTTGGTAGAACACATCAATCTACTGGGTTCAGGCCATGTCCGTAAAGTGATTTGCCCAAGGACACAACCGACTAGCTCTCGACCAGTTTCGCACCTGCAACCTTTCGATTGAAAGGCGTCGCACTTAACCGCTAGACCAACCGACCGGACTTTTCAATCGTTTCTACAGTTTCGGTACAATCCAATAACCATTGTCTTAAAAGACACTATCCTTCCCACACCCACACGTTGGTTTCGATCCCAAACATTTCTGCTGCCTGCATGTCACCCATTCATTAACGAACCATAACCATTATCGAGACATTGCTTACTATAGGGATTTTTAATATATTTGCGGAAAGACGATGCCCGGTAGTTATTAATCACATATTTGAACGACGGTAATTCTTGACATGTCAAATTAACCACATTCTTCAAAATGCCCAATAACCTTATAATAACAAGAGCGGGTTGTTTCATTCGCCTGAAATTCTTTATTTCTCTTTAGATTTGTATTGGTTTTAAGTGTTTAGCTGATTTGTTTAAGTGGTAATAATAGTGTATTATAATAAGTTATTTTTTAATTTAAGGGATTCCCTGTGGTAACTTGCGGTATGTAGTTTGCGCAGGGCCGGTTTTAGGCCGATTTGACCGATTAGATCAAATTGGGCCCCGCGCCTTGAAGGGGCCCCGCGCTAGCGAGGGTCTTTCTGTATTACGAGGTTTAAAATACTACTGAAACGTAAAATAAAAAGTGAAATAATATTTTTTCTTATAATATCAATTTGTTATGCATCGTAACTAAGTCAAATTTATATTTCTGTGTCTGTCTGTTACGTCATAATGAATATGGTTGCTAAACAATAAATAAGTTTGGAAGTAAAACAATATATCGTAAATATGCATCCACATTACCTTTAATATGTTTTATAGCGAGTATTAAATGTCTATTTTTTTAGTTTGTATGTACTGGTATGTATTTTATGATATATAAACACCCATAAATTTTGCTATAAAGAGTAGGGGCCCCGCCATTACATTTCTAATTGGGCCCCGCGGTTCCTAGCACCGGGCCTGAGTTTGCGTTTGTCACTTTCTTAGTTTTTATTTACCTACAACTTTCCTTACAATATAAAGTTAATAATCCTCAACAGTTCTGAAATATCGGCTGTTATAGAATAACCGGTACCGAACATTCGCAAAACGGCAGTCGTGCCTATATTCATGGCATGGTATGCCTGTCACCAACGTGACTCAGAAAAAAACGAAAAAAAAACAAAGTAAAATAAAAATGTGTTCCCATCGTATTTTCGAAGGGAGCCCATAACTATAATAAGGAACCAGGATTGTAGTTCTATTGTTTGCTAATACACGCGTAGTTGTTGCGTGTTTCCTTAACTTCGACACAGGATAAAATATTAATTCACCGGTCCGTCTGCGACCATTAATAACTATTCTAGGTTACAGGATAGAATTGTCAGTTTTTTTACCTTGCAATGTTGAGAATTTACGATGGAATCGTCAATAAAACCGTTTTTACATAAAAATGAGTATATGTATCGGGCATGTTAATCATTCGGGCACGAAACGGTTTAGATGTTCTATTCCGTCATTAGGAAAATAGAAGATATGCATTTTCAAACATACGTTAGATGACGCACGTGAAAATACAATTAGCCTACGCCGTACGTTACAGACAATTCCACGGCTGGTTTTCATTCATTACTTTTCGGTAGATGTAGTTAAAAGCTAATTGACCGGCTCTTTAATGTTATATTATAGAGGCTATTGATTGTTTTATGTTGTACGATAGAGACGACTCGGTCTGTGTGCATCTGTTATCTGTACTAACCAATAAAGCTTCATCCAATATTTTTTTAATAGTTTTTTTTTAATACAAATAAATCTAGATTTAAAAGTATGACCGTGTTAACCCATCTTCGACTACGCTGACTGACCGGAGATATATAAACAAGAGACTCTCTTGTTTATATATCTCCGGACTGACAACTGGCTCGACTATTTTTTTATATGAAAGAAAATCGCGAGAGGTCGCCGTTGCCCTTTCTTCTACAGGGGAAATTTTTATCTGCAATTCCGCAAAAAAAAATCAAAAAAATCTGCAATTCAGCGAACGCTTCAGTTCACATTGTTGTCAACTGAAGTAAAATTTAAAGCATTTACTTCTTTTGACATCGTTTTCCTAAGTGCAACCTGAATATGTTACGTATTTGTTGGGCAAATTCTGGAAAGCTGCTTCTGAATAAGGCAAAATGTCCAAATTCTGCTGCCAACTGCTTTCATTTACAGACCAAGGTTTACTACTACCACGGCTATAAACTCAATAATTGTGTTATGTTAAAACTTTAACCATAGCCCTATATAGCATATTTTACATACGTTTAAAGTTACTTACCTAATCCAGAGTAAATTACCGCAGTTATGTCTCTTTTAGTAAAACCATGCGTTACCTGATCTAGGCAGAGTACATGCTATTGTGATTATCACATATGGATTGTAATCATAGTATAATATATATATGTGCAAAAAATTGCCTTATTTTATTAGAAGCTTTAATACATTTTTTAAATCTTAAATGTCCGAATTTTTTCAGCTCGGTTATCATGAAAACTATGAAAGAAGCTTGAAAGAAACTTCTGCGTACTGGGCTGAAGCTGCTGAAAACCTTGTTTGGGTAAAAAAATGGAACAGAGTCCTGGACAACTCCAATCCTCCTTTTACCAAATGGTTAGACATATTGATTAAAATAAATACATTAACTAGTAAAGCTATTTATGTAATTGTAAGATGTTTCGTTTATACCATGGTACTTGTACTGTAGCTTGGTTTAATGTTTAAAACTTGAAATGTGTGTTAACTCCTTTTCCGGTGTTGTACCTCACTATTCATGCTTTGACCCAATCTTCCAAACTCTCTAGCACTCTCTCTAACATGCTTTTATGTAAAATAGCCATTTAGTCAATTAGGCATGTATACATACAGATTGGCTGTTTTGGCTTGTGATATTGTATATAAATATATATTATCAGTATGTACCGAACTACTACTACTGCTGTTTTATGTTATAAAATTAGGTTTACAGGAGGTGAAATGAGCCATTGTTACAACTGCATCGATCGTCATATAGATGAGGGGAACGGTGATAGACTCGCTATTATCCATGACAGTCCAGTGACCAACACTATTCAGAACCTAACATATAAAGATCTGCTAAAACAGGTCACAGAGTCAATAGTTTTGCACATAAACTCTTCGAATGTATTTTATCATTTGTGATATTGTGGAAGGTAAAATCCAGTTTCCATGCGCATGTTTTAAAGTATGAACTAAATTAAGCAAACTTTTTCACATATGGTTCAGTTTACAAGGCTGGTAGAATTTTCACCGCTGCCACCATTTTTTAAGGATTGTCGCTTGGTTTACTTCACTTTTGTTTTAATTTTTTTGGATAAAAGAAATAGCTACAAAATGCTGCGTCCCATCATAGCATTGTTTTTTAAAAATAAAGTCTAATTAATTTCATTTCATGTAAATATATGTTCATATGGTCCTTGAATGATATATATTTATTTTATGTATAATAAACTTTTTAATGCAGGTTTCTTGTCTGGCTGGATGTCTATCAGATATTGGAGTACAAAAGGGAGACAGGGTACTAATTTACATGCCTATGATACCACAGGTTAGTTGGAGCCAATACTGTGTGTTGTTCTAGTTATTATTGCACTTAGTACCATTATAATAGTAATAACTTTGGATTGGTTTACTGATTACAACAAAACATTAAAAACATTTTATGGTGCTTCATGCCTATACCCAGTCTGTTCATATTTAAGTACAGTGTGAAGCCTAGGTAATAAACATTTAAATGAAATTTCAAATTGAATTCCAGGCTGTAGTGGCGATGCAAGCAACTATCAGATTGGGTGGAATACATGTTGTTGTGTTTGGTGGTTTCGCTGCTAAGGAACTCTCAGTTAGAATAGATAATTGCAAACCAAAGTAAGTGACATATATCTATTTTGTTGATTAGTTGTGGATTTGTTGTATCCACATTAGTACAAAATGCATTAACAAATTCTTACTGAACTAAGTGGTGATCTGGACTAAAGGTTTTCTGGACTAAACATAAAGGTTTAATTCCGTCCAAACTAATAAAGTCGTAAAATAACAAAGAACTTCAATCGAATACTAAAGTAAAGAATATACATAATGATAGCCAATTATTTTTTTTTTATCCTTGTTAACTTAGAATTTAATAATCCTTTACAATAGTGGCTTTTTCCTACACCATAGACACAAAAGTGTCCAGTTGTACAACTTCTTTAAATTATTTATACAGAGTTGTGATATCAGCCAGTTGTGGAGTCGAACCATCACGTATAGTCCAATACAAACCAATTTTAAATGAAGCAATTGGGATGGCAACACACAAACCTCTAAAAACCATCATTTACCAGAGGCCAGACATGGTAAGGTTGAAAGTTTACCTTGCTTCAAAGTACGTGACAATGATAATTATTTAGATTTATTCTGTATTGAAATTTAATAATCTGTCAGTAACTTTTGTGTTGAAAAAATCAGAAATAAATTGGAAATTTTTTCAAGCAAAGATTATGATTTAATAAATGCTGTACTTAATGAACTCCTGTTCAACAAGGATCTTGCAGAAATGAAGGAAAATGATTTGGATTGGAATGATTTAATGAGTAGAGATCGCACGCACGACTGTGTTCCTGTGGAATCCAACCACCCTCTGTATCTTCTATACACATCTGGAACAACTGGTCTACCAAAGGCTGTTGTTCGGCCAACCGCAGGTCATTCTGTGCGTTTGCACTGGAGTATGAAAGCCATATATGGAATGGATCCAGGAGATGTAAGTTTGGTGGTTTACAATGAATTGTTTGCTTTTTGTGTTTGTACAGTTTTTGTTATAAAGTGCTGTCTACACTAAGCCTAAGCGACACATCCTTACCCTTAGGTGCGTTCATGCCTTAGAGTCAAAACTGTGGTAAACTTTATACTAGCTAAAATAAAAATTATATGTTGAGCTAAGCGTATATCCAGTGTAATAAAACAACTGAAGATAATACATATAGAATAAATATTTTCGTCATTTATTTGTAAGTCCACCACAGTCATTTTTACATGTGTGATTGTCAAATTACCTCAAGGCTAAATTTTCGGTGCTATTGCATAGTGTGTTGTACAGATAGTATAATTCTGTAGTTTGGTATTCTTTACTTTAATCTAGTGGTGGAGGCAATGCCAGCCATGGACTTTACTCATTGACCTATATGCACAGAAGTGACCAGCCAGGATAAATAATAAATTCCAAATCCTCGCTCTTTTTCAATGTAGATATCACAGTCAGCGTCTTTATTGAGATTTTGATTTGAATTTTATGCAGTTGGTCAGGCTTGTTTAAAGACGATGGGCGCGAGGTGATCTGACGATTGCCCGTGTGATAACCCCTGGGGTTTTCCCATTCACGGGGATAAACATGAATATCCTATCCTATCCTATCCTAAAGAAATCGTAGTTTTTGGCTTTATAACAGGCAAGAATGTATCTATTTAGAAAAATGCAATTCAGGTCTTTACTGAAAACTCTTGGAAAATGTAGGCTTTGCTAAATAAAAATGTGATTTTTAATTCCACTTGACCAGACTTCTATTTTCATATCTTGTACTAGTAAACCATTTATTTATATTTGCTCAACTGGTTTCCAGGTATTTTGGTCTGCTTCAGACCTTGGTTGGATAGTAGGTCATTCTTATATTTGCCATGCACCATTAGTACATGGTAATACAACTTTGATGTTTGAGGTATTCTTTTTTTGGACGCCTGATTTATAATTTGCCCGTTATAGAAGCTGCATTTAATGCATGTTCACTAATAGAAATTCAACACACAATCCTTTTCGCAAAAAAAACAAGCCATAATCTGTAGTTTATAAATGTTCTAAATTAACTTTGCTTTGTAGTTGTAATCTGTAATATGTCTTGCAATTACCATGTAGCATGTTAATTTTAGGTATTTTGGGCCGCAGCAGACATAGGTTGGGCGGTTGGACATTCGTATGCTGTGCATGCTCCTCTTCTACAAGGTTCCAAATCCGTTTTATATGAGGTTTTCATCTAATTCTGTAATTTGCATGCCGTTTATGCAGTTTTGTCTTATTGATTACAATCGCCGCTTATGGTACAACTGAATGATTGATCAACAATTGCAGGGTAAACCAGTAGGTACACCGGATGGAACAACCTTCTTTCGAATAATTCAAGATCATAAGGTTGCTGCATTGTTTGTAGCACCCACTGCATTGCGTGCAATCAAACAGGAAGATCCTGATGCACTTTTAGGAAAGAAATTTGATTTATCGAGGTAGATATCTTAATAATTATTTGCTTTAATGCATTACAATCAATTTTATATGGCATACCAAACTTATACCATCTATTGGCCTATATAGTATATTTTATTCTACTTAAGTTTGCGCTGTGTATGACATAGTATTGTATTTCTATGCGAATTTTCATTATTATTAAACCGTTTTAGGCGTACATATTAAATATTGTCTTGAAAGCTTAATTTCACTGAATATCTGTATGAACCACCAGCATGCGGACTTTGTTTGTGGCCGGCGAGCATTGCGATGTAGACACGATGAGGTGGTCAAAAGCTGCTTTCCAAGTTCCTGTATTAGATCACTGGTGGCAGACTGAAACTGGTAGCGCCATCACTGCTTCATGCGTTGGGTTGGGGAACCGACCTGATCCTCCGGAAAGTTCCACAGGATTACCAGTTCCTGGATGGAATTGTAAGTTATAATACTACATTGGACAGTATTTATTCTTTTTCCATATTTTATGCTTTTAAAGTTGAATTGTCACTGTTATTCATATAGTCTGATGGGTGACATCTACACTCTCAGAGCCTAATGGATTGGCCTCAGTATATTAGATCCAATTGTGTAAAAAATAAAAATATATTTTACCCATGTTTGAACACACTGCAAAAGTAATACATCTTTAGTTTGTGGAGTGCACTCTGGCCGAAAAATCAATTTTCCTTTTTTACTGTCAATTATTTTATGATGCAAACTTTTATTAAATATCTAAATGTTCATTGGTGATGTATCTAGGTGTAACAGGTTGTTAAAATAAGTTGAATGATTAAAAACTGATATGACTATAGACGATACTTGGTTTTTGTCATGCGGTGTCGTGTGCTTTCCAGCAAAAACGCAGTAATCACGATGATCATCTTGAACAACTAATTTTTTTAGTAATTTTTTTTAGTAAAAATTCATTTACTGTACAATGTTTAGTGAAAGTTGTTGATAACAATGGAGTAGAAGTAAAACGAGGAACGCTTGGAAACATTGTTGCCCAACTTCCATTACCTCCTGGAACTTTCCAAACACTGTGGAATCAGGATGAGCGTTTTCAAAACACCTATTTTACCAAATACGAGGTATATAATGTGATATGACAGGAATGCTACTATTTTGTAGGATACTGTGTGCCTGTCAGGCAAAAGATTACATGTCTGATGTAATGCCTTTTCCTTTATGAGTGGCAAGGAACTTTTTCTCCAGCAACAAATTTATCCAGCACAATGTGCATATTGTGTATTCATTCAATCTCTTTAGAATTAATTAGGATATTTTTATAATTTCTGAAATATATAACAGATTAAAAAAGTTTATTTCTTAACCAGCTATCCTGTGGTAGATAACTAGGTCCCATCACATAGGGTCACTATGACACCATGGATGCTGGCATGCAGGATGAGGAAGGTTATATATCTGTGATGTCACGAACCGATGATGTCATCAATGTGGCCGGGCATCGCTTATCTTGTGGTCACATTGAAGAGGTGATGTTTTAGTTTTATGAATTCACAAGATCATGTACGACAACATCTCAACATGTCCATCACAACCCTAGATGTTGTAGATTCAATCGCTGTAACAACTAAAGCTAATTACATGAACAAACAGATGTACTGCAGTAATATTGTTAACACTCCTGATTAACAATGTTTGTACTCTGTACACAAAGTATGTGTTACCGCTGCTATTGTAATGTAATGATTTAACAAAAATGAGAACTATTCGAAATAGTGATGGTCACATATTGTTATGTAGCATTATTTTATTTTTTTTTGTACAATATATAATGTAATAATAATACAATGTACATTCTAATTAGGTTATAAATTCCCACGAGCAAGTAGTGGAATGTGCTGTGGTTGCTTTAGATGACAAATTGAAAGGTTCTATCCCATTTGGTTTTATTGTTGTCAAGTCAGGTAATGTTACAAGTGGCTTTCCTTGTTAGTATAGTAATATACTTAAAAATATAGTTTTTGTCTGTGTTAAAATATATTTATTAAATAATTCCCTCTCTTTAATTTTTATGAATACTAAATATATGCAGGAGTTAACGGCATAACCCATAGTAGATTTTATAAAACATGGCTTTAATATACTTGTTGTTTCTATAAGATTGTTCAAATCCGAAGTCTTTCCTTCCAAGCATCATAAAGTTGGTTCGTGATGTGATTGGGCCAGTTGCAGCCTTTAAACATGCTGTGTTTGTCAAGCGACTACCAAAAACTCGCTCTGGAAAAACACCACGAAACACCTTACAGGCAATATGTAATAGACAACCCTATAAGGTATAATTTGATGTATGGCTGTAGCGGATTTTGGTCAACATTTTTATACTGCAGTCTGTTTACAAGGGTTTTTAAAAAAGTTAATTTTTATTACTGAATGTTTTAAATAATAAATTGACCGTAACCATCTCTATACTAATTTTTATAACATGTTTGACCAGTCTGCTCCATAAAAAATTTATGACATGCCATTGTTGTAATGTCAACTTTTACCATTTTGGGGATAAGGGGAAAAACAGAAATAGAGGATTTAAATAATCCTATTAAAGGATTTTTAGCTTTATCAGTGTAACATTAAAAATCTTTTATTAGGTGTCGCCCACGATTGAAGACGCAAGCGTTTACCCAGACTTAGAAAATTCAATTCATGAATATTCATTCTCTTAATATTTTAAATTTCTTACCTTCTGTTTTATGCAATTTATTTTTTAACTCTTGTATTACTAATCATGCAATATCTAATTAATGCTCAAGTTTTCTGCCGTTTTAAATCAGAGTCATTTGTCAGCAATATAGCGCAAATCTGCTAAGCTTTTCAGCAGGATCATGACATTTGTATTGCATTTCGTTTTTGTGATATTTGACTTATCATTGATAAAGATATTTTTAATTAATACAATACTAATTGGTGAATTGGGAATTTTTGTAAGTATCAATCACTTAGTATTCAACTCATTAGTTTACATGGTTCAAAGATGTCTGTTAAGTGCTTTTTTCAAGAACACTGATGAATATATAGCGACCAGTTTTAATCCTACAACCATTTGGCCGAAAGGTGATGCACTAACCCAAAAACATGTTGTGCAAAAGGTGTAATAGCATGACACCTTGTGCTTTTATTTTGTTAAGAAGCTTGTGAAGGCATATATAGGTGGCTTATTACCAATCAATAAAGAAAATCACAAGTGTGTATAACCAATAAATAAAGGACCTGGGGAGTTGTACTCTCTTGAGTCAAAATATTGGGTATTTCCAAATGTTTGTTTGGAAGAAGAATGTGTAAGGATGTGTTTAGCTGTGAAATTTTGTAAAAGTGAAGCAGTTCTCCCCCCACTGATACAGCCTACCGTTTTTACTCACAGGAGACTAAACATACTTTCTGGCGTTATAACTACACCTTGCATTATTGGAAAATACTGATAAATGTGAAGGCTCTGGCATTTTCATGAAAGATATCGGGGCAGAAAAACTGCAAACTTTTGTATATGCTACTTATGGAGTATATTTTTGTACAGAAACTACTGGTGAACTTTACATTTGATAAAAGGCACACGATCAAAGCACAATAGGGGTAAAATATTATGTGATTAAAAAATTAAAAATCACGAATATGCACATCAGAAGGCTCTTAATTACAGGCTCTTAAAATAAAACATTGAAGAAGGGTATATAAATTTTTAGGACATCAAATGGGAAACATATATGCTAGGATTATTTTTATCATAATTACAACTGCACTGAGATTTTGAAGACATGAACGGAATGTTTGTATAAAACATCATCGGGTAAATGCTCACACCAAGACACATCCACATCGTCGTATTTGCCTTCCAAATACGCTTCCAGTACATCCTTCAATCTTAATATAAATAACAAAGTTATAAGCTATAAAGCTCCAAACACACAAACTATTAGTCTCATCTATAAGTTGACATATGTTGATAACTTAATGGATTACCAGTACATCTACAGTTAGCATTTTATCTGTATGCACTTCATATAAAAATAAGAAAAAAAACAAGCAGGCGCTGTTGTTAAACCTGGCATTAAAAAAAGTACAATTTTTAAATATTTAGGTCAACGATTAAAGCCTTGATAATAGTAGGAAAAGCATGACCCACAATCCTGCACCTCGTTAGCAATTGAGTTTAAAATTAGTGTATTATCCTTTGTACCTTCATTCAAAAGAACTCAAGCATAAATATGAGTATTTATTTAAATTATATCAGTTGTGTATTTACCGAGTAAAATAATGCCAAGTTCTTTAGAAAAATACCTTAATAAAACAGGGCCTTTAAGTTCAAAAGTGGTTTGGAAGGTAGATATATTAAACAAAGTGGTAATGCTTTAAGAAAAAAAAATCATTGATCATTGATAAAAGTATAATAAAATATTTACCTCCAATCTGATGTCATTTCTTTTCCAGACATCAAAAGAGAATTAAGCTCCATTTGTAACCTGGGAATGTTCATGTTTGCTAATTCTCTTTCCAGCTGATGCAGCAATTCACCTTGTATATTCTCCATGAAGTCTAACAGTTTAAAATCATCATTAAGACACTTATTATTTGTCCCCATAGATGGGAAAAGTATGATACACTCTGTATACACTTAGCATTTTAATTGTTTTTTTCACTAAAGGTAAACGAAGATACATGGTCTTAATATTACATTAATATTTACACAATTTTATCAGACATTTTAAAAATACGTTTATTTGGAAGTATAAGAAACAGAATATGTGTAAAGATGCACACTTACTATTGTCTCGTATTGTCTCAAAAGGATTGTCTCCATTAAGCACGAATCGAAGTGAGCGATGCCATGACATTCTTTCATAAAGCGCCTCAACGTGACCAATTTGTGCCGCTCGTGGAATCAATTCAGTCTCTTCCCGTGGAAGTAACATTTCCTTATCGACGTAATCACACAGGCCTTGATCTGATTCACCACCCAGCTAGGATAAATATAAAATAACATTTTATTGAATTGAATTTATTAAGTATAAAATAAACACCATTACTATTCAACACAAGATATATCTCAATTGTGATATTCCCATTCACCTTGGCAATGAAACTAATAGCAAGTGTAATAGTACGAACTGCTTCACAAATATCTGCAGTCCTTGCAGCTTCCACATTTGTGTCCAAATCCTGTATCAGACGTTGTGGGAATGGTACCTTCAACATAATATTTTTGTTAGGGCATCCTATTCAGTAATGAGTTTAGATAGGTAGTAGTTACACTATAGAATAATTCTTGTTTTTCAAGCCCATCCACATTAAAACTAGACATTAGGCTTACTGAGCGGAGGAAGTGGGTGTTACAGGGCCATGTTTTTGTTAAATACTTTTTTAAATTAACATAATTTGAATAAAGTTTATAATTATGACTTTACTTCTATTGAAAAACAAATTATTCAACTGTGTAAGAAAGTGTCCAAGACTTATAACGTCTTCTGTGAACAATCTATAGTGATGCTTCTCTCTTTGATGTGAGAAGCCTTTGATTTTGAACATGTGATGCGTCTGATTTGGGTTTTATTTTAGATTATCAGGTTCTCTTTGCAAAAATGGGTGAAAGTTCGTACCACATGTCTGATGTTTGATTGCAGCACCATTAATTAATAAAAAAATTTGGACAATTGAGCAACATTTTGTTTAGCATGAATACTTGGATCAGCAAATAATATAAATCAAATGCCATACTTTTAAGACACCATAAAAGTCACTCTTAACACTTAAAACAGGTGTAACAATTTTTCTTCCTAGAAAATAACTGCTCCTGGGGGGACTCCACCAATAAATTAGCTTAGTACTGACTAAGTGGTTATTATAATAGTTAAAAACAAATACTGCTAGACAATAAAAACAAGAAAACCACCCATTAATAGCATAATAAGGTTTTAATGGGAACTCAGATAAATTTTAAAATTTGAGCATTTATTGTACCTGCACAGTATTTTTCCTGACGATTTCAAGTTCATTTTCCAGTCCAACATCTTGCGGATAAACCATTAATGGTATAGTCTGTAATTGTTTAACATTATCAATTGATGTAAGATATAAAATCTTTTTTAAATTACCTCTGTTTTAATGAGACTCTTTCTCAGGATAAACTTCTCTTTTATCTATAACAAGATGGATTAATCTATAACCCAATTAGACACAATATTAATAACTTACCTTCTTTTCAAGTGACCCAAAACTATAAGCAATGTTATGCTTAGTCCCTGTATCGTCTCTGCTGTATTCATACTGTGAATTGGCCAGAACAATTGGCATCAGGTCACGAGTCTCCTCAATTGAAATTATGTCTTTTTCCATGAACAAACCCACATCAATCAAGGGAAAACTGTGTGCAAATTTATGATTTACAATAGTTATGCCAAAACTGCTTAAACTGGCATCAAGCTATGATCGACAAAGAAATTTATCCAACTAAATGTGCAAAGTAAACCACCTGGGTTTTGGAGACATAAGATCCCTGCATTTCATCAGCAAACCATTTTGCATGTTGATAAAATATTCCACCAAAAGAAGAGCACAACATCCTCTTCCATGTTTACTTGGCAAACACATGGATATTGGACTTTGCTGATTCATGTCTAGTTCAAAGAACCTCTTCGGTGTGTTGTACCGAGTGTCACTCTCGCCTACTTCCTTCCGAACCTAATAAAACAGGTTAAGTATAAATTAGAGCCTTTTTATTAGAATTGAAAAAAAAAACTGTCAAAGAGAAAAATAAATTATTTTAAAAACTAGTGGTAACTAGAATGTTTTTACATTGGTACAAATATTAGTCTAAGCCAATCGTTACTTTGTTCCAAATTGCAATGTACAGTTCAATATCATCCTCAATGTATCTTTCGTCATCTTCCATGAACTGCTGCAAAGTTATATTTTCTGTTTTTCCAACATCAATTTTCTGTTGATACCTAAAACCAAAAAATCAGGTTATACATAGAATATAGAAGTGACAATTTTTACACTTACTTCGCTATGAACATATTCTGAACTCTAAGAACATCGCACAGATGATGCAGAAGATCCAAATGTTGAACATTTAGCAAAACCTTTAGAATTGACCCATCACCTTAGAACAGATGTAAAATGTAGTATTATTTTATTGCTTGTTAAATCAAAATATTAGTTTAAAAAATTATGTATAAAACTGGCAAAGCAAAATATACCAAAAGATATATATTTCAAAGGCAAACAAGGTCATTTAAAAGTATTATAATACCCCCAACTCTTTCATCCACAGCTTCCAGCTTTTGTCGAACATGTTGCATATCTACATGGATCCGATAACTCCATAGAGCTGGACAGTTCCATTCAACAATCCCAGAGTCAAAGTGCCGTGTCTCGTTTAACTCGTAAACAAGTCTATTAAACATATGAAAGAATGTTTGTAACTATTATTACCATCGTAAAATAATACTAACTGACCAATTTTCTAAGAAATTCAGATTAATAATTAAACCATCTTACCTCTGAAGAGGCTTTTCAGCAAAATTTCCAGCTTGTACTATCACAGCTTGGCCTTCGTTTAACAATGTGTCAGCGTTTTGGAAAGCAAGGGAGAAAAACTGTCTCTGAAACTCATCTTCCCATTGTTCTCTTGCAGCCATGCTCCTTAGCGACATGTTCTGGTTGTTATCCTGTCATATTTTGTAAATGTTGATTTTCTCACCACCCCAAATTTAATTTATACATAGATAATATATTAAATACTACGAATATGATATACCATTGAATTGAGTTATACACAAACCGAAGCTAATCATGATGATTGGTACATACTTTGTAATTTCTAAACTTGTGGATAATTTGGTGCATCAAGATATGTGCATCATCTATGCTTCTTCCAAGGCAAGTAGCAAGATTCATCATGTCATTCTGAATGTGGCGCAAAAGAAAACTATTGACAGCTGCTTGGCTTTCAACTTTTAAAACCCTAAAGAGAATAAATTAAATCTAAAATACTGCTTTATAAAAAAAATACCTTACCTATGTAGATCATGCTTTTTGCTTGCAATCAATAAGCAAGAATGTAGGCAAATCCTTAGTGCAGAAACTGACAGCTTTGTTAGTTTCCGCTCAGGAGTAGGTGGGGTACATTTGCTGGCATCTTTAAGTAAATAACCAGCTTGTGATTCCTCTGTTAGCTCACCAGCCTTGTTTCCAGCATGCAACAAGCCATATTTCTGTCCACCTATGTCACTTCCACATTCTGGACATTTCCCAGCTTGCACAGGATTTGTGCATTCACCAATAAAATAAACATGACCATTTGGACATTGGTACGCTTTCGGGGATGTATTGTGTGATCTTTCAAGCATCATCACATTCTTAACTTCGAAGAAGTTAGAAGCAGGCATTGTTGGTAAGAATACTGTTGCAATGGTTTCTGGATTGTTTATGATCTCTGCCAAATTTGTTAATATACCAACTTTGTGGCTTAACAGAGACGCACCAATAAGAGAAACCAGCTGAAAGATTTTGCTTTGAATTTGTGGCGTGTGTTCTTCAGTGTAATATTCATCCATGCCTTGTTCAGCCAAGCTTCCAAAGAAAAATTGGTTAACTTTTCCAGCTAAGTGAGTTTGAAGTTTTGCAGTGATGTAGCCATATGTTTGTTTCCTCAATTCCTTTGCTAGACTGCCACATGAAGTCCAAACAGATAAAGCAAGCATAATTTGAAATATGCTGTCAGGAGCTTGTTGAATTTCATGAACAATTTTTTTGAAAAATTTTGGTAAGTCTTCCTCCTGAGCAATATCCATGAAAATGGCCTTTGATCGGATGTAGACATCACCAGTTAAGACAAGCAGATCCGAGTGTATATAGAGGTCTTCCCCCACTGCATCCTGAGCTGGTATTAGATTTTGTGGAACCAATGAAGTCCTGTATCCATCATTTTCAAGCATGAGGTTGAATGCATCCATTCCATAACGCCGACAGAGTGTCTTAACAATGTATTGCTTCATAACTAGAAATTTCACATTTTTGCAATTTGCACACACTTTGCCAACAAAAGTTATTATATCTTGGTAATTTTTAAAATCATTTACATTCGTTTTAGATTGCACTTGATAAATGCAATCAACAACAACCCTTGAAACAAATTTCAATTTTGCGCAGAGATCAAGATGCATTACTTGACTGAAGTTGTTTGCATATATACACAACTCTGTGCACTCATTAAAGAGATCAGCTGCATAAACTGGACTTACTCTCTGTCCGGGTAAATTCGTAGTTGCACATGTTTGTTTCATATCTTGCAAACACTGGGTGTAAACATCCATTAGAGATTTTTTATCAACAATATTGGCCATGTTTTGAAAGTGAAGATCAAGGTGGTGTAGAACAGACTGACGGTTGCAACGTAGAAGGAGCTGTAAGATGAATGATCGCGCTGTTGGTGTTTGGTCAAAGTGTTTGCGAATTGGTGAAATAGTTTGTGTGGTGTTGTCGCAAATAACAAGCTTTTCAAGAGCATAGATCACTTTTTCATCAGGTGGTTGTGCAATTTCCTCATCGGCTGTTTGTGTGCTGGGAAAGCATAGAGTAGACAAGTAATCCAAAAAGAAGCTTTGACAAGCTACTTCGAAATGATCAAGCACTTTTCTGTCATCTGGCTGCAATGCCACAGGCTGCAATTCCCAGTTTTGGGGGAATCTTCTTACGGCAAATAGGGCAGCTTTGTTCAGGATTTCCCAATGGAACACATGCTTGGCAAATGTAATGCCTACAAGGAAGCTTTACTGGGTTCACCAATTTATCTTTTTTGCAGACTCTGCATTGTAGTTTTTCCCATGAGCACAAAAGTTTTAACTTTATTTCTTGCAGGCAACCTTGTAAAGTTTTTGTCAAAATATTCAGAAAACGAATGTCAGATAGATCTTGAATGGTTCGGGCCCCAGTCCATAATCGTCTAGCCAAAGGTGCAAGTGTGGCTAAATATTTCTGAGCAGTTTCAGGTAGGGAAGCATTTGGCACAAGCTGCTCCAAAAACATTTGAACGAACACAATTCTTTTCCAGGATTCTTTTAGTTGGGGGGATGTAGATTTGTATAACAAAATTGCCTCAGCCACGTGCTTAGCTTTTGACACCACATCTTTCCAATTTTCACAGAAATCGACTTTGTCAATTTTAGGTGCACCATCCTCAAGATATTTCACAAGTGAATCAAATGCAGATGTGGCAACAACAAAAGTGTCTTGGTTTGTCTGATCTTCAATCCAAATATCAACATCCTGCAAAATTTTAGGCTGAACCTCCAGGACCTCAGATAACTTTTTTAGGTGTGTTTTTGATTCCATGAATAAAACAAAAGCTTCAAGCACAGCATTGTGTTTTGGACCATGTTTATTTCTGTAACCCCTGAACAGTGCAAGCATGCATTTTTGAACTGCTTCATATTCTTCCATAGAAGCATCCACTTTGTATAGAATGTGAGTCAAATCGCTTATAAAACACGTAACATTGTTTAATGTGTCTGTTTCTGCTGCTGCGTTAAGTATGGGTTGAAGCTGGGAATGAGACACCTTATCGAAAAATGCAACTGGCATGTCATTGGTTCCTTTTAGAATATTCCAGCTGTTAACCAGTTCCTCTGTAATCCTTCCACTAAAAGGAAATCTACAGTTGAATCGTTTTTGCGAGTTCACAATTAAGTTCAAGTTCTTATCATATCTGGGCCAAGATAATCCCTTAGTTATAAAAGGGCTCTGAAATGTTTCTAGCCAAAGATTTAATGATGCTTTATTGTCCTGACTGAGCAAATTCAAGTTGTTGTCACCATCTGTAATTCGTATGATGACAGCAATGGCAGTTGACACCAAGTTTTTTAGTTTAAGCCACAAGGTTTTGCGAAATGTTCCACCTTCCTGTAATGCATGCGGAGAACAAGCTTCTTGCACAACCCAGTCATCATTTTCCATTGATTTTTCCCTTTTTTCCATAAGGTAAATAATATGCTTGGACAGAATACTAAAAAACGGCCCACCGGTCTGTGTAGTTTTAAGCAGTTGCAGAATTTTTACTCTGTTTCTGGTCATAGAAATTTCTTTGTTCTGAAGTTTTGCAACTGCTTGTGGGATACTGTCTTTTATCAAGCGATGAATGTCTAACACTGGGCTGTTTTGCATAGATATTGATTGATTCATATCTTGCACACCCAATTCCAAACTACCCTGCAGAACATTCAAGACTGATAGGTTTCTGAACTTTGAGGCACATGCAATATAATTTCTTCCCGGCCGTAGTTCGTCCACATACACTGTATCGCATTCTTGACTGTGGAAACTGGTGTATGATTTGTTAGTTCCTGTTATTCCAGTTTGTCTTTCTAATGTGAAGAGAAATGCAATGATTACAGAAGAATTCCTATTTTCCAGTTGTGCTTTTGCTTCCTTAACCTTGTTCATTGCACAATATTTCGCACATGCAATCAGGTTGCTGTGCTGTTGCACTTGTGGACATTGAATAAGCAGAACAAAAGCGGAGCTTGTGTTTGCAGCCTCACTTCGGAATGCAAAGTTGAAGAATTCATCAATTCTTCCAGAATATTCTCTCTCACTCTGAAACTGTTCCAAAGTCAATAACATGATTCGATTTTTTGGCAAATCTAGTTGATCTTCCAGTTTAAGCCTGTCTTGTTCATTAAGAATTTGAGAATAGGATGAAATTTCAAAGACATGTATTTCGCCAAGTTTATTTTTTTCCATTTCTCTTGCTAACAACATGCTCAAACTGTCATGCTGCTGTTCCTCAGAGTATATGTCAAACAACGCCGCACATCTCTTGCTTAGGTTTGATTTTGGTAGCCTGAACATAGCATCCATAGAAGCACTTTGTAAAAGAGTTCTTTGAACATTGTGAAACAATGTAGTTTCGTCTTGATCACCCATTGCTTCAGTTGCTAGCACAGCTGATGCAACAGTATCATGATGGTAACCTGTGAATGCATCGGGCTCTGTGAATGACTTTTCTGGGTTGTTGGTACCAGAGATTTTAGAAAACTGACCGACCCATTCTTTTAATCGATTAAACAGATTTATTTGTGGATCAGACAGAATACTCTGCATGTCAAAGACATGTTTTTCCAATCGATTAATCAGTGGAATTGGAAATTCGTTGTAAACAATGTCCTGTTCCTCAATCACCACCAGTCTGAACTTCTTTGCTATTCTGCATTTTACACGATGTCCTCCCAACCCAAGATCTACATAGCGCTGGTCAGCAAATGTCACATAGTGTTGATTAAGTGCATCATAGAGGGATTCATATAGATCACGGAGATTTAAAAGCACAACTGCTCGACCAGACTCCATGCAAACTTTAATCCTGTTGATGTTACGGCAAACCTCGGTGTAGTCATGATCTCTTGGAAAACTTGAGCCAAAGATCACTTGATAATCTTTAAGATCACCCATAACACGAGTCAGCAGGCTGACGGCTGAATATTGCTTCGTTAGTAAAAGAAGAAACCGACTATCACATGCCTGTTTCAAATTGTTTTGGATTAAAGTTTCAACTGACATTCTTGGCCTGTGTACTTGCTCATGCACTTTCGACAGATGTTTCTCAAATACATCCCAGGTAGATACTGAACTTCCACTAAAATTTCTGATAACCAAAGGAGCTATGTCACTTACCATAATGTTTCCATTTTGAAGTACCAAAGAAAACATCATTTTCAGTAAGCTATAGTAATCCCTAAGGCCAAAAAACTCCTTGTCTTGTTTTCTGTAGATTTCCAAGTAAGCTGATGTAAGTGCTTTAACAGATTTGTTAACTTCGCCAATTTTTCCCTTGTCAGATTGAAAAATGGCTTCTGCTGTTGCATGTAAATCATCCTTTGTTGGATCTCCTCTTGTCACAAAAATTCCTCGATTCATTTTAGCAGGATCTAGCGCCCAGTTGGAAATCCCGACAAATCCCACTTTGTTATGACTTGGAACTTCCATTCCTATTGTTTCAGTTGAACCAACTTCCAACAAAGGATGAAGAACCTTCAGCGGCATTTTCGGGGAGTCTTCTGCAAGTCCTATTTCATCCAGAACAACCACTGCCACATATCTGTCCAAATCTTGATTTTTTTGAAGTTGAGCACATTGAGAGAAAAGCATTTCAATTCCTGCTGCATCGGACACAGTACTGCATTGGAAGGAGAACACTTGAATCTGTTTCAATTTGTGAAAAAACTCATTTCTGGAATTCCGACCTTGCATTGCATCGGCAACAATGGTTTTTGCCAGTGACTTAGAACTGCCAGGTTTTCCGACAAGAAACAAAGGAATTCGCATCTCCGCACAAGTTATAATCATGAACACATTTTCTCTCAGAGCTTCGTTGCGGGCAATGTCTTTTTCCATTTCGATTGCATTGATGAAAACATTTTGACATGCAATAATTTCATGTAACATGGTGATATCATCTAGCACACCTCCAGCTGTTTGAATTGTGTTTGATACAGATTGACGATATTGTTGTCGATCACTGAGTGTAGCATGGTAACACATACCTAGAGCAAGAACTACTGCACGTAACTCGTTAGCCAATGGCTTGGATTGTTTGTTCAGTTTCATCTTTTCATTGTCAATTAATGGACTCAGAGATTGAAGTTGCTAATAAAACCACTTGTAGCTCTGTATGGTTCTTTCTACATCCCGAAGGCTGACAAAACTACAAACATCTGCTTGTTTTCTCATGTAAGCTTGAGATTTCACCAAAGCCTTGGTAATGATCTGAATCATGTTGTTGCTTAAACTTTTTAACTTAGACTGTTCAATATCCTTCTGTAGTTTACATACCATTTGATGGATGTATATTTCCTCTGTTTCTGCATTAAGTTGACCAAAATCCCAAACTAATGGTTGCATACTTGGAGGAAGAGATATAACTCTATAAACCAAATGTCGCATTGGAATTCCAGCAAAAGTTTCAGTAACATCTTGTGTTTTGACATGAAATCCAAGACCAGATTTTTCCATCTTTTTAATCATTTCTTCCGAATGCCTTTTGTATGGGTTGCATGCTGCAACTATCTTCAAACCTGTGCCAACAAACGATTGGCCATGTACAGTTCCGTCACACACAACTTCTTTAATAGCATAGATTGCCTCAGTTGTATTAGCTTCATCAAGAAACAAGACAGTTTCTAGACCATTTTCACTATTTTGTTCAGCTAATTTAATTGCTTCTCTGACCTTATCCTGGATAACTGCCACAGTTATGCCTCCATGAACTTTTACCACCACCATGTTTTTCACTTTCCTTTCTTGGTTCACATCTCCGGCTTTGAGCTTACTCATGAACTCCACCATCCTTGTTTTCCCACATCCTGTTTCCCCCATGATCACAACGGGAATGCCACATCTGAACCTCATGTGGATGGCTAACATCTTTAGCACATTGTCAGTTGTCAACTCATATGTTTTGTCTGGATCAAACACGTTTTGAACGCCAAACACATTGCACAGCGTTGCAAGTTTATTTTCGCGTGTCAATAAATCAAAGTTTTGTTGAAGGTCCACACCTTGTTTGTTTAAACCTCGAAACAACAAGTTTGTCATTACAGCACTTTGAATAACTTCGTTTGTAACAGGATGACAAAGAGAACCTTGGGCATCTATGTTGAAATGCACAAATGACATGGAGAATCGGTCATCATTGAAAAACATGTATGGGTGAAGATTTGTTTCCCATTTCCTTCTCAGTTGATGGAGTTCAAAGAGATTGTTTTCATCAATTTCCTCTTCGTCAAAGTTAGAGGACAAGGAGGGAGTAGCAAAATCCTGTGACATCCGAATCATAAAGCGTACCACAAACTTTTTAAATCCTGACATGCCAGCATCAAAGTTAAGTGATGGTCCAGTGAGTTCAGGGTTGCAGAAGACAGATTTCTCACAGTCATTTAACTGAACATTTAGAAAGCGGGAGAAGTGGCTGAGTTCCAGCCATGAAGGGTCAGTGATGCTGCAAAACTTCAGCATAGTGTCAAGAAATTCTTGTGCATTTGGCCTGGGTTGGAGGTAAAGAAACTCATCAAGATCTTCTTTATCAGCATATTTTAGGAGGTATTGGTAAGGTCGTTGGTAAGTAGGACTCATCAGTAATTCAGTATCAATCATGACCAATTCTTTAAGTTCTTGTGCAGGTGTTTTCTTGTCCAAATGCTCCTTTACTTGCATTGGAGATAGGCAGGTGACCGATGGTAAAAGTCCAAGAATATTAGTGTATGAAGCCATTCCCTGATAAAACATTTTTGTGAGAAGATCATCTTGTATTCTAATATTAGAATTAATACTTTTATAATTTAAGAATGGAACCATATTAGAAACGAAATCTCTCTATTAAAGATCTTGAATACATCTATTAAAAAATATTAGAGACATAGTATCCATGGCAACACTGGTAAGAAATACTAATTGCAGAAGGTAATAACAAGACATTGCTGCAAATAAACGCCAAAACAAGGTGAAAAAAAATATTTTAAAAAGCAATTTGCCTTTAGTCTGTGTATTGCTGTACTGACTTTAAACAAAGAAAAGTTAGTGGTTACCTTGCTCTTGGGTATGGTATACTCTATGATATAAAAGTGTTGGGGTTGATGTCGCCAAATTCTTCCAAGGCCATCTGTGATTTTCCCGAGTATGATAAGATCAAACAGAAACTTATGTACTCCAAATTGCACCTGGAGGAATTTTATTTATCCATTTTGCTTAAACAGTAAACATTAAATGTATGTAATAGGGAAAACACAACCTTCTTTTAAGCTTTTTGGATTAAGTTAAAATGCACAACTATCGCATATTGCAGTAAATAAATAACTAACTCACTGATGGAGTAATGTCAATGTGGACAAAATGAGGCTCCATGTTTGATACTATCTCATTGGACTCCAGCAAAGAGGCAACAACATCATCAATATTAATAGACTTTTCAAGGAATCTGATTGTAGTTGAGTGCCAGTAAACATTTCCTTCAAATTGATTGGTGAGTTCTGACCGTCGGCGAGCCACATACAGCGATTTACCTTTAAAAATGCAGCAGAAGTAAAAAATAAGCAATGTCTGTATGTTTAACATGTTTATTTTATTCCAGTAAATAATTTTTCTACCCATTCCTGCTTCTTCAGAGTAAACTACACGAACAGAGCTATGGTCCGCATCTACAGTAGAAGCACTTTCAACCACATCAGCTACAGATAGATGCTTTCTCACATAAGTTTCGAGTTTTGTCTTGAGCATTGGAAACTTAGCATCCACTTGGTGCTAAAATGTAAGACACAAGTTTTGATGATCAGAATAAATTAATTTTATTGTTTTGGAAAATTTTTCTTTTTTGACGTATGATATTTGAAGTGGTTATCAGACTGCAGTTAAATTTAGGCTAAAAAGTTTTAAAATAACTAATTGATAATTGATACATAGATATATATGTTCTTGGTTTATTTTTATCCGATGTTAGCCACTTCACCTCATCAAAACAAGATGTCAAATAATGCTGTTGCACGCTGGTAAGAATGATTAATCGATATTCAGCATTTTTATCTGCTTGCTGTGACAACATTTGAAACAACCTCTCTGTCTCCCGAGAAATATTAAAGGTCAATTGGTCGGCGCAAGCGAGACAGTAAATCAGTTGATCTAAAAAAGAAGGAAAATGGAATATTTAATAGGGTTGCCCATTCCCAAATTAAGATTTAAATTTTATACCTTAACAAAATAATTCGCTTTTTTTTTCTGGCAAATCGAAAAGTTTACACAGTGAAACAAAATGACTTCTATTCATACATTTTTAATTAAAAATTAGTTAGAAGTGATGATAATTATAAATCAAATATACATTTTTTTTATTAAACATATTTCTAATTTAAAGTTTCTTTATTTAAGTAGTTTAAAAATTTGATTTTTAGGCTCCCTTTGAAAGTCTTCAGATAAAGAAAACCCTAATATCTGATAATTATTCTAAAAAATGATAAATTGTAATAACAATGTGCCATTGCTTACTGTTAAATCCTGAATCCTGAATCGCTCTTCTCAGGAAAAGTTCCACTTCTTCTGCGGTTGTGGATTGGCTACAAACAAGCACTTCACTTGCCGATGGAAGAGATAAGTCAGGGGAGTGAGCGTAGATGGATAGTATTATTTGCCACACATCAGCAGGCTTGCATATCATAAGGTTTGGTTGACCAGCCTTTAAATGCTCTGTTAAAATTCGATCAAGAATTGATGCTTGCTTGCTGCTCTCACTTAGCATGGATAGAAATTTTCCCATATGCTCAATACTCATACAATTGTTCATTGATGTTACCTAGAATACAAATCAAAATACTTTATAAAAAAATTATAAAAAAAAAACTTTCCAGATAATTTTTTTGATACTTATAACAATTTACAGTAAACCAACACAAGAATAGAAATGTTGTAAATTACCGCTGTTCCACCTAGATAGCGCTCACAGACAGTTTTCACAGTTCTACCAACACTATTGTCTTCATCGTTGGTCTGCTCCAAGTCATTTTGAATTCTCTCAATGACTTCTTCGAGTGACAATGTTGACCGGTCATTTAAAACACTTTGAACAACATTGACATTGTTTCCCCTAGCCTCAAATCCTAAAAATGCGTATTTGCAGATTATTTTTGGTAAAAACATGAATTTTCATACATTAAATCAGTTATTTAATAGAAAACCTAAAAATGATTACCATTTTTTTATTAATCATGACAATGGTTCAATTTCTACAGCTATTACATTTAATCTTACCAACTTCTTCATCAAATAATGCCACAAGTTTCATAACTGATTCATCTTCATTTTCATTTTCAAGTGCCCACAAGTAACATTCATCAATATCCATGTTTTTTACGGACTGCACAGCAGCTTTTGCAATGTTTTCCGACATATCAAGCTGTGCAAGCTGCCTTACCACTTTCTTTTTTCTCTGGATCTTCGAAATGTTTACATTTTCTAAAAAAAAATAATAAGAGTTCCTGTAATGTTTTATATGACAACATCTAATCCTGTGTTTCCTAAGCAGGGTGCCTCAACACTTAACACACACTGATTAATCCCACTTTTGCTGTTTTAAAAAATTACAAGCATAAATAAAATGTGCTGTTCGAAAATCATTTTGTCTTTAAAGCCTAAATCAAGTCAAAAGGAAACATAAGTTGTAAATTTGAGTAAAGTGATTTCATTGTTTTATCATACATATTCCCTCTTTTTAGGAAATTGTTCATACGAATATCCAGTAACTTACAAGCATCCGAGTTCCCAACAAGAAGTTAGACAAACCTTCAGTAATTAATTCATCCCGTTCTACAGCATCCGCCCTTGTTGCTTCATCCAGCAAATCAATCAACTCATCAAATGTGGGGTTTCTCTTCACAGATGCTAGCAGTGTATACACTTGGTCGGCAAAGTCATCAATATCGGCACTGTATGCAAGTTGTTTACACAGATAAGTAAGCTGGTGAATGTTGTAGTAGTTGAGGTGGTAGTGCTGATTCCTTTGCTGACTTAAGTAGTTCATCCATCTGAAAAAGAGTTCACATTTGTTAAGTATGGATCATAAACATGCAAGATATTTGGTTTCATTGAATATAAACTAAGTTTAAAATTACCTGGTGTGAACATCATGGAGCACTTTGGTGAGACTTGTAGTTCCAGGTATCAAATCTTCCCTGCTTGTGATAGCAGGACTAGTTTCATCAAAAAACACTTCCACACTCAACTTATCTGAAGCGCTCCCTCCTGAGCATCTGGAAACAAAAAAAATTGTTGTTATTTTACCATTGCTCCCAAATAAGTTCATTAATACCTTATATGAGCTTTCCACTTGTTAAACAGCAAGCAGCCTGAAGATTTAAGCTGAATGTATGCCTTGGCAAGGTTCTCCACACTGGATAAAATGTCAACAAACTTTAGGACGTCCTGTTTTCCTTTCTCTGCTTCCCCGGCAATCAACATTAACCGAGATTGCAGGTCACGCAGATCACGCAGCGACATGTTAATCTCATCTGCGGAATAATAATAATAATATCCACACAACAATATTTTGAACCATAATAATACCAAGTTAAAAAAAAAGTGAATTCAGCTTCATATTGCTAGAGTATCTACAAATAAATAGTTAATATTAGATGTCGCAAATACAATCTGGTCAACCTCTTTGCTCGTTATTTTTTCCAGCTTGTTTTGGAATGACGAGTTTAAGACAATTATCCAATGTTGGTATTTGCTCTGCTTCTCCAAATATTTTATAGATGCCACTCTCATTAATTTGCTGGGCTCTAGTCAGCGATGACTTTTCCACGGAGCCGTGTAAATCTTTGACAGTTTTCAACCACTCCCAAGTGCTTGGCTGTTTCTTGCTAAAGTATGAACAAATCACAATCTTTAAACATCGTTGTATATAAAAATTAATATAATTCCAACTTATACAACAATCTTATCTCCCTATAATATAGTAATACCAACACTAAAGGTTTAAACCGGTAATGTATATAGTCAAATTTCAAATACTAAAATTTAATATCGCAGTTTTTATTAAAACTGAATCAAATATTTTACTCATTTTTGTTTATATTTAAAGGGACGAAAGAACACCAGTAAACTGCCAATATAAAAAATGTTTTATTGCCATCATAGAACCTGGTTCTATCACAAATTCCTCTTGGGTGTTTTACCCTAAAAATATAATTGCATTTCCAACACATAACTCAATTGAGAATTTTACTTCTTTTAAAATGATGCAGACTAACTCAATTTAGTGGAGATTAATTTTTTATGTTTTTCCAAAAAGGGTTAAAGACCACTTTCAACCACTGGTGAAATTTTATTTTAAGGTTTTTTTTAATTTCAAAATTTAATTAGTTAATTTTGATTTATATTGTTCTGTTGAAATTTATTTTTATTAATGTAAGGTTTAACAGCCACGTCATTTTTTTCCTGTAATGTGTCTATCCACTGACGTGTTTTAACTACTGTAGTTTTGCCGTTTTATCCTGTCTCCTTAACTTGAAATAATTGTTGTATTCTTCTTTATTGTAACAAAGGACCAAAAAAATAAACTAAACTATGTGCCCAAGTCTTTACATTTGTAATATAAGTGAATATTGTTGGTTTTAAGCGTTTCCATACACATAATAAGAGTACATTACAATCCTTGGTAAACTGTTTTTTTTTACTTTTGTGTTTTCCAAGTTCAGTTTATATATCTATAACTTCCTTTAATAATTGAACTTTTCTATTTTTAGTTTTAAATATTGACCAAAACGAATGCAAAAAATGCGTATTGCAAACAAAAAACAGAAAAAAGTTCAATTTAGAAAAAAGAAAATAAAAAACTCATTATATTCCTTCATCCAATATTACTGTCACATTCTATTATAAATAAAATTAAAGATTACCAAGTTTACTTTAAATATAAAAATTCTGCAAAACTCTTTGTACATGAATATAATATAACTCTCACTCACCCATTTTTTAACCAATCCTCTTTCAACATTGTTCCAAACCGCTTCGCACGCTTTAAGGAGTTCATCTAACCCGGATTGGGCTGGAAGATCAAAAAGCAGTGGAGCAAATCCTATGGCGGCACTCAGAAAGCAAGAAACACGATCAACCTCCATAGGAGTTTCACCAGCGGAAATCATTGCAAGATCACTCATCACTTTCACTTCACCAAGATCTGACAAAACATTATTTTCAGTAATAAACACATTTATATTGATCTGGTTTATCAATTCTAGCAGTGGATAAGCTTTATTTGTATCAAAATATATGTCAGAATTTTAAGACTCAGTGAAGTCGGTTTATTCCAACTTTTACTAAGTGATTAAATTCAAGTTAAAAATTATGTTTAATTTATAAAATATTAGAATTAGATTCAGACAAAGGGTCATCTTGAAACATAAAGGATAAATAACATCTAATGTGTATTAGCTATTACAGTTAGATTTGTCAATCAGTCATAGATCAAACTAATAATCAACTCAAACACTTATAGGCCTACTTTTTTATTCCTTCACTTACTTTTCATGTGATTTCTTAGCCATTCAACCAGTCGTTTTTGTTTTAAAAATTCTGACAAAACCATCAGACGGTCATCACTAATTTTGCGCAATGCACTTGTGGTAGAAGTAAGAACTTCAGATATTGAGTTCAAATTTTGTTTCTCTACTTTACACTGTGTAAAAATGCAAAGTTAAAAAATAAATTATTAATTTCCAAAATAATAAATACACATACAGTGTAAGTATAGAATAAAAGTAAAAAGCTAGAATTAGATATACATGTAAAAATAAATCTTTGTAAATAATAAAATTGCATTGGGACTATCGCATTTAAAACTTCCCAATATCACCAAACAGATAGGCTTCAATATGAATTTTCTAGCTGATTGGCCAACATGCTACTGATTCAATTAACAATTATAACCATGCACAACTTACCAATGGAATTTCTAGAGATTTGAAATCTCCTTCAAGTTTCAAGCATCTTTTAAAACCTTTCAATGTGAGTGCACATTTTCTATTTAGTTTCATAGTTAAATAACTTTGAATCTGAGTCAACCGTTTCGTGAGATCCTTGGCACGTTCACCATCGTTGTCATGGGCAACAGCATGTAAGTTGTGAAATTGAAAAACATTTCGAATGCATGTTT
>CH003301.1:200714-240175 GCA_000149265.1 Ciona savignyi
ATACAAATTCACATAACTATCTTACGTCCACTGAAGTGTCATGCGAAATGCTGTTTTCTTTTGATACCATTTCATTTGAGTCTGAAAAAGAAAAGTTGTCACACTTATTGTGCTCCATGGGCAAAAAACTAACAATATTTATAACATAAAAATTTGTCAAAATTCAGAAGGTTAACTTTACTTTAAATTTTGTTATTATTAGCTTTTGCTGCAATTTACCCAATATATCAGATTCAAAAGGATTGTGTTTAAACAGAAGGATTGGGTTTAAATCTGCTATAATTGCCGTATGTGTGACACTGGTAGGTGCAACCCTTAATGAGTCTTTATTTTTCACTGCTTTATGAGTATTTTATTTTTTTAAATTTAGAATGTCTATTGTTCATTGCTGCATAATAATGTATTTCAGTGTTTAATACATGCTAAGTGAAAGCCATACCCGATTTAGATTTTGTGCCATTTTCCTCCATTCCGGGAGCAATTTGTACCTATGATAAATACCGATTAAGTGAGATCCAATATAATAGTTCGTTGCGGATGGTCACATTTAGTCTAGTTGATAAGAATTTGAAATTACCGTATTTGGTGGGTTTGTTTAGAATTTCCTATTCAACTCTGACCATGTTCTAATTTAAATTAATTATTTGTTTACACAAATGCAACCAGGACTGGCTCTAAAACTAAAAACCTTTGTGTTTATCATCTAAACCAAAGGTTTAAATTGAATAAAACATACCTTTTAAATAACATGACACATCATAGCTTTTATAGTATTAAATCTTTCGAAAGGGCACAAAGTTTTATTCAAGCTTAGCTAGGTTTGATTACTAATAGGCAAATTAGGTTAAAAGGTCTTTAAAAAAACACAAAAATCACCTTTACATCATGGTCTTTTGATGACAAGTGGTCGGTTTTTAATTCTACAATAAAAATGTTTAAAAATATGTAAGGATAGGATAGGATAGGATATTCATGTTTATCGCTGTGAATGGGAAAACCAAGGGGGTTAACACACGGGCAAACGTCAGATCACCTCGCGCCCACTGTCGGGTTACCGGAGCTATTGCAGTGTGTTGTATATGATAGACACGTTCCTTCAATTTGATAAAAACCATTAATCCGCTGGGTTCAGGCAATGTCCGTAAAGTGCATTGCCCAATGACACAACCGAATTGCTAGCGATCATTTTCGCACCTGCAACCTTTCGATTGAAAGGCGGCGCACTTAACGGCTAGACCAATCGGCCAGAAATATGATTCATACCCAAACACTTTTAGGGCGACCAATATATATAAGATATTAAGGTTAATATGGAATTTAATTATTGAAGTAAAAAAAGGCCATGCACCACATCATCTAACACCTGTATGGTCATTTGTCGGCGTATGTTCAGCATCATCAGGGAAATGCAATTTTCCTGGACAAATGGCAGGTTTCGCTGGTTGGTATGCATCATCATCCTGGACAAACAGTTGTTTGGAATTATTTATTAATGTTTAACTTCATATTAAAATTTCAAAGATTAACTTTACACTCATCAATATTCAAAGTCCTTTATATAATATTAAGTGTATGTTAGTAATTAAAAAAAATTGTGGAATTAGAAAATCATTAATTTGCTACAGCGAGTCCTTAAACTTTTATAACTCTGTGGCGAATATAAAACTAACTTACAAGAATGTCTTCTTCATTATCAACAAGTTCATACTCCTTAAAATGAAATAAAAGTATATATAAATATGTGCAGGTACATATTGTTGTATTACAAGCCAGATTTTAACAATATAAATGTTAAAAACACAAAGAATCTTTCCATTTCTAAAACTCTAATACAGGAAACATACAGAAATGTTCAAACATATTGCAAATCAACAATAAAATAAAACTAATAAATGTCAGAGACAAGTCTTGACTTCATGCTGTTTATACATGTGGGGTGCCTTGCCACACTCACTTTTTTGACAAGTTACATAATTATAGTTTTTTTTAGGAAAAACGAATTGATGTCTGAGTTACCAAACCAACCCTGTTATCCATGCTTAGTTAAGGTTAGTTAATTTTTTCAAAGATATTATCCTAATTGGACGACGACTTCTAACTGAGATTTGGGGTCGACTGTGGGGTGTTCTGTTGGGGCTATTTATCAAAATTTATACTTGTGAAAAGCTAGACTATCATAACTAAAATTTCCTAAATTTTGCTAAAAGAACAAAAACAAAAATGGAATATACTAATATCATAGTGTTTTAAAATATATACACTGACCAATTCTAATGCGGTTGGAGACTCATGGGTTTCCTTTGTTTCAACAATAGCTGGAATTGAATCTTGATCAAAACCTAAAGTTATGAAAGTTTAATTGTGTAAAACAGTAACAGCAAGTAATATAGGAATATATAAAAATAATGCATTTTTCAATAGGGATGCACCAGTCCTAAACACTCACAAGAAAATAAATACTAAATTTTTAATTTATAAAAGTTAAACCATAAATTTGGCTACATAATACATTTCTACTATGCTATTTTTAAGAAATTATGTTTATTTATATATGTTTATAATAATTGTAGTGAGTTGCATAGTGGAGCACTTCTGTTTTATTTTCTCATTGTACAGTGTATTTGCAGTAAGTGACAATATATATCACTGTTATTATGTATTGTTGCAGGTTACTACCCACCAGTTATTCCATGATTCACACTCGAGTTGTCATCAGTTTCTTTTTGGCTCTGTAAAACAGTTGGGTACAAATAGTATCGTTCTAGTGTTCAGTATTAAACTTAGCATTGCTTTGGAAAGAATGCATAAAATTAATGATTGAAGATTAAACATTGAGCTAATGTTTAACCGATATGGCAATGTTACATTTTGTATTAACCCTTACAAAATAACAAGAATTTACAGGATTAACTTAGTGTGTTGGACATACTATGATTTACAGTGTGTCTATGAAAAATTTAACAAAAATTAAAAAAATTGTATTTGTCTAATACCAAAGATAAAATTACCGTGACTAAAGCATTTGTGGCAAGCTCTGTTGATGCGTCTACTTCCATTTCCTAGTGAATAAATTACACAAGTAAGTTTAAATAAATCAAATAAGGAATGTTTGATGACAATAAATAAACAATTTATAACCTTTTTATAATCTTGCTTTTGAAGTAATAAATGGAATGTTTTTGACATCAGTCTTTGTTCAGACAGGTATTTTACAACTTAAGAAATTTTACAACTTTTAAATTACAGAAATTGCTTACATGCCACAACAAAACAACGGGCATAACTAAAAGGAAAACCAACATTTTTCAGAATCATACAAAAAAAACACTTTACATTTTAACTTTGACCCACAAGTAACACAGCACATGGTAGAAATAAAATACCAGCATCCAATGATAAGAATCCCCAAAATTAATCTTACTTAATTGTTTAGTTGGCAGCACTTATATCTGCCATAAATCAGTGCAACCTTTTTGCTTGCGAACAAAAGCAGCAGCATTATGCAACCATATTGGTAATAACAGCGGAACATAAAGGGTTTATATGTCGATTAGGAACAATAGTCACAGTGTCATGGAACTATGACCGTGTATGTCATTTTCCCCTTTACGAAATAGGATGGTGTTAAATAATTTCAACCATTTTTATATTTTTTTTAATGTGGTAAGAATATATCTTAGTTATATTTGTCCCATGTGCATTTGCATCTAGTTTGTATAAACAACATCTAGCATCTAGCTTGTATAAACAACATTTAAAAAACTGTGTTGGATATAGAATAGTAAAAAAGTAATAAAAGTCCGGACAATGGAGTATATAAAAAATATAACGTAATATCTTTTCGCATGTAAACCATTATCATTTTTATTGTTAGGACAATGCAAATTTGTCTTGCTTGCGTAACATTCTTTATTAAGACCAGATAACAATCGCTATTATGACCAGATTCTTATATGTCCGGTTGGATTCCAAAACTGCTCTATTTTTTATACCCTTGAACATAACATGAAAATATTTAAAAGCAGTAACTATAAAACTTATGCTCCCCAGATAAAAGCCAGCAGAAAATGGGACAACTAACAAGTGATATAACATATAAAATATATTGTTAATGTTAAAGCCAACTTAAATTTACTTAAGATATCATAAAAACACAATTGATGTATATTTAAAGACTCTTGTAAAATAAAACCAAGCAAAACATGAGAGAACGAACATATTGCTTGTAAATTTTAAGTTATATACCATATATAATGTATTAGTAAGGTTTTTTTACTAGAATCTAACTTTTTTAGGCACTAGAACTAAAACTGTTTATTAACGGGTTTAAATTGGTGTAAAATGAACTAAAAAATTCAGTCTTTCATCTGCTAAAGATTCCCAATAAAGGAGGGAAAAACAATACCAAAGCATTATTCATTATTTTCCAATTCACTATTCATTAAGACAAGTCTTGACTTCATGCTGTTTATACATGTGGGGTGCCTTGCCACATTGCTATTTAGACATTTTGCATATAGTTTGTTTTTTAAAGGAAAAATGAATTGGTGTCTGAGTTACCCAACCAACCTTGTTATCCATGTTTATTTCAAGGTGGTTAATATTTTCAAAGATATTACCCTAATTGGACGACTCCGTTCTTAACCATAGTCAACTGCCAAACTGAGATTTGTGGTCGACTGTTGGGTGTTCTGTTTGGGCTATTTATCAAAATTTATACTGGTGAAAAGCTAGACTATCATAACTAAAATTTCCTAAATTTTGCTAAAAGAACAAAAATAAAAACGGAAAATACCAATATCATAGTGTTTTAAAATATATACACTGACCAATTCTAATGCGGTTGGAGACTCATGGGTTTCCTTTGTTTCAACAATAGCTGGAATTGAATCTTGTTGAAAACCTAATTTATAAAAAAAAATTTAATTGTGTAAAACAGTAACAGCAAGTAATATAGGAATATATAAAAAGAATGCATTTTTCAATAGGGATGCAGCAGTTCTAAATACTCACAAGAAAATAAATACTAAATTTTTAATTTATAAAAGTTGAACCATAAATTTGGTTACAATATACATTTCTACTATGCTATTTTTAAGAAACTATGTTTATTTATATATGTATATAATAATTGTAGCGAGTTGCACAGTGGAGCACTTCTGTTTTATTTTCTCATTGTACAGTGTATTTGCAGTAAGTGACAATATATATCACTGTTATTATGTATTGTTGCAGGTTACCACCCACCAGTTATTCCATGATTCACACTCGAGTTGTCATCAGTTTCTTTTTGGCTCTGTAAAACAGTTTGGTCACAAATAGTTTTGTCCTAGTGTTCAGTATTAAACTTAGCATTGCTTTGGAAAGAATGCATAAAATTAATGATTGAAGATTAAACATTGAGCTAATGTTTAACAGATATGGCAATGTTACATTTGATATTAAGCCTTAGAAAAAGACAAGAATTTACAGGATTAACTTGTCTAATATTAAAAACAACATTACCGCGACCAAAGCATTTGTGGCAAGCTTTGTTGATTCATCTACTTCCGTTTCCTAGTGCATAAATAACATAAGTAAGTTTAAACTAATCCAATAAGGAATGTCGCATGACATTAAATGTGCAGTTTTAAACCTTTGTATAATCTTGCTTTTAAAGTAATAAATGGAATGTTTTAGATATTTAACGTTCTTTGTTTAGACAGGTATTTTACAACTTACAATGTGTTAATCGCACACAATGCTTACATATCCAAACAAAACAAAATTAAAATAAGGAGTTAAAATGTAATAACAAAAAAGCAAGTGGTAAAATATACACTGACCAACTCTGGGATGGATGGGGAATCATTTGTTTCTTCCATTATAGAAGTTGCTTGAGTATCTATTTAAAAACTTGGTAATAAGATGATTGCTACTATTAATGAAGCAGTCGTAAACTCTTTAAAAATTCTTTATTAATAACTGTTGTTGTATACATAAAAATTATTTAATTCAAATTCTGGAAAACTTACAATATTTTGAATATATGGAGCAATATGAAAGTGCAGTCAAGTGTAATTAAAGAAAGCTAGAATACAGATTGTACATTGTATGTGAAAAAGTATGTGGCACTGTGTGACATTGTTGTTCTGTATTGTTACTACGCACCAGGTACTCCATGCTTTGCATTTGTATCAAGAGCAATGCCATCAGTTTCGTCTGGACTCTGTGAGAGGTGTAAATAGATTGGTCACAGTGTTCTGTACTGTACTTTGGGGTAACACAAATGGTTGACCAAATCGGTATTTTAAAATTTAATGATTGAATTCCTAAATACTGAGATAACGTTTAACAAATATTTCATGATTTTATTTTATATTGAGCATAGCAACAAAGATGAATAGACAATTTAAACTTGGCATGTGAAACAAACAATTTAAATTACCAAATGTCTAATAAATATTCTAGAATACAAATTTGTCAAATACCAAAGACAACATTACCGTGTCGAAAGCATTTGTACCAAGCTCTGTGGCTTCGTCTACTTCCATGTCCTAGTGCATAAATTAATTTAGTTTGCAACACAGTACAAACAGTTAGTCAATTTGCAACATATTTTATTAATTTGATATTACAAAGACTAAAAATTTCGTATTAAAATATTATCTTTAAATTTTCACTGATCATGGTTATAAACTGCAACAAGTTTAATGACAGAACTATTAATTAAACAGTGCATAGCGGCTTATGATAAAACAATAACAGGTCTTTCAGTACCAAATTGTTTCTATATTATTTATATAAGGATTTTTGCGGGCGGGTATGTTGTTATTGTGAAAAAGTTATTTTTTAAAATGAAATTCTGAATTCTGGATTCAAAAGCAGAAGTTTGGAATTAACAGCTATTCTACTCCCTTTCGTGTGTAATAAGCTCTTAATTATTTCATTTGCCTTATCCTTTACATAAAAAAATGAATTTCATGTTATGAATTGTAGAACTATTGTAGTAGTTGTGTGCCTAGATTTAAATGTACAATGCACATCAACTTACCTCAGTCAGAATATTTCAATATATTAACATAAACAAAAACCTTATTAAAACAAAATTTTAGGTTTCTTATTTCTCACATTGGCATGTCAGAAAGTAAAATTTATTTTAGGTGATTTTTATAATCTATGTTATACAAACAGAAATTTGTAAGTTAAAAGATTCCAAACCCTTAGATAAACCTTGATTTAAAGGGGAAACGCTTAACTGACTTTTAGATCAAAATAATGTTTTAGTATTTGTGTCTTAAATTGTTTTTCAGCAAAAAATCACGTAAAATTGAATTTATTTGACAGTATTTTAGACTTAATATGTACCTAATGATGCTTGATAAAAGATTGCTGATATTATTCATAGTTTTCACATTACCTGGGTATCTTCAAGTGGTTTAGGTTTAATATCCGTTGGTTCAGTGTTTCTTGCACCTTTAGTCTAAAGCATAAATTTTAAAAATAATTTAGATACAGAAATTGTAAAAACAAAAATGCAGTGATGTTAAAAATATACCTTGTCCAAGATGTCTTCAGGCACTACTAACTGTTCCACTTGCTAAAAATGTAAAAAGTTAAAAATAAAGAAAAGGAAAAATCAATTTATACCTGTTTGTAAACCTCAACTGCGTTTTCAGAATTATCAGAATCCGTTGCTTCTTCAGAACTTGATTCCTGTTAACATTAGGTTTAAGAATGCTTTTTTAATATATTTAGCTCTTAGTAACGCTAGCTTTAGATAAAAGTTGCTTGTCTGCAACATGCTAGCTGTCCTTGTTAACTTCATTATTACAGTAAATTTTTCCTATTTAAAATGCAGTAAAAATATTTACTTGAAGAGATGAATGTGATGAGGAATCTGAATGACATTTGTTCTTTACATCCTCTATAAACACTTGAAATTTGTCTGAATCACTTGCTTCATGTATAATATACAGAAGCCAATCAATTTTAGATTTTCCACTGCAAAAAAATGTAAAGATCAAAAAGGAAAAATAGTAAATATTAAAGAAGCAAAAACATACATAAGTTCCTTTGTCATGTGTGCAATATGATATTCAGCTTTCTGTATGACATCCATCTCATGTTTTCTAAGTTCTTCCCAATTGTCTATCATCCATGAGACACTTTCAGAATTCCATTCATTGGAAAGACAGATAGACACAACCTTGTGAAGTTGGGCTGCACAAGATGCTCCTGACATAATGATAAAAGATAGAATCCTGACCTTGTCCTATATAGCTTGTTGTATTTTGGTCAAGTATGCTTTGTAGTAATACATAAGTCACAAATAATAAAAAAGGCAAATGTACAAAGGGTAAGTTGTTTAACATGACACTTAATACAATTATGTATAAATACAAAGTATTGTTAAACATTTGTTATCTTTAAGTACAAGCTAATTTGACTATATTTATATATAAACAAATTGCAATAAAAAACTAAATTTTTTTACCACATTTGCTCAGAGCTTTTAAAAAGTTATCTCGCCAATTAGGTTTTCCGCACTGTGCAACCCTGGCCACAAGTTTTGCCATATCAAACCCGGAAGCCGATTTGCTCTTTCTGTATAAACCTGGTAGAAATGCAATGTTAAACTAGCTTACTGGTCTTGGTACAATTAAACTAACTTTCATCAATGTATCCCTTGCTTTTAAGCCTTTTGCACATTGTTTTTTTTTCAGCGAGCATCAAACAATCATTCAGCATTGAATTCAGAAGAAAAAGTTTTTCTTTTCCCACAGTTGATACATAGTGAGCTGGTGGTTTGTGTAGAATGCTTGCACCTGGCATTTCACCGTCACCGGATGCTGAATACTATGAAAATATAAATTATAACAGCATGCATTCATATAAAAATAAGGCACTGACCTACTTTAAAAAAAATAGTGAATTTATTTACCAGCATAATGAAACAATGTTTACATTGAAGCAGAAAGAAATATTTAACCCATAGACCATGACGTGAAACTATGGTTTGTGGTGAATTAATGAATGTAAGTGTATTGTTTTTTGATACACTATCTAATCCTGGGATATGGCAACCTGTGCTACCCACAATCAGTTCCATACAAACATATAACTTAAAATCAAATAATTTACCGATAAATCTGAAACAGAACTCAGGTATGAGACATCAGATGATGTACGTTCAGTTAACTTTTGTAAAAAATCCAATTCATCTGAAACCGTTTTAGAATCCGATTCAGCACAAGCGAAATGATAAGCGAAATCCAACAGCCATCTGTCACTGCTGTAATCTCTACAAATATAATTTATTGAAAATAAAAAAGCTGCAAATCTTATTTGGTAATAAATACTAAGGTTAATATACCAAAACAATATGTAGTGTTAAATTATTAGATTTTACAACTGGGCCTTGTAATATAACTATAAAATAAACAGACTTGCTGCCAAGGACACAGCTGACTGTTCGACTATGCCAGTTTTTTGTTTATTGGTTGGTTCCTCGTGTTTTTGTATAACCAACTGGCTAGATTACGTAAATAAGATAACACATAGTATGTGAATGATATCATGACATTAAAACTGTGTGTTTAAAAATTTTTTTTTTTTTATTAAAAATATAAAAATATAAAAATAAAAATAATTCATAATCATACATGCTTGTTGAAAATATCCATGCAGCCTTTTCAAAATCGGGCCTTCTGTTCAATAGATCCTCCCACATCCTGACTACCCACATTATGGCTCCATTTGATTCCAGATCGAAACAACGGAAGACTATTTGAGCAAGTTTAGTTTCTCCTGGGGGGAAGGAATAAGGAAGATTGTGGATTATTTACACTGAAAAGATTTGGGTTAGCTGTTAAATTGTTTTATAAATAAACCAGTTAACCTATAGCCCTTCAACTTAAATTTGAATTAAACTTCATCAAAAAATAAGAAGTGTCAACGTGTTAACAACCTCTTTATATATTTTGTCTTTACGCTATATGTTTCGTCATGCAAAAACAATTGGTTCCATGGTTACTTACTTAATCACTCATTGTATAACTTATACAAAGTGTATAATGTTTGTTTTTTGCAAGCAGAAACCTATGGGTTTTCAAGTTACCAATCCAAACTCTTTTTTTTAACAACCTTTTTTCTGAATCAAGGCTAACATCCCTTCAAAGTCTAACTCGATTGAACCATATTTTTTACAATAGAAATAAAAATAATTCCCTGCTGTTTGCGTGTTGTTAAGTTTATGAGGATTTTAGCAAAACAATTATCAAGTTGGTTGTTGCATGCCTGCATTCCTGTTCATATTGAAATTCTCTGATCCAATTTTGTTTTGAGTGACCAGATGTTTTGTACATGCTGGCAAGTGTATTATAATGGACTTTTTGGGGTAAACTTAAATAGCCCATTTAAATTCATGTATTCTTAGCTTCATTTAATACTTTTTTTACTTCCTTTAAAATTTGATGTAAAATGACCTTCCCAGTTCAAAGATTTATATGGGACGTTGCGGCAGACTGAGCTAATGACCTGGTGACCAGTCATGCATTTTTGCAATGCGGAAAAAAACTGAGTAAAATCCAAATAAGTTTCCTTTAAATTCGACTATATGCTTTTTAATTACTAACATTATACAAACTTCTTGATTTAGATGTATACTATTATAAAACAGACCAGCATTTTAAGCATTAAATAAAGTTTGTTTATGCATGTGAAGGTAACAACTTAATTACTAAATTATTTTACTCTGTAAAAAAACTACACTTACTATAAAGCAACAAAATTAATTACAATATGCAATATTTCGATTTTAGCAAGCATGTTTCCATTCCAATTCATAAACAGTTACATGGAAAAGTGTTTTTATTTGTTTAACCGACCTCATCAGTTATAAAAATCCAAGCATGTTATCAGCCATATTATAAACAGAAAAGTCACTAAATAATTGACAAATAAGTTAATAACAAACCCACATCAGTTTATAACAATAAATGTAAACAGTAAAAATTAAGTCGTATACTTATTATAGGTTCCTTATCAAATATTTTGATAAATGTATAAGTAGTAGAATTACCCCATAGTTTGATATTTATTTACCAGTTTCTGAAAGTAATTTTTGGAGAATGGCGCCCAATTCTTTTTTGCTTGAAATTTCGTGGAATAATTGCTGACATGTTATCTTTTGTTTTTTTCCTTGCTTTGCTTTGTAAAGCTCATTGAATTCTAAAATAAAGTATTCAATTTAGCATTGTAACCATAAAAGAATTTTAGAATAATGTATTAAATAAATACTATTTATATGGTTACTAGAAATGTTATCTACATAATATACATGAGACATATATGGACAAGCATAGGGTAAACTTGATGAAAAGTAATATAGGGAGAATATCAAAAATGATATTTACCTGTTGAAGCGTACCCCTTCATGCAAAGAGACCTACTTATCCGGCTGATAGCTTCATCAGTCAGAGCTGCTTCAAACACCGGAAGAAGATGAGAATATATTTGCACTATATCACTTTCCATTATATCATCATATAATATCCTGTATCTATATAATTTTAAAATAAAGATCAACAATCAATTTAATACAATAGTGTATGGCTTGGCTGCAATTGCATTATCAAAGCAATATGTGCTGTGAATAGGATATAGTTTGAAACTGTGTAAAAAAACAACTATTATGCTAAAAATAAACTAAAATAAATTAAACAATTGATCACTTTCCTATATCTCTTAATATGTGCAACTGCAGTTGGCCAACTAAGTATAACGCTTTTATTTCATAAAGAAACTATTTGTGAGGGCGTTTCCACAGTTAACAGGTAACAAGGTCATACATAAAGAGGAACCAAACGACGTAAAAAGGAACTAACAAAAGAGGAACTTCTTTTTCCACCTTGGGGAATCACCTGAAAAAAATATTCCCTTTACGTCATAGTGCTAAACAATAAACGGACATAGATATCTAATAAACTTTTATTTTTGAGTTATATCAAAGTAAACTTTAATTTTTTTTTAATTTTGAAATTAGCTACATAGTATTCATGTTTTGCGTAATCACCTTCGGGCGCGAGGTGATCTGACGATTGCCCGTGTGATAACCCCCTAGGTTTTCCCATTCACGGGGATAAACATGAATATCGTATCAATATCGTATCGTAAGTGGAAATACGAAGGGCAACTTAGGATGTCGTGTAAGCAATTAAAGGTCATCTATGCGCGGCCGGAAATGTGGTCCTCTCTTAGGCATGGTATTTAAATCACGGTATTAAAAAAAGGATGTTTTGCTAAGTAACAATGTTGGTAATTTCCAAATGTTTATTTGATTGAAGGCAGTATGTGCTAGGCTGCGAACCAGTGTTCTCGTTTAGCATAGAATTTTAGTGGAACAGTGCTACGTGAAATAAAACTTTTAATTTTTGCATCATCTAGGCCTAAGTGTTTTCTGGGGAAAAAGTTTCCGATGTACGAAGGGGTACCAGCTCAAAATATTGTAGAAACAAAATTCAAGTGTTATAAAAATTCAAAGGGTTTTGTTTTGATGGTGCAGGTTCAAGCTTCACTTGTAAATTGTGAAAAAATCTAATACTTTTTTGGTACGATTTTGAGTGACAGCCTTATTTTGTTGAACGCCTTCTTAAGATCATCTAGTTGCTCAGCATCAGGTTACCAAAACTATTGCAGTGTTTAAATACGATCGACCCGTTCCTGTTGATTTTGTTTTAGAAGTAATTTACTGGAGGTTGATAGTCGCTAAGTGTGTTGGTTATTCTTGACTGATCACTAGAACGCAACCGGTTGATCAATCTGCTGGTTTTGATTGTGTAAATGTTGATACGGTTGGAAGCAGCATGTGCCATACTTTGCGTTAGCGTTTCTTCTTTAGCTGAGCGGTTTTGTAATAGTGGAGAAAAGCTTTGTGCACTAAATCTTTTGACTGAGCATTTTTCAGGTGCTTGGTAGGAAAAAGTTCCCAGCGTACGAAGGGGTATCAGCTCAAAATATTGTAGAATTGTTTTTAAAAAGCTTTTTCTTTAGATTAAAGTATGTACCTTTAATTTTAAGTTATATCAAATCTTAGGCCTTATATACTGAATGGCTAAACGTTTTCTATATTCTTGACTTAAATTCACAAAAAATGTAAGTTTGCCGTTTAACTAAACTTAAAAATCGTTTAAAGGATTTTAGTTCTAGGCTTGAATATATCGGTTCCATGACAACTGAACCCTTTACAACTGAACCCCTTACAACTGAACCCTTACAACTGAACCCTTTACAACTGAACCCCTACAATTAAGCCCCTTACAACTGAACTCCTTTTAACTGAACCCCTTTAAACTGAACCCCTTTACAACTGAACCCATTTTAATTGAACCTCTTTACAACTGAATCCCCTTTTCAATTAAAAGCGTTCGGTTAAAAGGGGTTCAGTTGTAAAGGGGTTCAGTTGTAGGGGCTCAGTTGTAAGGGGTTCAGTTGTAAGGGGTTCAGTTGACTGGTCACCGAATATATCGACAATTAAATACCTACAAATTCGAGAAAATGATGCACATGCTTATATTCTTAGGCATGCTTAGAATTTCCATGGCGTCATTTATCCACTGTTTGCCACTGCATATTTAGTACCTATTAACTTAAAAATGTAACTTTAACTTAATTTGTTTACTTCATTATGGGGTGTTAAAACACATTTATCAATGATTTGCGTACGATTCAAGTGTTGGGTGTTTTCCTAACAATTGTTCATGGTGGAAATGGTATATCTAAATATTTTTTGTTTGTAAATCCCCATCGATTTGTAATGGTTTTAAGTGTTTGGCTGATTTATTTACGTGGTAGTAGTGTGTTAAGTTACAATTTTTTAACGGTTTTCGAAGATAACTTGCGGTATGTAGAGTCCGTTTGTGCTATTGTACGTTTATTTTATTCACCTACAACTCTCATTACAATATAAATGTAATAATCCATACCAGTTTTGAAATATTGGATATTATAGGAGACGTTTAACTAAGTATTTGTTTCTACAATTTGACCACATACCCTTTCGTACATCGAAAACATTTTGTTTAACAAAACAGCCAGCAGATGCACAATTAACACCTTTATTTTAAAAAGCACGGCTCCACTATTACTAAATACAGGTTAACTAGAACACCGGCGCGCAGCCTATAGCCCATGCTGCTTTTAACCAAAAAAATGGGGAATCACCACCATTGTTACTCCAACAAAACACTCGTTTAATAACAATGACTTATAAAGGGGACCACTCGTCACATCCTGTTGCGCATAGAAGTCTTAAATTGGTTATACGCCATCTATATAATAACCAGCAGTGCCGAACATTTGCAAAACGGCCGCCGTGCTTATAATCTTGGATCTCTCGGAAATTTCCCTGACGCGATTTACCCAGAAATGTTTAGTGTGGATTCAAACCACATTAGCTAATACCACCAGAATATTTAACTCGATTGACATATTATATAAAGCGTAAATATGACAGATCACTAGTTTAAGTGGAATTGAATAAATGGGAATTTCCTAAAAAGGGTTAAATAGAGATGTGGGTAATACGCATCTGTTTTGTTCGTATTACATTCTGTATTTATTTATTTCAGTTTTGTGTTTCCACCTCATCCACCCAGGCGTAATTGAGTTGTATTTATGATTGGTTATGCATATTTTGATTTGGCGGATTTCCCTGGGTAAACTAGGTAATTTTAATTTCAGTTAGGTAAATATATTCCTTTCCAATCTGGAAGTATTGACGATAACGCCAAAAAATGTTTCAAAATAGTCCTCTTTGACATTTTTTTCGGCAGCGGAAACTCCCCTTAGAGTTGGTTTTTGTAAAATTAAACGTCATTGCAAAATAAGAGCGTGTCAGTTAGGATTTCTAAAAGTTTTAACCTAATTAAATAACCCCCTTATGATACCAGTTACCCGATAACATTGCATTGAATTTTTATTTAATAGAGTATAGCTGCTGGTACCAAACAAAAGAATGTCAAACACCTTTAAGTAGTCGGTTGCAACATATTTAATTTATTCTCAGTCATTTTAATAGTAAATGTATAATACCCTGCATATGAGTAAAGAATGTCATCTAATGACTCTTAACACATGCTTCGATTTTAATTTAACAGTCGAGTCGCAATCGATAGTCTATAATTTGAAATAGTTAGGCGAGACCTTTTTTGCCACCAACGTTAGCATACAAATAATCAATACTACTGGAAACTTTGTATTACAAAGTGGCTTTAAAGATTCCACATTAGCCTAACCTATGCGTATTCTTTGAAAGCATGATGATCTTAAAAGGTCATCTTATATGACCCGCACAACCCATGAGTTTGTGGCGTACTAAGCTTTAGTGTCTACCATTACACATAATCACATAATACACGGTATATACCTAAAGAGTGTTTCCTGTTTACCCGATATATCCTAAATATTTTCCAGAAAAGTGAGCGCTCATTTGACCGATTTAAATTTGCCTGACTGCGACACCCATTATGCGTAGCTGGTGCTTAAATTCTAAATAAGGCATTCAAATTTCTAAAACAACGAGAATGTACAAAAATACACGGTAGGCCTATATAAATAAGTGGGAGAACAGAGTATAGTGATGTTTGCAATGCAGATATTTAAAATAGTTGTAGTTTGGACTTCAATTCTTTCGGCATGTAAGTTAAACAGCCTTTAAGCATAATTGGATTTCACTAGATCATTTTTACATTAAAGATTCGGTTGCTGCAAAGAATGGTGGGCGACATTCGCATCTAATTGTAAAAAATAAAGATGCACCACCAATTCTTCAAGGTTAGTATTTCAGTATTAGGTTGATATGGTAATCGATATGACATTTCACCTAGATATGGGTGATGTATTGAACGGGTGGTCGTGCTATGGTCATTCCCAAAATTGTCAAAAAAACTCCAAGAATTGTTTCTCTACAAAGAAAGATTATTATTTAATAGGGCACCCTGTTTTTGGAATACTTCATAAAAACATACACCAAGATTGTCAGGTATTTCGCAATTTGACTGATTACTTATAAACTTTGTTTGTTTTTTGCCCGAACTATTGCACTTTACTCCTTATTTGGTATTGCATTGTATGTGATCGATTCATATTAATTCACTGTTTACTCTCGATTCGTAATTCACTGTGGTCAATTCATATTAATTCACTGTAGAATCACAGACCGCCAATAAGTGACTTCCAACTACATGGACACAGCCGCACAAAAAGGTTGTCGGGATCAATCTATCCTATAACCTGTTCTGCATTGACCACATCAGACGGACATTTAACCAGAATACTATCGCAACAATTAATTACACATTTTACTGTACATCATTAGGAAAGTTGTTTATTCGATCGAACTTGTATTTTATGGAGTTTTCTTCCTAAAAACGGATCTGCCGAGGATCGGTGCTTCCATGTGTTCGAGAATACACCAGTTGCTAACATCAGTATTTCATACATGCCGGGCTCGTCTATCATGAGCAAAACATGTGGAACCGGTGAGTTTGGCTGTTATAACTTCTTACAAATGTGCGTTCAACACTCGGTACAAATTAGGTTTCATCGGTTGCTTCGAGGTGCGAAAGCATTTTTCTGATCTAACGACTCGAGTAAGCAAGCATAACAAGCGAGTGAGTACATGTACGTGGAAATGCCTTCGACAAAACAAGCCGTATGCCGGATTACAAGTAATAATGCATTATTTATAACTTGACAATCTTATAGCAACCTGATAGGTACCCCGTAAAACTTATCTATTTTTATTTTATATTGTTCGAGCAAATTCGATATACAAATGTGGAACTTTTCGTGAATTATAAATTTAAAGATTATTTTGTAGAATTTTGGCGAATGCTGGTGTGGCAACGATTTTGGTTTGCACGAGCAACGCATTGTTAACGCATCAGAATGTCAACAGAGAGGCAATGCTAGCGCATTATATCGAACTGGTAGGAAAGCATAACGTGTATTGTAAATCGGTTATTATTTATTACTTACAACAGGATCCACCCGCAACGATGAAATGTGCATTTTAGGCCGGTTTTCCCTTATGAACTATGACAACTTTGATCACCAGGTGTTATCTGGTAATATCATATTTTATTTTTTTAATTTTGTAGCTTTTAAAACCAGACAACAAACGTGTTTCTTTTCTCTAAATATAGACTCTTCTCTAAAGAATTGTACCAAGAACTGCAAAATTGTGCAAGATTGCGGTCTCTGGTCATTCAATGGAACACATTGTCATATACTGAGCAAATATGGGATGCAGTCAAATAATTTGGTGTTTGCGGAAAGTTTGTTTTCATTTACTGGTTTTCAGGACTGTCCCACAGTGAAGCTAAGTACGATAATACTATATTGAATTTCATTAAAAATTTCTTCTAATGTAAGTTACTATATTTAATTTTTAGATAAGGTTTTTTATTCTAATGGCCCGAATGTTAAATGATTAAAGTGTACATAATTTCGTAAAACATTTTCAAAGGCAAATTTTAACATAAGTTTTCTAATATGTTTCAGGAAGCCGTGCACAAAACACGTCAATGAATTTAAAATCTAGTTTCACGATGCAAACTCCTAAAGCTAGTTTTACTAAAACTACACAGAGTTTGGAAACTACCCGAAAAACGCATTTGGAGACAAGTGCAACATCGTCTAAAGAGCATAAACTAAGTAAAACTCTTGACAATCAATTATAAACTAGTAGTTTTATCTTATTTATTATTTCAATTTGTAGCTAAATTATTTAAAAACCTAACTGAAATCATAAAAATCAGAATTTAGCCCAACTACTATTGATAACAAGTACAGCAAAACAAGTACCAGCACCGGAACCAAAATGCTTTTGTTGTTGGCTATTCAAAACACTGAAGATCCGAATTGTCATCTCGGTTATTCCACCGAGCGTAAGTATTTGGCTGTATATGAGGCTAAAAGTTTGGTATGTGAGTGTTCCGCCTTTCGGTCGAAGAGTGCAATTTCTGAACTGATCGCTCGCTAGTCGTTTATGGCAGGTTTATTTAAAATGCTGTGATATATATAATGCATTGTTTAACAGCCACTATTGGATAGGATATTCATGTTTATCCCCGTGAATGGAAAAACACACGGGCAATCGTCTATTGTATTGTATTTCTTTAATTTGGCGCAACCCAATATTCCGCTAGTGTCTTGCACAAGGACACAACGTATACCTAGCGACCAGTTTCCAAACTACAACCTATCGACTGAAAGGCGTCGCACTAAACCACTAGACTAACTGGGCGGACTTTATTTTTCTCACGTGTTTTGCCTACTGTGCTATTCTTCTCTAATAAAAAAAAACAAAAAATAAACTTTAATATATATATGATATGTCTGCTGAATTTTAATTCACATTTTATATAGATGGCTACGCACGTACTATGGTTGGATTTATCATTGCTTTTGTACTGGTCATGTTGACCCTGCTTATTGTATCCTGTATTTTGTTTTATATTTGTTGCAGGTAAGAAGTTAGCCTATATTGTTGGTACACATAAAATAAATGTGACAAATAAAGCATCCAATTGCGGATAATTTATAAATTTATTCAAACTTTTACATTTTGAAACTATTTTTTTAACTGGATCATAAATCTTTACTAATTTGGTTTAATAAAGATCATTATTTGGACGATTAAACAGAATAGCAACAAGTACAACTTTAGTTAATAAAACACCTCTATATTCTCTGGTGCAGTTGCTAAGTCAATGATGTTATAATAATTAAATAAAAACAAATCTTCGTTCAACGATTTTTTATTCGGGATATATAATCAAACTTCAGCCAAAATAAACACACAGAAATAACTACACTTTAAATGAAATAATGGCTTTTCTTGGTTAGAACTTCTGTTTTTTGTCGCGTTAAACGGTGTACTGCGTTGTTAGCTTTTTGTCCTTACACTTCTGTATTTCCATTTCAAATAAGCTATCATAGTATCACAGAATATTTTTAAAGTTTTTTTTATTGTTTTAAATTTTACAAACTGATATGATGATACCTTTGTGGTGAAATGGATTTTTTTTATTAAACCGCTTGAATAACTTAAAAATTATTTTTAAAAAGAAACTTTATTTAATAACAGTGAATATTGTTATAACGCCAGGGATGAATATATTGGTGACTCAAATACAACGGGAAAACAAAAGCTGAAGTATTTTGATTTGCATTCAGGTATGATATGTCAATTTTTATCTTACCACAACACGGGTAATCAGTGAAAATAAATATTTCATTTTACATCATACGTATGGGCCACTTAATAGTACTATTTTATTAGCCATCATAAGAATAGATAACACTGATATTACAATAAGTTAAATTAAACAATAATATACTTTAGCACAAAAGATTTATCCCAATGATGGAATGCCGACTGGCGCTACATTTCCGAAGCTCGATGGGGGGCTTTACATTTCAACGTTTTATCACGCCCACGAGGCCACTATCGAGCTAAGCTAGAATCTATAACCTAAATGACTATAACCTAAAACTTTTAACTTTTGTCGGTTTTGCCGTAAATGTCATTGCATGTAAACAGTTGTTTTATTAAGCTGCTATCCATACACAGTATTTTTAATTTGACGATTTGCATTTAATGAATATCATTCCAACACAACGATGTAACAAAATGTTTTTTCCTGAAGATTGTATATTTGTACTTATTTTTCGTTTTTGTTTTTAAACTTTGATTCTGTAATGTGACAGGGGCAATCCAGCACCTATTTTGTTAGCTACACCTGGTATTGATTAGTTTAGTTACTATGTAACGTAAAGTTTGAATGTAAATGAAAATGTAGACCAAAAAATTCTATAATTATAAAATTCCAAAATATTTTAAAACAAAAGTAGGTCTGTATCAAAAACTTTGCTCGAAACAAACGTGAGGACTCATCTATCTACGGAAAGTGATATTTACTGGGCCAAGTTTCGCCCACAGCTCGCACAGTTTAAACAATTCACAAATGTCATGTGTAAATATCATCCATCTAACACTTCATATTTATTGTGAAAATAATTATACTAGCTAATGTATTAGCACAAAATAAAGAAAGACTTTCGTGTATTTAAACATTTTTTGACACCGATAGCATTATAGCTTTATTTTTTAGCATTTTTTGATATATGTGCATCAATTGGGATAGAATTTTTTCTCCGTTCAGCTCCATAATAAGTTGTATGAAACTACCAGTTACTGATAAGAATCCAGAAAACGTATAACCTTATCGATCAACTGGTCTGTTCCGTTAAGGTGTTTGCACAACTCCAGCAAGACATCTACAAATCCTTGAAAGGAAAGCTCTTCCTCGTAATTACACCGAGCAAGATCAGTGGAGTAATGTGTGTATGTCTTCCAAAATTTCTGTTTTTCTTTGAATATAACAGATGCATCGAATGAGGCTTTTTCGTCAAAAATACTTGTCGCTAGCATCATTGATAGAAAAGAGCTGATGTCAATTGTCAAACTTTTTTCTTGTTAAATTTGTTGAATAATTCGGCAACTTTGCATACAATAAAGATGTCATCGTTTACTAAACGTGTGTATTCGTCTTCAGTGTAGTATGTTTGTGCTTCCTGTGGCGGGAACACTCTCTTGAGACAGCCTTCATCACCTCCGTCAATGTGTGTCACCAGTTTAAGAGTATCTTCAATCAGCGGAACCGATGTCTTTATAAAGATCGACAGTTAAAAATACACAACAGACAAAAACGTATGACCCTACCCTTTCAAAAACAGGCAGATGAAGTTTCACCGTTTTCCCATATTCTTCTTTTTCCAAGTATGTTCCTAGCAGTGGATCATTCATTTCTATAAACTTTATTTCCATGTCGTTTGTTATGATTGCATCAGTTCCAATAACTTGAAAACACCTGGGAAACAAAATTTAGGTAGATCTGTTGTTTCTGTGGACGTTGATAATATGTGTACATTTACCTCGCCCTATCTTTGATATCCACCGCATTCTGCCAGACGATCAAGTCCGGAACTACAGCAATTATAGCTTTAATGCAGCAACATACTAACTTACGTTCAATATCCGCCCATTTGTAACCTTTCTGATTCAACATCTGTTTTCGATAAAAACAATTTCGATAAAGGCTTATACAATTGTTTGTACCTTTCCTATTAATTAGAGTTTCACAAACAACAAATTAAGTTGCAACAAGTAAGTTGTTAATAGTTCTTTAAAACAAGTATTTTGTTTCAACCTCTTGCAGTTCCGATTCGTCGCGTGTGAACGATGTTTCATCTTCAGTGTTCGAAACATTAAAACATATATTCGTTATGTGTTGCATTTTCTTTTGTTTGCTGGTAGAACCGAATTTCTCCGTGCACACACGAATCATTGTTCTCTATATAAAGAAAAATTGGTTGACCACGCGCTCTATAACTAATAGAAAATCACACAATCTTACCGGGGAATAGTATATCTGTAAAGGCTGCAAACTAGTAACAACGAAGTGGGAACGTATGTCAAATTTGTAGCCATCCCAAAGTAGAGGGTTGTTTAGGTAAGTCTAAAACAGAAGAGGGTTAGTATAATTAAGTCTTACCAAATGTACTACAGTTCATTTAAAAATCGATTGATTACCTGTATTACTCCAGCTTTCGCTCCTACTTTATCAAATATGGAAACGGTATCTTCAAATAATTCAATTCCATTTGCGCGACTTTCTTCGTCAGGTTTGAATATAAATCGGGGAAACCCTCCATCAATTTTTTTCTCTGTTATATATTTATATAAAAAAATATTATATATTTAATTTGTAAAACGCTGTTGTTGAAGAGGTATCTAACCATGCAGTAGTGTTTCCAACGAAAGTGATTTATATTCTTGCGGATATATCCAAGTCTTCAGAAAGAAATCAAAGTGCTTCGGAAATAGTAGGGTCATTGTTCGAAGTGCAATAGCATGGTCTATCTAAATAAATAGTTCATTTTATTATTTTATGCAAGACGTGTCAAAATAACATCGACATTTCAAAATACCTTCTTTTCAACGGCGACGAATCCGTGGAAGTAGTTGATGATGAAAGACCCGGGCTTGTCAAAGAACTGCTTATTTACATAATCAATCTTCTGTACATCTCCCCAGTATATTAACTGTTCCCCAGATCTTTCTAAAACCATTTAAATATCAAGATTATCTCCAAAATAATATGGTATGTTTTGAGAATATCGTTTCACATAATCAAACCTTCGCGATCTTCCGTCGTTACTTCCCAACCAAATTGATCAGCCACCCGCTTTAAAATTTCGGTTGTACAAGGATACGCTTGTTTTATATTAAGTGTTGTTTTAGTTATTTCTTTATTTTGCATCATATTATTAAATCTTAACGTTTTGTTATTGTACCTAGTTAAACAAATTTATATTTCTTTCTCAGTTTAATTAGTACTCTTAGTATTTTATTATGGGTCCCATTTGAAAAAATGGGACACATATTGTTTTTGTCCGTTTTTTTTTTCTTTTTTTTTTTTTCTTTTTTTTTTTTTTTTTCTTCGTCAAACGCTTGACAGGCATGGCATGGCGCCCCGACATCTACCAGAAGGAATAATGGAATCGCAATGAAACTTGGTGATTTTGTAGACAACATGGCCTAGATATGCAGAAACCAAAATTTTGGGTAATAAATTTAGGGGAATTCCCCTTGGACGTTAAAAACCAAAACGGTCATTTTTTTCTAAAAAAATAGCTTTTTAGGCCATAGCGATTGAACAGCTACTTCAATTTGAATCAAATTTGGTGGAATGTTAGTGCACTAGTCACTGATTTAACACTTAAAAGAAATAAAATAATTACCTAGGGAAATACCCTAAAAATTAAACTTTTGCTGTTAAATGATAATTGTAACAGGCATGGCTTGGCGCCCCGACATCTATCAGAAGGAATAATGGAATCGCAATGAAACTTGGTGATTTTGTAGACAACATGGCCTAGATATGCAGAAACCATAATTTTGGGTAATAAATTTAGGGGAATTCCCTTTGGACGTTAAAAACCAAAACGGTCATTTTTTTCTAAAAAATTAGCTTTTTAGACCATAGCGCTTGAACGGCTGCTCCAATTTAAATCTAATTTTGGGGAATGTTAGTGCACTAGTCACTGATTTAACACTTAAAAGAAATAAAAAAAATTCCTAGAGAAATACCCTAAAAATTAAACTTCTGTTGTTAAATGATAATTGTGACAGGCATGCTATGTCGCCCCGACATCTACCAGAAGAAATAATCGAATCGTAATGAAACTTAGTCATTCGTTAGACAACATGATCTAGATATGCAGAAACCAAAATTTTGGGTATTAAATCAAGGGGAATTCCCCTGAGAGGTTAAAAACCAAAACGGTATTTTTTATGAAAAAATTAGCTTTTTGTGGCATAGCGCTTGAACGGCTGCTCTAATTTGAATCATATTTGGTAAAAAGAAAGTGTGTTAGTGACTGATTTAACACTTAAAAAAAATAAAAAAATTACCTAGAGAAATACCCTAAAAAATTCGATTTTGTACTGAAATCATGATTGTGACAGGCATGCCATGTCGCCTCAACATCTACCAGAAGGAGTAATGGAATCGCAATGAAAATTGGACATTTTTAGACAACATGGTTTAGATATACAGAAACTAAAATTTTGGGTAGTAAATCAAGGGGAATTCCCCTGGGATGTTAAAAACCAAAACGCTATTTTTTTCTAAAAAAATAGCTTTTTTTAGGCATAGCGCTTGAACGGCAGTTACAATTTGAATCAGATTTCATGGAATGTAAGTGCATTAGTCACTGATTTAACACTTGGAAGAAATAATAAAATTACCTAAGGAAATACCCGAAAAATAGGCATATGTTCTCAAATCATGATTGTGACAAGCATGCCATGTCGCCCCGACATCTACCAAAAGGATTAATGGAATCGCAATCAAACTTTGGTATTTGTTATAGACAACATGAGTTTAGATATGCAGAAACCAAAATTTTGGGTAATGAATCCAGGGGAACCCCCATAAGACGTTAAAAACCAAAACGTTTTTTTTCTAATAAATTAGCTTTTGGGGGCATAGCGCTTGAACGGCTGCTCTAATTTTGATCAGATTCAGTGAAATGTTAGACCATTAGACACTCTGTGCCAATTAAAAAATACAAAACATATACTTAGGTAAATTTCCTTGAAAACGAAGATATGTTCTTGAGTTACGATTGTAACAGCCATGCCATATCGCACTGACATCTTTAATAAGCAGTCTACAAATCAGATTAAAACTTTAAAAATTGTTCCATAACATAAGTCACTTATAAAAACAGAAACTTATCTACTAAACCCAGGGGAATTTCCTGAAACCATTAAAAAATAAATCGGACTGTTTTGGGAATTTAGCCTTATTTCACTACAGCGCTTGAAAAGAAGCTTTAATTTAAAATATTTGTGTTGAAATGTTCGTAAATTTTAGACGTTTATCTTTTATTTAACTGCACATGGAAAATAAGTTTGGTTGGTTAACTATGGGACCCATGCGTTTATGCTTGCAGAAACAAACTATATACTCGGTGTATAAAATACAAATTGTGGTTAGGGACCCTGAAGCATGAATATATGGCATACAACATGTGTTTTACAAATAGTGTTGGTTAACACGTGGTTGACACTTTCTAGTTTATTTTAGATTTACGTAAGGAATCCGGTCACTGATCCTTAATTGTTCTAGCTTTCTTAAATAAAAAGGATAACTTCTTGGGTATTAGGGTGTCTAAATTCATTTCTATCAATGTCTAACCTACAACTACCACTGGTGCAGTTACAGTTTATACAACGTATAAAACAAAACTTTTCTGTCGTAAAACCTTATATATAATGATGGTATATGGGTGTAATAAATCGCAATTACTCACTTGTACATAAGTGATCACCAATCACCCTGACGTGTCATACAATTTAGCAGGGGTTACACGTATGCAACTTTGACATTTTCATAGGAGGATATTATGCCAACACACGATAAACCCTGAAAACATCCGTGCGGGTAGACACACTTATACAGGGATAACTTTTGAAAACACTAAAAATATTTAATTTGTATCTAAAAATAGTTCAATTTTAACATTTATCGCCAAACAACTTATGCTGATACAAAGTGATTGTATCAGAAACCAAACCTTATATTTCCAGTACAATAACTGCAATATAACACACCTGTAAATGTCAGTATTGTATATAGTTCTCGTGCGCAAATGGCTTCAGGGTATAGCAATGTTACCAAAATATTGAAAGAATATATTTTATTGAGTTTTCGCCCGTCATCTATTTAGTGGAGTTTATTCCAAATTTATATTAAAAATATACTAGTAGAAAAGAGAATTGGGTCATACTTTCTAATTTGTAGTAAATACTCAACTAAAGACTTAAAAAGTAAATCTATTGTAGTATCGTCATTTTGCTAAGCAACACCCTTTACTATAGTAATTCCTTATATGTATCTCTTAAAATGTCAATATTTTTGTGTTTCTGCGAGATATTTTTAGTGATCATTAGTAAAAATCAAATCGTATGCATAAATAATGGCTGCTGTATACGATAAGATGTCTGTGGTGTCTTTGCTTTTTCTTGTAGGAATTACAAAACCCAAATCTTTCTTCTTTTATTTTAGCTTTTGAATTAAAAGAGTTTAGTCGGGTATATGATAGGATAGGAAAGGATATTCATGTTAATCCCTGTGAATGGGGAAACCAAGGGTGTTAACACACGGGCAATCGTTAGATCACCTAGCGCCCACCGTCGAGTTACCGGAGCTATTGCAGTGTATCAGGTATGATTCACACGTTCCTTCACTTTTGTAGAACCCATTAATCCGCTGAGTCCAGGCAGTGTCCGTTAAGTGCTTTGCCGAAGGACACAGCTGACTAGCTTGCGACTAGTTTTGAACCTTAAATCTTTCGTTTGAATGGCGTCGGACTAAACCACCAGACTAACCGGTCGGGCAAATAGAAAGCATTCTGGTGTTTCCACTCTGCTGCTTCGTCAATATAAACGCATTTACAGCTCGACCCCTGAGGTCAGCTTTAGAGGTCATAAACTTTATGTTACTGTATCTTTGGGTATGTCAATGGCGGACATATAAAACCATATAGTTTATTGCGTTTTAAAACAAAGAGATTTTTATTTTGACATCAGAATGACTATCAAGTTTTAAATATACTGTATAGTTTATTTTTTACCAGGCTAGAATTTGGGGGGCTGCTTACTCATAATGGGCTTCTCACTTACACAGTTTTGTATATAATTCTGTACATGAATCGGCTGCGCCTCTCATTCCGCCAAAGCACTGTTTAAAATTATGATCCGTAGTTTTTACCTGGATAAGTTTTAACCCAAAAGATCGACAACACGACCGCGTTTTTATAGAAATCGGTATATGAAGCAGATGGTTAACTATTCGGCCACACCACCATTGCATTTGGCTAACACAGGGTCATGGCTTTCCATAAATATAAGTGAAGCCACAACGTTGTAATTGGGAGTATGTTGTTTTTAATTACTCAATATAATTAATTTTATATAATAAATAAAGACTGCAGTATTCAAGTTAATGACATACGCACAGGGAGGCGTTATTTAGCGAATCTTTGCAGATTGCTTCATGTGTTATCTGTATGTTGTGTCTCGCCTATTACGTCTTAGGCTAGAACAATGGGCACGCGATGTGTGAAGACGGTTGTCAACGTTGAATATACAAAGATCAAATTTATTATATTAAAGTACGTCGGCACATTCACGAATAACAGTTATCTTAGAGATTGTGTGTTGTAAAACAACATAAACACTGCACGCGGGAAGTTTCTCCGACCATTATAAATTAACCACCATTTTAATCACGCGTTAAAAACCAATCCGATAGGTCATTTAAATTATTAGTAATTCCGTTACCCCCTAAACCCAGTAAATTGACCAGTTCTACCAAGCTAAAGAACGTCACAATCTTGCACAACAGCACTACAATAGCTCAGATAACGCGACGGTCGCCGCAAGGTAATCTGACAAATGCTTACGCGCTTTCCTTTCCCATTAACGAGGATAAACATGAAATCCTATTCCAACCTATACTGTAGCCATCCAAACTTGGTCACAAAATAATTTTAACAACTGTACACTAATATATATACTAATATATTTTCTTCTGAAAATTTACCCCATATTCGCTACTGCATATCCATAACATTTAACATATTGAATTAAGACTATTAGGCTACACCTAAGCAAACAAATTGTAACAACTGAGGGCAGAGACAAGGCAAGCACTTTGACAAACAAAGGTTGTATTTGCCAATTTGCCACAAAAAAATCTATAAGGTCTGGCGGATTTTAGCGTTAAAATATAAAAAAGAACCCCGGGTTTCAAGATTCCCGGGCATTTCGGGAATCCCCACATCTTGATTCGGCATAAATTTGTAAAGTATATTTTCTAACTTTGCCACTACCATTTAGGAGTGAATTGAACTTTTTTTCTTTTGCGCCAAAAATTGCCGTCATCCTTTTAGTTTACGAAAATTCTGTTAAAGTGATTTACTCCATATCAAATACATATTAATTTTCCGCCCTTTTACGCAAGTATCGGACGTTAAAATAGACTAATTGTTGGTTCAATCCGGTTTGACAAATCACTGTTTTATTCGTATTCTAATTCTCAATCGGTTTAAGTTAGTTTAAAAATGCAGCTTTTCATACAAGTGGTAATATTGGTTGTAATTACCTATGTGTTTTTATATTTTTTGACATTAACCGGGGTAATTTGGGACATTTTGAGACCATTTAAGTTTAATCAATTTAGTTTATTCAACAAATTATGGGTTATTCGAATATAGACTGTTAAATAATTTTGGGACGAAAATGCCGAAAACGGGCTTTTTTTACATTTTTTTGGTACGTCAAGAAATCCCATTGAAAATGTTACTGAAAGTTACAACCTAATCCTCCCTAAGAGTGGACGACACGACGACGTCTGTTTCGAGCGTGACGCAGTAAAAATGAATGAAAACTGTATGCGTCTTTGGACCCGAAGTGGACAAATAACCAAATATATTTAAACGTGCGGTTTATAGAATTGCAGGCATACTGTTGTAACAACTTGGCACGCTATTGATATAAAAAAAACAATGTTTCACAATAAAACATGATCCTTCACAACAGAGTGGAATATTACCGGCCTACCCACAATGCAATCGTACCTCGCAGTGGCGGGCGTTTTGCAAGCCTGTGCAAGTTTCAACATGTTTGTTCAGCTAATTACCAAGTCCTTGCTGTTTAATCACCGATAAGAGGCAGTAATTGCAACAGTCTCTTCGCACACGGTTTCCACCTTATCAAACTGAAGTTACACGGGAACAGGCCGTACCAGGGAGACTCGTCTCCTATAACCCAAATCGTCTCACTTGACATCTCATTGCGCTAATATTGACTCGAGGTGTTTGCAAACACAGCGTCCTGCGCGCCCTTCTTAGTTTAATGATTGTGCGGAGTCGGTTAAATAGACCGATGGTACGAGTTGTAACTGTTACAGCAACCAAAGCTGAATGGACGACGCTGGAACATCATTATGCGACCTTCTGAAGCGATGATTGTTAATAGCCAGATGGTACAGTAGCAAGTACAGTATTATGGTAAGAGAAATACGCAGTTTGTACTTTTGTTAAACATGCTGTATGACGTGTAAATGAGTTAAGATCTCTGGTTTCGTAAATTATGAAATTATCTTCAGAATTTTTTTTTCATTTTAAACTACTAATATAACATTGTTTTGATATTTATGGTTTTAACTCTAGCATCATGCATATATATGTTATTAATGACCAGAAATTATTGAATAACCAAATAAGGCTATCCTACAAACTGAAGTTGTCTGGTGTTAACTCGATTGTCAGTAAACAAGATGAACACGCATCCAGACACTCAGAAACACGATTATTTTATCACAATTGTGTATCTGAGTGTTTCTCTGTGTGACTCACCGAATACAACGCTGACAAATGATTTTAATTAAAACAACAGATTTGTTCGTATTTAACATGCTGCTCGCCGCAACCACATAGAAATAATAAAAGTAAAAATAAAACAGTACTGGAAATATACGTCGGAAAAGCAACAGTTTAAACATTATGGTCAAACCGACGACACATATTATCGCGCATTCTTGAACTAGCACGAAATTTGATTATTCATAGATATCCAGCGACAGCATTCTTTTTAGAGCTGTGCGCCCGTTGGAGGAATTTTGATGACCAACACTATAACTACATCTTCGTCTTACGTCTTTACACTGCGAGTGAGACAAACAAGATCGTGTAGACCATTCCCCGTAGCATGCAAGCTTGCTAAAGTACTGCTGGATATTTATTCCCAGCACATATTTGCTAAAGGCGTTGCTCGCGAGATTAGTATGATTACTCATGGACAAGTCGGAGATAGAGATATTACTGCGTGATTTACGTTTTACATTTTGGATTTACGCTTTAATTATACATTGTTGTAAAGAATCTAATATGGACAACATTTAACATAATTGAATGTCATACAGTTGTTCACAAGAAGGCGCAGTTGTCACTTTTGCTGTTGATGGGTTGCGCAACGAAAAAAAGCACAAAAAAAACGTAAAACACTAAAACCTCGTCTTGCTTGGTAAATGTAAGTATAGGCCTACGCATATTCTACATCACAGGAGTTTCATCAAAGTTTATTTTCAATAAACATACAAAAATCAAATGTTTTAAAACTCCATCGGTGCTTACCATGCAGTTAGAAAAGAAATTAGGATAGGATAGGATAGGATATTCATGTTTATCCCCGTGAATGGGAAAACCAAGGGGGTTATCACACGGGCAATCGTCAGATCACCACTCGCCTATCGTCGGGTTACCTGAGCTATTGCAGTGTGTTGTGTATATGATAGACACGTTCCTTTAATTTGGTAGAACCCTTCCAGGCAATATCCGTAAAGTGCCTTGCCCAAGGACACAACCGACTAGCTAGCGACCAGTTTCGCACCTGCCACCTTTAGATTGAAAGGCGAGGCACTTAATCGCTAGACCAACCGGGCGGACAATTCAATTCCACTAAAAAATTAAAAAATCACAAGAAAATTTTGGGTGCATGCAAAATGTATAGAACCGCCTGGAGCCATGTGTGCAGTCGCCTCGAGTATGCAACAACTGAAAGTCGAACTCACCACAAATTTTGCTGGTCTTACATTGTAGGACTTGTAATAAAATTATATTATATCTTAATTAATGGTTATCCCCGTGAATGAGAAAACACAAGGTCCACTATCACACGGGCAATCATCAGGTTACCTCGCGCCAGTGTTGTATTCGAGTCACTGTAACCAAGTCTCAAGTCAACTCATCGTATACGCAAGTCCAAGTCAAAACCAAGTCGAAGTACAGTCAGACTTCTGGGAAATTAAATTCAAATAACGAAGTTAATCAATTTATTATTGTTTTTGTCCAAACATATTGACTCGAATTAAAAAAGTATTCTCTCTTACAGACACGCTCCTGTACAGTTTCCATGCTCCAGACGCTCCGGTACATTTTGCATGTACCGGAAAAAAATCGATTTCATGCAGAAACCAGCAATCGGACAACCTTTCTGGTTTATTTTAATCTTTAACTAAAATTTATCCCATTGTACTTTTATAATGAACGGATACCAAAGCAACAATTTAACAAGCCATGTATATATATTATCATTTACTGTTATTGGTAGAGTGTTAACTAACTACTTTGTGGTGTTTTTTTGATCGACCACGTTATAAATGCATAAAAAGGCGTCACAATAAAAAAAACAGAAACTCGCCCTTTGTCCCTAGTTATTACGTAACACAGGTGCACAATCAAGGTTATAAATTTATGTTTGCCATGTTAATCGGTGGAAGCGATTTGTACCAGTTGAACAATGGTGCCAGTGTTGCCTTATATACTTACGTCGCGTTTGTACAAACATTTCCGCAACACCTGTGGAAATCTATTTTCGCTTGATTAAATGAAGTTGGCAGTCAACATGTACTTGATCTAACCCAACATGACCCCGGTAATTATCGCCAGTAATGAATCACACAAACAAATCAACTGGGCCACTGCCGCGAAAGCTTGTACTTTGCCCAGAAAGCAAGAACAACCCGGCGCGCACGAAACGCAGTTCAAACAAACTTATGTTCTTATCATTCAAGTGATGGGCACACAAGGTTGATAAGTTTGTGGTTAATTGTTAACTAGCTTGTTTGCTCGCCTCTAACCTTCTTGATTTATGGGCAACTAAAGGCTTGCGCAACCACCGCAAACTATAGCGCTATAATCACGTCGAAGCAGCGCAAATGATTTGCGAACAATTTACTAAGCATTAACTACAGCAAAGATTAAAAAGTTTTAACGATATTTAATTAAATGCCACCAAGGAAACCTAGAGTAAACATTTTCAAATGGTCACAATAGGGAAATCCATTGAATCAGTGTACCTTAACCACAGTGGTTAGTTGTAATTACATTTCAAGTCCCGGCCGATATAATAAACAACCAGAATCTTCATATTAGCAACCTATTACTTTGGGCTAAATAGTAATCATATTAGCAACCTATTACCCAGGCTTATTATTAATCATGGTATTGTACACCATAAGTTTTGCGTGAGAGAATCAACAGTGTAATACACACAAACACAAAAGTAACCACATTGTTTCCCTTTAGTACTTGTGCCACCGCACTGAGCGGAACAAGGTGTGGGTGGATACAAACATATGTATTTAAGCAGCTGTGCCGTCAAAAATCGACCAATTTTAAAGTTAAACATAGTGCGCATAAGTATCTAGTTATTGTCCTTTTAGGTGCTTGCCCGTTAAATTTACTGATTTTACCAAACACGACAGTGCACACTGCAGTAACAGTGCCGGGTTTCAACCACGGTCAACACGTTAAACGGAAAACTTGAAGAGCTGCCGTATCATAAGACGTGATCCGCATAAGCTTACTTATTTTTGTACGAAGCGGAAGTTGTTTCATGAATCATGGATACGTGAATCATTAAAGACACCGAAGTTAAGTTACGAGGTGTTTATGGCAGTGTCTGTTTGCGTTAAAAAACTTATACACTTTTAATTGTACTGAGAAAAGTGTTGTTTATTCGCAGGACCATTTACGCCCTAAACTTATAGGAATAAATTGTTTAAAACAATACGATTTAATGTTGTTTTCATATTAAACTTGGACACAAGGTAAGTATTATCGCTCATCAGCGACATCCAGCGAGAAAGAACTGTGTTCAGCGAGAGAGTCTTGAAGTTCAAAATCCGCGGCATACCCGGTGTCATCAAGTCGGCGGGTGTCGTCGTTCGTCGCATCGGTGAACTGATTGTTTCCCCCCCAATCTATTAGCTCGTCACCATAGTATGCCGTAAGTGTGCTGATCTTGTTGTTCAACATGTTCTGTTCCAGTTCAACGTGCTTTCCTTGGCCAGCCAAACGGACCAACTGTAAAACATTTAAAAATTAAACACTAAAGGAGATTTAAAAAAAATAAAATACACATTGCGTGTTTTAGTGAATTCGCTTACCTCGTCGACGTTGGAGTTTTTCGGTAAAAAGAAAGCAACGTTGTCAGAAATATTCCTAGCTAATTGGAACGCTTTCTCGCCGAACTCCCCCATAGCAGCAATGCTGTAGGTGTCGCAATGTATATATTCCGGTCCTCCCCACGGAGGGCTACATCAGAAAAGTTATTACAGAAAATGCATAATTAATAAAAAAAATTAAAATAATATTTCTACCGAGGTTTATATTCCTTTTCAAGAATAAAGAAAAAATACAGTATTATAGTGAGACAGCTTGGAAATCTTTAGGAAATCGGTTCATACGTGGATACTTATAGTTTGCGATTCATTTCTTTTAATGGCGTAAACTGTGGTGGCAGTTTTACTGCTATTAAATGCCTTTTTACTGTTTTATAATACGCTGTTGTTTATGATATAAAAACAATATCTTCATCATCAGAAAGATTTTACATTGTTTAAATAAATACAATTTTTGAATTTTTTTTGGAAATAAAATGGCAGAAAATTGATTTTATTTTACCTTAAAAATATAACATCAGCTTTCAAAGTCGGTGCCAGATCAAAAAAGCTGCCGCAGATAAATTCGATTCGATCTTCCACGCCGTATATTGCTGCGTTGTGCCTCGCGTTCTCCAGTTTGACCGGGTCAATATCGATGGCGATAACTAAATACGTTTAGCTGTAGATACGCTAAATGTCTACGCAATGAACAACAAATTGTTGGACTTAGTCGCCCTAGGGTTTTACTGTAATATGGAAGCATGCACACAATGTAGCAGCGTTACACACTTGCAAAGAAAGGGTAATTACTCGTCTTGGTATGCAGACGTGCACTGGTTTTACAAAGATATTATCTGATACACCCGATTATCATACCTGACCTTTCATCTTGACAATACAAAGTCACCATTTAACAAATCCATTCCACAAGCGAATTTTACCTCTCTCACAAGTGAAAGCAAACTGAATAGAGTTTCCACCAGAACCACAAAACGCATCAACTATGATGTCACAGCGACATCTTTCAGCAATATGTTCGGCAATCTTTTCCGGGGTCACGGAGTACCAGGATTCTGTGATAAAGTAGGTGCAAGCATGTATCACAACAACAATGCAAAAATAATACCGTGCGTAAGTGATTATTAACGTAACATAATCACCAACCTTTGTCCAATCTAACCCCATCATCAAATTTTGAAAACAGTTTGTATCGTTGCACCCAATATTTCTTTAAGCTTGGTTCATTTTTTATTTCATCAGGTAAACTAAGTTTAGTAAGTTTCTTTTTTTTCTTTTTCTTGTGAATTTTGGGCCTTTTTGTCTCATTAACCACGTTGCTAACATTCAAGCTTTCTGTAGAATTGATTATTACCAATAAGCAAATCATGTTAGCACCGTAGATCAGGCCTTGCGCTTAAAATGTATTTGAAGAGTTGCTGAATTCACAATTTTGTTGGTCATTACTGAAGTTTAAACCTAATTAATACCCACATATTTAAAATTCAGATTTTATATAACAATCACTAAGTGAATTCGTACTGTGACAAATCAGTGACATTAAATGTATAGATGTAACAAGCCATGTGCAAGCTTCTACGGTTAAACAACTGTTCCATTTGCCTACATTCCGGATAAGACAAAATTTATTTTCTGCACTCTTTACAAAAATCAATTGTTCCGAACCAAAGCTTTAGAAATTAAGCTTTGTATCCATATAAAAGATAGAAATATTAAATGGTAAAATGAATTAACCATTTTAAAATTTTACCTTCTGCATCTGCACTACATGAGTTTAAAGTTTCACTTAAAGTACTGCCATCAATTAAACTTGATGTGTCAGTCATTGATGCTCTATCTCTCGATTTCTCAAAATCAGTGGTCTTTAATTGTTGATTTGATACCATTTCTTCTTCTTTTGATAGAACTGAGTCAACTACATTAATAAAACAAAAAAGCGATGTTAAAAATAAAATAAATAAAACTTTTAACATTAATCTATCTTTGCATCAAAAGTTGTTTTCATGATCTTGTACCCACAAAATATGGTTCAAAATTGTCAAATAAAAAATATAACAAATCATGTGACTTTTATATAATATTGTCAATTAAACAAAACTGCTTTGAGCATAATTCCAGGTCCAGGCACAGATCTTGGCTACAATTGGTAAAAATAAAGTTTTAATTTTGGGATAATATCAATTTTATAGGATTGATTTCACATTATTTTTATATATAATCTGCACTATGCGTTATAATGGACATAGACACCAGAAATAATATGAATAAACCAGTTCCGCTCCAGCCTAAGCAGAAATAAATAAATAAATTTAAATGACAGTTTTAGTACCATTATTTTTCTCTTCCTCCATCTGTTGTAAGTCATCACTCAAGAAATTCTTCACTTTAGCAAGGACTTTGCTTTTCTCTATAGATTGAGGGGTTCCATCGCTACCAAATCTGATGTGGACTTTCTGTAATTACCTTACAATTAGTTAAAAGGGAAAAAATCAAGTAATCATTTTTATTCTAAATCCATTTTGGCTTGAAATCTACATATTTTTCTTTAAAGATTTGAATTTACAAGGAAAGGAAAATCGTATTACATTTTTATACAGAGTAAATTATATTCTACTGTAAAGAGCTAACTAAAGCAGATATAGCAACCAATATATAACAGAATGACGTTGTACTTTTGCTGTTTGAGGGGATCGCTTCATCAAATGCTTAACTCTGTATTGCATCTTACGCTGCATGTAGGTTAGTCTTGGTGATGGCTTTGAAGCATCTGGAAAATAATATATATTTATACTCAGTATCGGTCTGACCAGATATTTATAAGAAATATAATACATACACATAATAAATTAATAGCATGAGCTTAGAATGGAAAACTATTTAAAATACCATTCGTTTTAAAGCTGAAGTTCATAGCAGAACATGCAGTTTCAATGCTGATATCTTGTACCGACTCTGGAAGCATATTCTCTTCGTTGACAGACTCACAGGAATCAACTCGTGACAGTCCTTTCTTTTTTGTCTTTAAATCAGTTTCATCTGCATCGAGTTCATGAGGCCGTTTCAGTGAAACTGAGTTTTCTGGTAAATCTGGATTCTCATCATCCCCTCGGTTTGAAATGGAACTCATAGACAATTGTTTATTGGAACACGGCATAGTCGTTGGTGTTTGATCTTTATTATCACTCTGTGAATGGCCACCTTTACAGTCTCCACTATTTTCACCATCCATGCAAGGATTCAAGCAGTCTTTTTCAGAGTAACATGATTCCTGGTTATTTGATTGGTGGTCACCAGAACCATTTGTGCCCATTGATGTGGGATCATGTTCAGAGGGAAACTCAGCAAAAACAGCAGGTTCTACCGGATTACTTATCTGCTGACTGGTATTAAATCCACTGTTGTCTTCAGGGTTTTCAGAATATGATAAACACCAACCAATATACCAATCTCGATAATACTGATACTGTTCATTATAGTGAGACTGCCAGTTTGGTTCATTTATTGCACTTTCTTGCACACCATCATAAGGAAGTTGGCTTGGTTTTTCATCTTGTATGTCAAGTTTTGAAATATAATCTTCCAATGAGGTTAACTCAGAAGGATTGTTTTCTTTATTTCTAAAAAAGAAATCAGTTTCTTGGTTATTTCGCATATTGGTTCATGGTATGTTAAAAAGCTTTGCTTTACCTTTATTGGAATGTTTTTATTGGTCATTTTGTGCAATTATTAAAAAAATGTGGGTAATGAGTTGCAGTATAAAATTTTATAAGCAATTTTTGTTAGATAGGCTATAAATGCAAACTTACTGGATATCGGGTTTAATCGTTAACTTTTCTTCCCAGGATTGCCAAAGTATTTCTGGTCCCATTTCCTTCCAGTATTGCTGCCAGCCCAACTCTAAGTCAGATAGATCGTCTAAAATAGTAAATAAATAAGAGTAACAAAAGTTTCTTGAACATCAAACAAAAATTTTGAATTTACTATTTTGCACTTCTTCGGAAAAATCCAAGTTTTCAACAGTTTTCAGTTGTTTTCGGTTAACCTGAAAACAAAGTATTAGCATTTTTAACAATCATTCAGCCCAAAATACCAACTAGTAGCGGAGGTTTTTCTTAATTTTTAAAACATTAATAATACTCCTGTATTATACAAACAAGATAGGTTATTTCAAAATATTCACCGATCCATCTAACTTGCATTGTTTCCAAGCTACAGGAAGCCCCATTTGCAACATTAACTGCTCATCAGATGCGTATTCACCTGAGTTCATTCACAACATGTCAAGAAGTAAAATATATTCTAACACCTGGGTGACTGTTGCAAATATGCAATAAAATCTTATCAACAAATGAGAAAAGGTTTGCTCACCTTCAAAGTCTGTCCATGGTTTGGAAAACATAACATTTGAATCTTTACAAACATTCTCATCAGAGTCATTTGACGAAAAGCAATCCTGTGTTTCATGAATATGTATTAGAAAAAAAGTGTCAAGAATTTTTTTTAATGTATTCAATTGCTTCTGATATTTTCTTGACTATGCAAGTTTTAAGTCTTTATTTTTAATAAAAGGGTTGGGTTTATGATGCAGTTAAAATAATCACAATCTAAAAAAAAAGCAGAATTGTGTGTAGACTGACTTGATGATCTCTTTTGGTATTAAATTTAAGAATTAAAATAAAAGTGAACTACCTCATCCTCCATTTCATTTTCATATCGATGCTTGTCTCTGAAATACCAAAAAACATTAAAACTGTAAGCTAAGAAAAAGAGATAAAACTGACAAGTTAAAAACGACATCTACAAAGATCATCACTAGATAATTAAACAGATGCTAAAGCTATATAGTATTAACGATTTAGCATAGGCATTGATCTGTAGGTAATTATGAGTAGTGTTTAAATTGTGAAGAAGTTTTTGCACATCCCTGGTTGAGAACCATTTTATTAAATCTTTCTTTTAGTTATACAGTTACAATAATTACTGCAAACTTACTTATGCATTAATACAAACTCATACTCAAATATTCAATTTTGGTGTTCAATTATTACCCCCATCAAAGAAAAGCTATTTATGAATACGAGCCACACTAGTAAATTCTGGGGGGAAATCTGATGATATTTTATCTAAGATCAAACCCAATGTTCTGCGCAACCCCAGATAAAAATCACTGTTCTGGAAATTCCACTGATTAAATACTTTTCACAATATTGTATTATACATGTAAAGTTTTATAATAAAACTCTGCCAATTTAATTTAACTATATAGTTATACCTTTGTGCATTAATGTGCATATAATTACAAAGATAGACAACCATACCAACGTGACTATTTGTACCCATTTTTCTAAACATTCAGTTAGAAATTATGAGGAAACTGTTGTTCAAGGCAGAGGTGAAGAAAGTGTCCTTAAAAATTAGATGGTATAATGTAATGGTAGTCTTCGGAAAAACAAAAAAATAATGTATTTTGGATTTTATATATAATCACAGTCTTAGCATGCATGCCCATAAAATACCTAATATAATATTGAAAAACTTTTAAGAAATAATAAAATACTTTAAGAATGCGTGCAGAAACTTTCACTGTGGTGGGCAGAGATCTGGCAATACATTCCATGCTTTCCGAACAAAGCAATGGCGTTCATATTGCTGTCACATATTTATTTTTCTCATAGTTTTGGGTGCCACTTGTTTTTTTTTGTATGTGTAACAAATACATGTAACAAACAAATAAAAGATTATTGGGATATAAAGACTACTGACCTAATATATACCCTTGTAAACAAACAGCAAGTTGAACTTTCCTCGACATTCTCCTCAACTGGATGTCGAGCTTCGGCAAGTTTCGTCCAAAAATAGCTCATTTTTTTGGCCACTGTTTGAACCATACTCTACCAGACCTTTAGTCCAAAATATCAACAAAATAAAGCATGGCACCTCATCCAAGTTACGCGGGTAACTTAAATTTCTCTATGGTTTTAGGTAGAAGCTGTGTGGTATCGAGTTTAGTCTACAAGGAGACAACCTTTTTTATTTGAGGACGATACTCGTTACCAGAACAAATCTTTTTTTCGATGCAGAGAGTGTATACAGTCTAAAAAAAGATAGTACAGTAATTGTTTTGTTTTTTTTTAATTGTCGTCATTAAAAGGAGGCCGATACAGAACCGATTCTGGTATCGTGTATCGTCCTCAAAAAAAGAAAAAAGGTTCTCCCCTAGTATAGGAGAGAAGACCAAACTGGATACCACCATAGTATACTAAATCTGTTTAGTATTCTATGATACCACACAGCTTCTACCATGGCTTGGGATTACTAACAATTTACCTTTTATGGCTCACTTTAAATCATTTTTGAGAGGGTATAACTCAATTGAGAGATATATACTTCATTTTTGGGGTGAATTTGAATAATGGATTACACTAAATTCGAAAAATACACTGCACTAACTCTAGTAATGAAGAAAATGTGACAATTATCCAATGTTCTAGTTTTCGTCAGTCATATTACCAAGAATGTCACAACTACATTTGTCTACACTTTGTATATAATATTTTCACTATGCCGTCGTGTGGCCAAAATGTTAACGCGATCGATACATAAACGAACTATATACAAACACGGTCACCGAGACGAAACAATCAACAGTTCGAATCGTAACTTCTATAATCATTTACCTGTGGGGTGCCTCTAAATACTCAGACCGGCTTTTGGGGAGGGACTTAAGCCCCCCGGATCACTGAGATCGCCTTGGAAAGTAATTCTAACCCTGTCCCAAACACTAATCTCAACCCCAGAACTAACTTTAACCCC
>CH003301.1:240275-352207 GCA_000149265.1 Ciona savignyi
AGGACCGCTTGGAGCGCTTGGATCGCTTGCACCACTTAGATTGCTATGGAAAGTAATTTTAACCCTGTCCCAAACACTAATCTCAACCCCAGAACTAACTTTAACCCCAACCCTATAACATTAATATCATGGCTTTTGTAATTACTAAGTATAGTAAGCGATCCAAGCGATCCAAGCGATCCAAGCGCTCCAAGCGATTTAAGCGATCCATGCGCTCCAAGCGGTCCAAGCGCTCCTGTAGTATTTAGAGGTACCGATATATTATACACGGTTCTTGTTATCCATGTTTAATTACACATTCCGTTCGATCATAGGGATCGTATATTGTTTTTAATACATTTTGTACCAATTAGGCTAACAATTTTAGGAATTTTAATTGGTATGATGACCATTTGTAGGCTTATTATTTTGAAAATATCCCAAGGGGAATTCCCAAAACACTAACTAGGTAAACACAAATAGACTCAAAATAAAATACTTCGCCGAAAAATCTCCGAAAATATAAAATACGTTAGCAACTATAATTTACTATAACCACCACCCTGAACAGTTTTATGGTAAATGTCCCAAACCACACTCAAAAACCAGTGATCAATGTGAATAAAACCTCGATTATATCAGAACAAAATACAAAATCGCATTGAACTTTTTAGAGCCGTTAGATAATGCGTATTAAATATGCAGTAGTAAATTTGTATTTCGCGTTTCGAATAGATAATTAACTTTAATTTAAAAGAGTTTGTAGATATAAAATGAACTTGAAAAAAATGAACTCAGACTAGGATAGGATAGGATATTCATGTTTATCCCCGTGAATGGGAAAACCAAGACATACGGGCGATCGTCGGGTTATCGGAGCTATTGCAGTGCATTGTGTATAATTTACACGTTCTTTAATTTGGTAGAATCCATCAATCCGCTTAGTTTGGGCAACTTCCGGTAAGTGACTTGCTTAAGGACACAACCGACTTGTTAGTCACTAGTTCCGACTCTGCAACCTTTCGGTTGAAATTAAGGAGTCGGACTAACCCAATTTACTCTGTAAAATTTCTTTAAATATATAAATACAAGGAATAAGATTCCATTATTGCCACGACTGTAAAATAAAAAAAATTAAACTCAGCATATGTCGATAGAGAATTTCAGTACGAATAAAAAAGATGCGAGTTTTGACCATCTTAAATAGTTTTCCGCCAACTCTCCTGAAACTTATTTAAAGAAGTGACCATTTTACTTTTACGCGCACAAAAAAGAAAAACAAGTAAGGTGGACGTTTTTAATTTATTGGCTATATATACATAGTAGATACATGGTGGCAACGGATAAATTACGCTGAGCAAATTGAAGACAGACCCAAGAATGTCAGCACAGTGGTCGTTGACGGCTCTTTACCCGAATTTTGGCCATTTTCAGAGCAGATATTATTTTTTACAATTGTAAAGAAAGTTAAAAAATCTGAACAATAATTGTTGAAATAAAATATCCCAGTTTACCTTTAAAACATAATATCAAAAAACAATCAGTTAAAACAAGGACTACTTTTATTTCTATACATAGTTTTAAAAATTCAGTATAGTTAAGATTAAGTTGAAAACGTTTTAATGTAAAGTAATAAAGAACATTTAAAAAATGTATAACATATTCGTGACGAAAAGGAAGTTAAAAAAATCGCATTTTCGGTTACTGTTCGGTGAATGTAATACACTATGGAGTAATAGTATAATAATACTGTAACCATTCTTAGGAAAGCTTCCAGCAGTTATTTTTTAAAACGTCGTGATATGTTAATTAAAAACTTGTTACATAACTTGTATAAAGCGAGGGCTTAGCGAGTGCACTGGATCGCAGGTTGTTGGGTTAAGATCATTAATTGGAGGAAAGGCAAGTCCCCGACTCTTCGGCCGCACTTTATTGATTACCACCATCATTGGAAATGTTTGCGGCATTTCCAAGTTTTTAAAGTCTTGTTCCGACCACTGTGCGCAGTGAATTTTCTGAGACGATAAAAGATCAAAAAGTTATTTTTTCTGAGAGAGATGAATGATATAACAGAACTGGAAATGCAGACCGCGGAAATTGTACCCTTGTTTGAACTATTTGTCCTTTTCGCTTGTTGATATTAATATAAATTAGAAAAAAATATAAAAAAAAAGAATATCACCAACCTGGGCGAGGTCCTTACGCCCACATATCTCAAGTGCCGATATCAAACTCCATAATCGCTTGGTGTCGCTAGCGTGTCGACTAAGCCACAAAATCAGCATCTACAAATGGTGGAATTGTTTGGGAATGTCATTTGAACAGGGAACTGAATAAATTTACTGTTAACAAAAGCCTCCAATCGCCATGAATAATCACAGTCGGTATAACAACGGTGATTACTTCAATCCTACTGTCGTGTATAAGCAATAACCAGTGCCAAGCTTTCGAAGCTGTTGCAATGTATTAACAACACCTTAACTTTATTTATTTGGTATTTTACGCTTCTAGTCAGCGATTTCAAACCCTAATATTTTATTAATTAAAATAAAAAAATACCAAAGTAGTATGGTAGACATTAAGCCATAGCAATATATATAGGTTACTTGATACGATTTCTGTTTGTGAGTTCCAAATTGTTTATCAATTTGAGCAACATCACGTCTTTTTAACCCAAGGTTAAATGCCAACAATCCCCATTCATATCCGATAAACTTGCTCAAATACGCCATCACGTGGGTTGTCAATACATCGAAGTTTCGGGAATTCTAAAATAATAGCTACAATGCAAAAACTGAATATAGTGAGACTGATGATCAGTCAAAATAATGTAAAAGCAAAACTGGAGTTTTACAATGTAGTTGCCATAGCATGCCAAACAATATTCCTCTGACATGTATAGGTATTTACTTGTTGAAAACGGTCGACAAGAACTCTATGTCAATAATTGTATATATTCTTTTAATGTATGTTTATTTTGCCACCCACAAATACACAGACTCGACAGCTTAACAATAACACAATACCGCGTCCGTTTCATTTAGTATTTTTTTATTTGAATTATTCATGCTCTTATCTTCCGCAATTCTTATTTCTCTATTAACCGATTCGTCCTCTTTTCGACGTGTTTTTCGGTTTCCTGTATAATGCCAAGCAACAATTTAGTCACAAATAAATGAGAGTTGGGTGGGATAAGCCTATATGTTTGTTCCCGTGATTGTTAATATTGACAATGCCTCCGAGTTTACATGGCCCACTTAATTTCAATGGGCTAAGGATGTGTTAAGCAAAGTGCGCTGCTAAGGGGTTAGAGGCAACGGAAGATGTAGCGTCTAACAAAGCATTCAACATTCCACCAACCCAGTTAAATATTTAACATTCCTGCAAACCATCTAAAGTAGGTCATTTAAAGTTAAGGTATAATAATTGCACCAGCGTAATTGCTCTTGACCAAATTAGTTGTTATAAATTAACAAAATAATGTTAAGCTCGCATACACTATCTCACCAAAGCAGCATAATAGTTTCCTTAACATATTCTTTTTGAGCTGTGCACAAGTTTTGATATATAGATGTGTTCATCACTGAACTGCCAACAAAATTACCTGTTCGTATTCTTTAAAAGTCACGTTTTTCTTTTGTAATTCAATCACAATTCAAACCAACGACCCACGGAGTGCTAATTACGAATTCCTTTCTTACATCATCCTAAATCTATCTAAATTTAAGTAAAAAAGTGCATGCTGTACAACTTACTATTAGTCTCTAGCTACAAATAAATGAATGCGTATCACAGTATAAAACAACCCTGGTCGCAAAATAAAAAGTGTACATAGCGAGATCGAGAGATTATGTTCATACGAATAATTGTCCTTGAATCCCACGCACAACAATTGTTTTGTTGTTACCGATATCGTCAGTACAATCACAATTGTTTTCCTCAAAACAATAGTTTTGTTGTTTTCCTCAAAACAATACGCCGACTGTCAGTTCGGAAAATTTTACAGGATTCTGTGTGTACCCGTTACGTAAATATTATAACGCCGTTATTGGTTGACACAAATAGTTAGTTGGCCAAAGTTTTAATTTTGCATATATTTACGTTGTAATGGACCTGCAGGCAACATAGGAATTTCCGCCAGATGAACTTTCGGTGTCAACTGATTAGATCTTACGAGGTTTTGAAACCACGCGTTTTTGTTGAAACTTTCAGAATCAATAAATATGTTTTTGCAATTATCGAACATTATTGTTTTAATTTTGATACATTCAGTAGCCGACAGTCGTCGATTTTTCTTGGTGATTCAAGTTTATAGTGTGGACGTTAGGCTCCTAAAATCAGAAGAGTTGAGCTTGTGACAAAGCAATAAACTTCCGATTTTGTTCCTTTCACAACACATTTTTTCATTTAAGATGTGAAGTCACTTACAGCTTGACCCATAGAGACAGCTAAAGGTTACTGCACTTTGTGACTTAAAATCTGATTCCGAAGTTGGAAATCGTTGTATCTTTCGATCTATTTCGTGAATTATTTATGTTTTTAAGACCCAAAAAATTACTTCAGACTTTTTCGCTTACCAAAATAAATTTAAAAACAGCTTTCCAATCGAACTAATCCATTTAAAAATACTTTCGAAACCGGGATAGATTAACTATATGCTACATATACAATCTTCAACCGTTTCATTCAATAACCAGATTACTCAAAAACAATTATGGACAAACGAATTGTTCAATTGAGCTAAAATAGTTGGTTAGGGCGTATTTGCACAGAAGTCTCAGTGTGTTTACTTGTTTACAAGAGACAATGCCAAAACTAAAATGGTATAGGATAGAATATTCAGGTTTTATTCCAGTGACTGACAAAACGCACGGAAAGTTACCACAAGTGAAATCTTCAGATTACCTTATGCCCATCGTCGTGTTGCTATTGCAGTTTATTTTACGTTGTTAAGGGGTGTTTACGTTTTTAGTTAAAACCAATTAATCATTGGATGCGGGCAATGCCCGTCCGCTACCTTGCTTAACGACACAACCTACTAACCCAGTGGCTTGTTTGGATGGCACAATCTTTCAACTAAAAACGGACGCTCCAATCATCTGAGCTCCACACGGTTTGTATTCTTTAAGAATGTTGGCTCACATGGCCCTAATGTGCATAAATTACATATTGTATTACTAGACCGGGGCAAATTCTTCACAGTCGTCAAACGCCAAAAAGTTAGACTCTACATTTAGTGTGCGGACAGCCACAGGTGAACTTCCTCTTCTTTTATTTGCGGTTTCATCAATATTTTATTTAAGCTGGCATCAGTTGTACCAACAATTGGGTTTAAACTTAGCCCGGTCAAAAATAGTTTATGATTTGTACAGGCGTGAGGCCAGAAGGTTAATGCGATTATAACGTATACCGATTTTTGTACAAAAATGGTTTTAGTCGACCGATTCGAAACAAAATGATATTTTGTTTGATACGATATTTTGTATTTTTTTTAGAAAATGACGTCACAAAAGTCAGTGTCCTAACCAGCTGTTTTATTTTATAAAACTGACATTCACCAACATCTTCAAACGCTTAGAACAGCCAAATCGTATAAAGTAGGCGCCGCTTATTTTGACCACGGACAATATGACCAACCCCTCTTATGACCAATTTGTTACGGTCCGGAATTTTTCCATTTAAAATTCTCCGTTAATATGACAAAAATTTTGGATAATATGACCACAATTTTCTCCTGTCATATTTACATTTTTATGTACGCACGCATGCCGCATGTCCGCTCTGTCCCGGGTCTTAATGACGAAACAGTGACATCGCTATGACGTAGATTTATTAACACAGTCAGACTGTATTCCTTTTTCAAATCTAACAACGTTTTACAACTGCCAACCTCATACTGTTACTTCAGATAAACGATAAATTTGAGGGTATTTGGACTTCATGTGTCTTACGGCGTCGATTCAGGCGCGGTTATGGCGACTTCGGTGTTTATGATCATTCAGATATTATGACCAAATGATCTGGTTCTAAGCTTTTCATATAAAGCGGCGCCTACTACTGCATACCGTACCCGGAAAATGTACCATCCGTCATACTGCAGCACTTGCAAATAGGTTTTTAGTGAGTCATCAAAGTTACTACATACATACTACGAAATCGATGAGATACTGAAGTTTATTCATCAGAATTAAACCAACAAAAGAGAAGGCGTCTCGAAATGGCTTTAAACACCATCTCGAAATAGCTTTGTCGTGCAGTAAGTTACTCCTGTGTATTGCTTCTATGTAGAACCGATCCGGTAATTTTTGAATCCTAAGAGAACGTTTATCGGCTTATTTTACATGCTAAATCTGCGTAAAAGGTATATGCAAAAAAGGGTTTCGGCTACAAATCGCGTCATTCGGGTTGAGCTTAAGCTTTCGATAGATCTTTATCGGAAGCTGGAACTAAGTTGGTCCTTAAGGGTAGTGGTAAGCTTAAAATTGTTGCTTTTTTATTTTGTTCTAGTGCAATAGTGTTTTGCCGATAAGAAAAATTATTGTAACCGGGGTGTGCGAGGAACTTTGCTCTTTTTACTCTTGCGAGGACGTATGTTTACTTACTTAGCAAAATACATATAAGAGCAGAATAAAAAGGGCTTTGGTCACGGTTTAATTCATTCGGCCCGAGCTGCGCTCGAATTGTTTGTCAGTCACATAGTTGCTGTGACATCGTAGGTATTGACTCAAGACGGAATGCTCGACCTCGCAGTTAAGCTTGTGTCTTCAGCGCTCTTTGTTGCGATTGGTGGGTTGTGGTCAACTTACGCGTTGTTTAAGATAACGACATCAATTTTGCATAATGGTTTCAAGAAAACGTTTGCCAACAAGCAAAGACGAGTACCTAGTTTGTACGAGTCGTGGAAACCTCGGGACGAACCAGAAACAACAGAAACACAATGGAATCATAGTTACGTTACAACTCCCGTTAGTGGGTTGCGATTCCATTACGTGTGGGCGGGGCAATGTCCCGAGCATATTTCTTTTGAACTGGACGGAGATACCACACTAAGTTGTCATGTAAAAGGTAATTTTTTAAAAGGCAATCTTTTCTATAAAAGCTTCTAAACTTCTATTAATAGAGAGGACAACAAAGTTGGTATTGTGTCTTCACGGGTTTCCAGAATGCTGGTTTTCATGGCGTCACCTGCTCAGAGAATTTGAGAAAAGATCCAGCAAAGGTTAGCGATATCATCAATAATTAAGTACTCAGTTCGTGGTTACTCGTGCTGGGACATTGCTGTATTTACCTCTTTACCGCTCGGTTAACAAATCACACAGAGCAATTTACTTATAAAACTTTAATTTAAAACATTCTTCTCTGGGTAGCAGCACTTTTAATCTTGTCATAGCTTATTGTCTAACTATTTCATAAATTACGCGACGTAAAATTCTTTGGCGTTTTAGATGACGCTTCTTATTTCGTCGTTGCCATGGATATGAGAGGTTACGGCGGTTCTGATGTCCCGACAGGAATTGCTTCGTACCACCTTACCCAGCTTAGCTCTGACGTCAAGAACGTAGTGACGTCATTGGGGTACGAGGTATGTGTTCTTGTGGCTCACGATTGGGGCGGAGTTGTGGCATGGGAGGTGTCGGAGCGTTATCCGGAGATTTTAGAAGGAATGATGGTGTTAAACTGTCCACATCCAAAAGCTGGGGTCGACATTGCAACCAAAAGCTTGCGACAGGTCTTTATCAAAAGCTGGTACATGTTCTTTTTCATGGTGAGATATAGATTTTTTGTCCCCTTATATGAAGCGTTCAAATTGCATGTACTTAGGAGGTACCCATGCGTAACATTCCTTCAACCGCTCTGGTAGTTGCACTTCGTCCGAGGTATACCTTATATAAACAAATGCGCTATTTTACAGGACGAACCTTGCATATGCTAAAAAGTGAACTTAATCCATTTTAAATAAAGTAAAAGTCATATTTTTTCGAAACGTGTGCGAAGTTTTAAAAAATCGTACAAGAATAAAAAATCGATTTACCATTAAGTCTCCCAAAATCGTTGTACGTTTATATTTTAGGTGCAAATTTTTGGCATGTGTGTTTCAAGATGGCTCATGCCTAATTACCCGTCATTTTCAAAAAATGCTGCGCTTAGTGAACGACGTAATGATGCGTCGCCTGGTCCAAAAAGACCGTCCATGTCTTATTAAGCTTACGCTGGCATAGCAGGAATTAAACGCAGTAAGACGCTGACAAAGCAAATTTTATGGTCACTGCAGATGAAATGACCAATGACAGATACGGAATGTGTTAAATTCTTTTAGGGGATCTGAGTTACCAACGTTAACTTTTTTCTATGGAGGTTTCTATATTGTACGTTTCTGCAGAAACAAATGGTTCCACCCAGTTGCAGGGCCAAAACTTGGTATAGGTCCATGCTGATTGCTAAGCAAGATAATTAGTATACATACACACAAGTAGAAACCTAGCATCGGTGGACTGCCCAACCGAAAGTGGGCAAATATTTAGAAGCATTCATATGGATAAAATCATTGGTCTATAACACTCTATCGCCACCTGATGCACTATAGCTATTAAACCGCTTTCAAAATGCTTAAAATACAGAAAAAACATTGTTTTGGTCATTTCGGGTCTAATGTTTTTTTTTATTAGTTCATTCTCACTAAATCTCTAATATACAGCCATTCCATGTCAGCCACAAAGCGTTGTAATTTCAACTCATTTATATATTTTCGAGCAAATGACCGTGTAAATCTTACTGGTGGTTATGTATTGGACTGTTTAACGGTCGAAGCCGAAAAAATATTTTTGTTTTATCACGTGGATGAGGATATGCAGGGATTATCATTATTGGGCAATCATCAGATTGCCTCGCACCCACCGTCGGGTTTTGCAGTTTATTGTACGTTCTTACCAATGGAGCTAACCACGGCCAAACTGACGTGACCCATCATCTTTTTTGTTTGTCTTAATTTTTTATCGATTCAATTTCTGGGCTATAAATGGCTGATCGTATACTATGATGTCACTGTTCAGTGTTCAAGGAGGAAATATTACTGTATTTATATATGGCGGCACAATTATTTTAAAACAATCACTAATCGGCCAATAGGGGGCAAAACAGTTTTTAAAATAAGATTGTGACAGCAAAATAGAACAGAAATGAAAATAACATTGATTAAAACAATTATAAACATGAACACTAACAGTCATTAAAACAGATACTAACATTGATATACAATACTTAATATAAAACAGAATGGTACTTAACACCCGTGTATTATTTGACTTTCATAATACTATACGCTTGTTATTGGAAGCATTACAAGTGAATAATATAACTTTGTTTTTAGTTCTGCCTTCTTTAAATGGGGGTTTCTTTTTACAGGTTCCAGCATTGCCAGAAATCTATATCTCACACAACAACTTCTGGTTTTTGAGGGAAAATTTAAACGGGGGAGGAAAGTGGAAAACCACTCAATTAACTTCAGACGAGTTAGAGGTGTACAGTTACTCGCTGGGGGGCGCTAGCACCAAAGCCTCGATAAACTACTACAGGGCATTGATTTTGCCGATTTACCAACAGAAGGATAGAGACAAAAGAATGCCGTCGGCAACAGCCAAATACCCGATACGACTGATTTGGGGAACACAGGACCCGTACATGGGAGTTGCGATGGCCGAGAGAACAAAGGTTTATTTGCCTGCAAACGAATCCCCGAATTCCCGAAGTGAAGTTCTACTTGTAGCCGATGCCGGGCACTTTTTGCAGCAAGACAAACCACACCAAGTCACTCACCTTGTGCGAGAGTTCCTCGCCGATCTTTACGACTCGTGAAAGTAAAATAGATGACGTCAATTAAAACAAATTATGCAACAAGATATATTATGACGCATTTTATCGCCATGGCAACAACAAATTAGCAAATTTACATTATTAGCGTAAAATATAAACATGTACACAGAAATGAAAATAGCGACTTAAATGTTTACGAGACGTTCGTGTCTTTACCATGTCTATTGCAATCAAGAGATAAAAATGTACCGGCGGAACAATCAGGCCTAGTACGTTGGGCGAATCGGCGGTTTATAATACGGATGTGTTAGTACGAAGGCGATAAACACTGAGACACAAGGAATGATTGTGACGTGTCGAAATGTGTGTTTATGCTGACAGCAAAGAAACAAAAAACTTTGACATCAGTTGGCGCAACATTCCTTGCAAGCTGCAGCGGTCCAAGTGTGACGATTTCCCAGTTTATTACGACTTCAGGCACCACCAGTTCGCCGATCAGAGCTGTCGACTAAGAAGTTCATTTACATCGATGTTGCATGAAGCGAGGCAGTCGAGCGTGTCGTCGTATTCCATATTTCCCGTGACGTCGTTTGCTTGCTGGAAGTTGTTCACGACGCCCATGTCCGGACTGTAACAAGCGTTTTGAAGTTAATTGATTTCCCTTACCTTGATACAGTTACGCAAAAAAAAAAGAAAAAAAACCCATGCTTGTGTAGTATTCATTAACATTGAAAACAAACCAAACCGAAAATAAAAAAATAAAATGTACTAATTGTAGTAATCCGTGTAGATATTAATCTGTAAAGTTTTATAACTTTGTGTTCACATGCAAAATTAAAAAAAAATGCACACTCACACATCGTACTGTATGTTGTTATGATGGGAAACAGTGGTAGGACTGTGGATGGATAGTTGCGCTTCGTAACCGCTTGCCGGTGTGTTAGGTGCGCTGTGGTCGCCCATAATGCTGACGTTGGTAATGTGGTTGCTGGAGAACAATGGGAGTTATGGAGCTGTCGATTGTTCTCTATCGAATTTCGATGGGGCTGTGACGTCACAAACCACATGCAACAGACTAGGTTATATGGAATATTCACGTTACCTTAAGATTTATTTTTAACACGCGACAAAATTTGAGGTTCTTAGTTATTAAGCAGCATAATGAGATGAGGTTAAACATGATCTGCTTATAAACTAACAGCCGTTTCACACTCTTAGCCATTTAATACAACATCATTTTACCAAACTATCTGATTTGTAGAAATGTATTAACACTGGTAGAAGTCACTATTTTACACCAGTAATTAATGAAGTCGTGAAGCGGTTGGCAAGCCGTGCATGAAAAGCTTTGGATTTAAATTACCCGGTTATTTATTGAACATTTCACTTCGTGCTCTAATAAGACACTTTAATTGGTAAAGCGATGCTGCACCAGCAAACATTTAGAAAAACTACAAATTCATAAAATGTTGTGTTCCAATACCTGTTTGGTATATGCTGCATTAATTCAGTCCGAACATACCCGTCTCCTTGTGCTAAAATAAAAAAGAAACTTTGTAAGGGAGCAATTGACTTAAACTGAATAATTCATTATTGTTAAGTTAAAATGGGTAGAACTTTGGTATCTCATTTTAATTTTGGTCACTGTAATTAAGGACAACTAACTTTAATAGAGTTGATCTTATCCCAATTGGAGCCACAAACAAAGTCGGCCCAGAGCTCTGGCTGGGGTAGAACATTTTCAATATCATACATTTATATTGGTATCACAAGGTTGGTTCAAAACTTACAATAATATAATCTTTATACATGGGCGAATATTATTACAGGGCTTGTCGAAAGTAATAAAAAGTCTTCAAGTGTACCTGACAAACGGATAACTTACGCGAACTGCTAATGGTTTTGCTGTAGTATTGACCAAAGACCTCATCTTTGACTTGTGTCGTGTTGTCCGATTTGATGATATACATCAGTTGGTCAAGATCCTTGATCCGATCGGCCAATGATCGGATCCCATAATCTCTCAATGTCTGCGGTTGCAAGTTCCAAACACGGGGAATACCCGGAGCTGCATATGAACAAATTAAACATATAGCAAGAGTACATACATATCTTTACAGAAATTTACAGTTTTAATTATTTCTAACTAAAAAAATCTTATCTTCTTAATACCTCTGAATAATGACTACAATGACCCATTAAACAATACAAAACAAAACAAGAAACTTCACCTTTATCTGACTCCGCTACCCACGCAATGGTCAGTCCACCAATCTCAGAATCAGAATATCGAAGCAAAAAACTTGCCAAGGATTTGGAAACCAGTTTATCTTGAGATTCAGCTTTCCCAATAAATCCAATGATGGCCCTGAGAGGGAAATTTATTTAACTTTTAATACTAATATATCTGAAACATCCTAAATTGAATGCTTTTATAAATAATTATGCTCTATGAATAATTAGAACTCAAGGAAAGGAATTTTCCCACAATTTGAAAACTTGTCAAATGACTGAAAACAAGAATCCACCCACCCATCATCCCAATGTTTTTGCAGATGTTTGCTTTTGGTTAGTTCCATGACACCATTAAACCACTGCCAGAACGTGAAATTCCGGTTCGGTAGAGGCTCACGGTTGAACTGGGCCCATGATATTTGTCTGTCAGAGTTGATGGGAACGATTTGCTCTGTGGGAATATATGGTTTTAGAGCACATGAAACCAAAATTTGATAAAATCTTTCATGTGAACCACAATCCAACTTTTTTGTGGGATAAGATGCTTATCCTTGAGTATGGGGAAAATGCAAATGAATAATCATCACTACCTCGTGTCAACACTCGGCTTAGGCTAACTATTGCAGGTTTTTAGATAAAGTGGATAGGCCTATAAAGACATTTTTACAGTTGTTGTTTAAACTATTATTCCACTCTGTTCAAGCAATATTTGCTTACAGTCATATGTTAGTACACAACTAATTGAGAGCTACATAAAAATTATTGCAGGTTTTGTTTCCAACCAAACAATATGCAACATTAAACGCATATGTATTAAACAATTGTATTGTTATTTAGTTTAATGATGTATTATATTTCGTTAATGCGAATATATTGCCCACTTACTAAATACTTTATAACCGAGATATTGCTTGGCTTGTTGTGTGAGGCCCCTCGATGAATGACACTCGTGTTTCCATTTATAGTCGAGTGTTTCAATGAGTTTACACCACGGAACTTTATCTGGGATGTGGAACGGAATGCGACCCTGCAATGACCACGGAACGTATTACTATCTGCCATTATGTAGATATTAGATATGAATGAACAAATATTGTTATTTATTTTTACTGCTCAGAAAATTTAGAAATCTACATGATCGGAAATCTACTTCATAGATTTGCAGGCTGTCTGTGATTAGCCCGGGATGGTGCTGATCACACATTATTATTGGTCGAATAACACAGCGATAGTATATTGTATTTTTATATCGGCTTTATATTTTTTTGTGTAGTACCAAAATGCTCTGAAGTATAAAAAGTACTTAAATATATACATGTCGTATTGAAATTTGAGTATTGTAAATAAGATTATTACAAAAACTTAATGTTAAATTAATTAAATAAATTACAGCTCACAGAACACACATGAGAATAGGTCCATTGCTTGGAATTGCCGTAACTATGACTACCAAACCAATCACAACTAATTAAAGCTGGGTTCCATTTTTCAATTACACAACTACAATCTACGTTTAACTATTTGCCAAAACAGTTACAAATTAAAGGTAAAATTCACTTTGTTACATTAACATAAAAACAATTATTTGTTCATGATTAAATAACAGTGATTAGATCAGCTTTTGGTTCAGTGGCAATTACCCCACCTAATGATACCTTATACGAGAAGGAGTTATCCCATAAAACTGTTCCTTTGGCGTTGCACTCCTGGCTAACATTAACTATCACCACAACTGGGAGTGACATTGTGAAAGTCTGGAATATACACAAATGTAGTTATTACCTGCTCGGCAAAAGCATTATCCCACAGAATGCTAGCCGCTGCATTTGCCTCCTGGTTGCCATGCACAATAACTACTACTGGTAATGATAATGTCTGTATGAAAAGATAAATAAATGGATTAAACAGCCATTAATAATTTTCTAAAAGGATGTGTCATTTGTAACCGGCGAAATCGGAAATCCACATAGAAGGATTTAATGTTATTTGACACTGCACCTGCATTGAGTCATTTGATTGATTCTTTTCCAAATTTATTATGTGTTTACTAGATGTCTGCCATGAATAGTGCAATAACTGATAAAAAGAATTCAAGTGGTAGTAAGTAAAGAAACATTGAATTCAAGGCTAATATTTAAACCAGGGGTCGGCAAACTTTTTATAGTCGCGGGCCAAAACCAAACTCAACATGATCTCGGCGGGCCGTAATAAATTTCTTAATTCCACATCAACTTTTCTATGTTTTGATAACATTTCACGATTGCAAAAACAATTAGAAAAATATATGTTTACTACCTAGTAGCTAGTATTATCTATCGTACAGGACTCGGTTTAAAGAACACGATGCAAACAAATATGAAATAGAAAAAACGATGTCTGTTGTGTCATAATGTTACCTGTCATAATATGTGTCATAATGACATAATGTTATAATAATACAATTGTATTGCTTCTACTATCACTAATGCGCATTCCAACAAACACACATACTTATTGCTTTCTCTCAAAGCATTTTCTTTGTCTGCACGCACACATTCACAATAGACACGGTCAGGCGCATTTTTTTATTATTGCCGCACAGATTGTTGAAATTCATCAAAATCTAAGATGCAGATGACACAGTGTGCCGTATTCTATAATACTTCAGTTAGATGTCTTAGGCCGGATGATTTTGCTTGGCGGGCCGAAGACGGCCCGCGGGGCCGTAGGTTGCCGACCCCTGATTTAAACAGATTATACTGAGCTTCTGTACATTTCTTCTTTACAGCACAGCTGCACAGGAATAGACACCAGATGTGATGGGTCTGGGATAGTAGTATAGTACCTCGATATATATTTCGATACCAACACTGAACACTGATAAGCTTGTGATTAGTGCACTTTAGCTATGATATTCATGTTTTTCCCCTATAAATGGAAAAACACAAAGGAATTATCACATGGGACAATTCAATTATGGCCTTTGTTTTAGTTTTAGAAGAACCAAGTGATGCCCGCTAAGTCCTTAGATCAAGTAAACTCAGCTAGTTACCACACCTAACTAGTTAAATGCTGACCAGATACCAAGTCAAAAAAGTCAGTAAAGATATGAAAAACATACCCGGACTTGGAAGACCAGTTCATTTCCACCAACACTAAAACGGGATTGAAAAAGAATTGTAAATTTCTCTTCCGTAACCGATTCAGCGCCTCGTTTGTCGGACCGCTTGATTCGGCGCAATGACTAAGCACAAAATTGGAATCAAACATGGTCATTATAACACCGCATCAAAATAAAGAACAACAAGACAGGTTAATGTTGCTGATGTAAGTTTCAACAGCCTTTACTTTCGAGGGGGTTCAATTGGTAAGTCAGATCTGCTTATAAATAAAGCCCATTTATAGCACTACCTATACCTAAATCAAATTTGTTTTTTCTTTCTGTAATTAGCAGATGAATAAAATTAATTTTAAAAACATTACTTAAATACAATGACAACTAATTTAACTGAATGTAATCAATTAATATTGAAATGAACCATTGTGTCTATCTAATGATAAAATGCCCACAATTATGCCACCAAAAACCCACAAAATTTACATACTGGTAGGTGGTATTTTCCCATTTTAAGGTAGATATCATAGAATTTAACAGTGATGCAAAAAGAAATCTCAGGAAATAAGTTGATGTTTCATTTATGCACTTCTTTTATTGTATTTGAAGCATCCAGTCATCACTCACCATGTTTCTGAAGTTGACACTTAGAATGCCAGACTGTGGATGATACTCCATCACTGATTCCGGGTTCAGTATCTCGCCACTCATTTCCGTGATGCTGAGATGGATGGAAGATGATTTCAATAGGAAAAAATATTTTTTATAGCTCAATGTGAGTAAAAGTGGGAAATTATTCTAATATAGCAGCAGCCTACATTCACAAGCAAAGTAAATGTTGATTAAAATGTTTTTGGTATTATATTAAAAGTTAAGTCAGTTAACAAATGCTACGACTAGTGGAATTGTCTATTGTTAGGACTATAGGTCTCTCTTTTTTTAGTTGTAGTAAACATACTGATTTAGGAAATCCAAGATGCTACTTGATTATTAATATAGCACTTTGTAAAGATGGACTTCCTAATATAACCACAAAATCCGATGTTGCATGTGCATTTTGTACTTTAGTTCTTTCTGTAGTTTTTTTTGTTAAAAATTGAACAACTAAAATTCTTTTTAATTCACCTTCTGCTGGTGTCATTTTTGAGGAGTGCTTTTGCTTGGTTTTCACTTATAATGCTTGCTTTAACTGTAGGTGGATTCATATGCACATTGAGTTTGCCACCCACAAGCAATCGAATCGTCGCGCCAAATCTGGTCTGGGTTTTCAACACTTGTGGGGGTTGTTTTTCAATAATAAACGTGCTGTGAATTAAAGTATGACCTTTTAACAAAAAATATGTAATTCTTATTTCAACACCAATTATAAAGTGTTCAAGAATATGAAAATTACTTCCAAGTACTTCCATAATGCCAACAGTCAAGTTATAGAAACTATTGCAGTGTGTTCCAGATTAATTATTTAATTTAAAATAATTAGATAGAGAGTCTACAAATAAATAGAGATATTTACCTGGTAACTAGTGTGGACAAAAGTGCTGTGATTGTTGCATTTAAATCAGGAAGCACATCTCTTCCAGGGTTGTTGATTGGTAGTTGTTGCCGCTGTAGTTCAACTCGCTTTATTTGTTGTCGATTCTGCCATATTATCTCCGCCAGCTGTTCACACCTGCATGGATTAGCACGCAAATCATAGAACCTCCACGCACATTTTACTCACAGAGCTACTGTACACAGTTACAAACCATTGTTGGAGCTGGTCTAAATTGCTTTCATGTTGCACTCCATTATAAGCAAGCGCCTGTGAGCGCTTCCACTTAATCAGTTCTTCATCAAGTATTTGGTTCTGCAACTGGCTCAGGTGAGTGAAAGTTTCCTCGTGCCGTGTGGCCAGGCTCTGTGGTTGGCAAACAGAGTTTACCCAGTTACAATATTGATGTAATATTGAAGTTGGGCTAAGTGGTAAGAGGAACAGAAATCTTTGTTTAATTCTTTTGTTTACTATACCAGTATACACTTGATGATAAATTGGCAATTTTATAACTGCAATCCATTAAAAGTTATACAACACCTAAACACTTTTTCATGTAAGATTTAAGTAAACCAACATAGTTATTTATTTAACAATGTAGAAATAATAGTAAATTGATATGAACAACTTAATTCAGCTAAAATTGTTTTCTGATAATGCTTAGTTTAAAGCTGCGATGTAATACATACAAAGCACATAGTTATAGATGGCCCTTTTCCAATTAAAGCGGCGCGTCAGCACGATAAATAATAACAGTCCACAGCCTTTCACATTGAAATAGAAACAGTAAACATAAGCTTTGTAATTCTTATCACTTTGATCACAATTAAAATTTTATTACAATAAGAAAAAAAAATTTAATTTTTTACTTATGGGAGACAAAGGTGGTCACCCCACCATCTGTCAATGTTTTATATTCGATGCTGTTATTAAATAATAATTCATTTTTCAAGCAGTTAAAAAAAAGAAATCGTTTGTTGAATACATATGTATTATGCAGCTGTAGTTACAATGTATTGTGGAGATTAAAACTGTGTGCAAAGTTAAATCATGAATAAATAATTGAGAATAATAGATTTTGTTAAATATTATCAAAATCCATGAAGACTGAGTGGCATTTAGGTAGCATACATATTTGCATATAAGCATATTCCCAAGCAAGTTTTCTACTTGATAAGAAAACCCAGCGAACAATCATGACCTCCCCTAAAACCTATGTATGTTAACAACCTTACCGCACGTAACTGCTGTAGTTTCTGAGCTTCAGCTCTGAGCAGCTTATCAACTTCAGCTTGTTTGCGAGTGAGTTGTGTTTCGTATTGCCGGTTTGGGTTTGATGGGTCGAGTTGCTGAATTTGTTGCAATTCCGCTAAATGATACATATTTTGTCAGTATATATATTTAGGTAGTTTCTGGTACATACAAGTACCACTTCATGTTAAACAACATATTTTTATAAAGTCACAATTAAAATTTTACGTTACTCAAAAACAATTAGGTACTGTGAAATCCGTGAACAGACACTGTAAACCTACCGACTAGCACTTCACTTTATTTCCCATTGCTTTAGTATATTCAAGCTAAAAACTCTTAATCCAATTAAAAATGAGTTAACAAATATTATATATCTCTAATTGCACAAAATACAAACAATAGAATTTATATCCAACAAATTCTTAGCCTAAAACCCAGGGTAAAGCAATACCACATGATTGTTAATGATTGTTTTAATTTTTAACTAAACTACTAGAAATTGGATGTCAAAACTTACATGTAATTTTTAAGCTATCCTGGTAGTTGATTACAAAGTACTCTTGATTCGATTGAAGTTGCCGTAAGTCATTTTCTGTGTCTCTTGTCATTGCAGCAAGTCGTTTTAGTTCACTGTTGATGTGAGATAACTTCTCGGAGTGCTGGTCATTCCTCATATGCATTCCTCCATCAATTAGCTGTAAGCAATTTAAAAGGGAACATTCTTATATCTGCTGAGAATACCACGTAAACACAATCGTGGCAATTGCAAATGTTGGGTTTATAAATTATTACCTATTACCCAGTAACTTAAATAAAAATGATCCAATAAAACCATCTTCATGAAGTGCACTTACTGAATGTGCATGCTGCACAAGTCTTTTTTCAATGGAAAGAATTCTTTTGACTGTCCTTACCAGCTCCAATGGGGCAGGCCCATATACATTCTGAAAAACCAGAACAACATTTTTGGCTTTATTTAGAGTGCTTTTTTTATTGATAAAAATAGGCGAAAAAGAGAAAGAAAGAGCTAAATGAAAACCTACTTTGAAATGTGAGGCAATTTCACTAAAGTGAAGCCTTTGAACAAAGTCCCTTGCCTCGATCAAGGAGTCGCATTGTTTTTGGATTTCACCCAAAAACAGATCGAGAATATATTTTGCATGGGGTTCGTCATTGGGTGTGTTATCTGGGTCAAGTTGGTCCCTGGAAATTGAAAGAAACCAGTTATGTTAATTGCTTAAGGTGGAAAACTATAAACCCCATTTTGATTAGTAACGTGTTAGACCAGGATTTAAAAAGCTAAGTTGTGTCATTTGACATGGCCATAAGTCATACAAGCAGACATTGCTTTAAAAGAATTAATCAATGGAACATAAACTATACTAATTTCTTAAAGGTATATTAAACACTGACAATTACCCTTGCTATTTTGCCTTTATGTGGGCACCAGTATCCTACAATTACCCTTCTGAGCTTTGACAGCACCAATTATTAAGATATGTTTTCTTTCCCACTTATAAAGCAAAACTGCATCTTTTGCCCTTTAAAATATCTCTACCAGTTGGTATAGTTTGAAATATTTTAAAACAATTCGTAAATGTTAAAAGTAATTTAACAAAACTAATTATAATTACCACTGTTGTCTCTCTATAATATCAGCAAAATAATGTCGAAACTCTATTGGGAAGTTTTGTCCATATAGATTCTGGATCTGTCGAAGGGAATCTCCCTCCAGCTCACGAACTTTGGCCCACAGAGACATGCTAGGTAGCACTCCAGCAGAAGAATGGAGTTGGTCTGTGAATAAATCAATGTACATTAATAAAAGTGGATAAATTCTCCATATATACCAAGCTGAAAAATAATAGGTCTAAAAGTTTTACGGTTTTAGGAAATCAAGAATAAATTTAATAATAAATATATAATTTATGTAACAGGTAACTTCAATAGCATTTTCAATAGCAGATAAAAGACATAGACCGTAATTGAAAAAAACTTTAGAAAAATATAAAAAGGGACTAAAATCTGACCCCTTGACCTACCCACAGAATCATGCTCTAGTTTTACATTAACTCCGCTGTAGCTATAGGATGTGTGTCCCAGAGCCATGGGGTTTTGGCACTGCAGCATTTCGCTCATTTGCAGTGTTGTTGTTTAGCAGTTCACTACCAATTCTAACCGAGATATGTGCTTGCTGTTTATTTTATAAACAAAGATAAAGGAATGCCTATTATATTACGAGGTCAATGCAGCAGAACTAATAAAACGAGATTGATTGTTACGCAATTAAATACAAAGCGCTGCGAAAGTAGACCCGCATTTGTTTAGCCGTTTAACTCCGTCTGATATATCCATACACTTCCTAAGCACAGATTGGTGACTAAAATCTGTCTGCATTGAATCCTACAACACATTGCACGTCTGCATTGCGAAGACGCGCTTTCTTTATTTTTCAGACAAGCTCCGCTATTAAGCTACGATAAATTGCAACTACTCTTGAATAACCCGCTGCGGTCTGGAGCAATAGGCGGTTCGTTGGATGTGGCGAGCCGCGCACACTCGTTTAGAAACAGGAAGACCGCTTGATCAATGGTTTAATCGTAAAACCAAGTGGGAATCTGAGACACAGGCCATGCTTGACTAAACTGTTGCAAACACTACTCCTAATGGGAATCGTAAATGAACACCCTACACAAAATCTGTTTGCTGTGCTATATTAAAATTACAGGTTTAAACATACGTAGTTCCATGCTAATCAATAACAACAAAGCCATGTGCATTTACCCAAAACTATAACCTCCTTTTCCTATAACACAATACTTTCCCTAAGATTTAACAATACTTTGCACTGTGCATATCTAGAACGTTGAATAAAGTAAACTGGACTCAACCAAAATCGAGATACACTTATCAAACACAGAAAACCAATCATACGGGAGTATAAATCCGGTACTTTATACAGTTAAAATGGTTACTGGTTGCGCTTATTCACTTAGAATGGCCCAAAATCGTTCCTAGCTAAGATTACATGCAATTTAGCTGTTGATGATTTGATACAAAGGCTCGGCGTGGCCGGAGCACAATATCAACAAAATAACGAATTATTCGGGTTGAACTGAGTTCAAAGACTGCTTTAGGCCAGATTGCTCTCGCCACAATTAAACTCTCGGATATTACAATGTTCGTTGGTTGGTTGGTATAGCTATATACATTAAAGCTGATGTGATGTGTGTAATTAAAAGGCACTATTGCTTGCTTTCTTTAGCTTACTGGGTGAATGCAATTGTTTCTTCTTTAATAATGATGAAAATATACCGTTACGTGAATATATGCGGTTTTTATTGTGGACATTAAGAAGAATCGATGTATCTTCACCATGTAATTGTGGTTATTTCTACCAATTAAACGAGCAAACATCATTTGTTTATTTGGCGTGTGAAACACTTTTTTTTCTAATCAATCAAAGAAATACGTCAGCTAATACCTTTTACGTAAATCAATACAAACAAAAACTGAGTTGCCTAATCGAATTCACTTATTTTGTGTTAACACAAAACATCACAGTAGTCTTTTTGTCAAAAAATACCAAACAGTTGATATTAAAACCATTTAAATCGCAAAACTGGATATTAAATACAAACTGTGTCATAACAAAAGTAGACACCATTCTTCGAAAAACACTTCTTTGTTCTATACGACAAAGTGAAATAGCTAACTAGTGACAATGAACACACTAACCACTGAAATCACGCCTTGGTAGAAACTGGAGTCCTATGCAATTACACGAACACGCCCAGCATGTTGCTGCTGCTCTATAAACAGAATAAGCAGACTGACGAAAGACGGGGTCATCACGATCGGATAACACGCAGATAAAACTTAATTCAAGATGTGAAAATAAGAGTAGAACACGAACACCAGGAATATGAAATAATAAGAATATGAAGTCTGAAATACACACATTAAGACCATGACATACAGATCTGGAGTGTGCATCAGGCAACAGACAGGCCTATACCGTTTAATGAGTTATTGAAATAAACCGCGTTTTGCGAGTAAAACTTTTAATGTAGCACATACTGTATATCCATACGTGGCATATTTATTTGAAGCTATTTTGGTGTATAAGAATGTAGAATACACGTTGTGCGTAATAAAAAAATGATTAACCACCGACATAACTACATACTGGTATTCCCTGTACTGTAAATTACAAGAACCAATGCCTGGATTACCCTAATCCTGTCGTGAAAATACCTACAACTAGTACACAATCTTTCCGAGTAACCAATAAATGTATCGGGTGGTTCAACTAATTCTTGGCACTAGAAGAGAACTGAAACAGATTTACTAAGACTAAGTAGTGAGAAATCGTTAGGAATTTCATTGGTGAATACTGGGCTACGGCAGAATCCTTTCGTTCCGCAGTACTGAAGTAATTAAACAATTTGCTTTCCAACCTCCTATTGACATATACACCAGCACCATATGTTATCGCCAAACTGCGACAGAGGGACAAGCCGTCCGTACAGCACAGCACAGCACTCAGTCCAATACCGTCACTTTTCTATGAAATAAACCGACAATAATTCAGTTGCTCTGAGTGCTCATATACCCTACCATATCTTTCTCTACTACGTGCTCAAATTTAAACGTATAATCTTCGCGTTGATCACAGATAACCATTTTGCATTTAGCTGCAATACTGCTAAAAAAGTAATTTTGCGAGTGTAAAAATTTAGTATAGTATGTAAAAGTGTTCACGGTATTTTTTCGCCACATTAGAAAAATGTTAAGAGTAATTGCCAATCATGTGCAAATTAGATTTGTTAAGCTGCGTATTAATACGCCAACACTGGCGTTTGGCAAAAAATATCGTTGCGTGATTTACAGCGAATACCGACAAATGCGACAATAGTTTAAAAGTGAACTCAATTAATTGACTCAAAATGACGAAATGACTACAGATAACTCACCTAGATGTGCAGTTTTTCCTGTTGTTCTGGTTGGATGTCACCGCATGTCGATTTCGGCTCAATCCCACAATTTCAAACTACCTCACAGCAATGCAGGCCGGCCAGCTTGAAACATAGGAATAGTTATTAATTCGTGACAACAACAAAACTAACAATTTATGAATGCGTGATATACTTGAAGGGCGGAGAGGCGCAATCGTGTTATACCACTAAATTTCATATTCACTTTGGGTAAATCGTCACTAAAAAGCGAGGTAGAATGTTACAAAAACAAAAGGTGTAAATGTATGATATATTAAAAACAGCAAAACATAAACTTCCCATCCAAGTAAATACTTAATGTTGGACTGTTTGTTACAATGTAGAATTTCGCTCACATGTTTCGACCATGGAAAAGGTTTACAACAATATAACAGGATATCCTCTTATTAGCCTTATCCTGTCCGTAATTAAGCCGCACAATCAAAATTCAGTAAGGTTGTACCGCTTTGGGTACACGTTCTAAACATGCTTTTACGTGTTTACAAAAGAAAATATTTTCCGTCCAATATTCCGTACTTATTCTAATAAAGTGAACTCGTTGTTCAAGCGCGCATATCTACCGCCGCCTACCGGTTGTAAATACCATAACTTGAACTTTACCAAGAATTTTGGTTGAACGATAATCCAAAAAACAAATTCTTAAAACGGTCATTTTGTTTCTTTGGAATAAAATTTTTTTTTAGAAAACATGGTTAAATACAAACATCTAGGTTCATCTTAACGGACTATAATGTGATATTAACGAATCCTATTTACCCGAACACGGGTTACATTTGTACGCTATTTCTATAATTTCATGTGATTGACATACACTTGCTACAAGTCACAATGCTTACTGCTCAAACCAAGTGTATCCCTGCGAATGCTATAAAACCAAACTTTGTAATAGCTGGCTGATTCATATGTACACTGGCGTCGCCTCGACCAGACGTTAATAACCCTCATCAAATAAAGCCTCCTTGCTAGAAACCGGCTCGTTGAAAGTTGTTCTTGGCAAACACATAGCCTTGGGCATTAAATATATGGTTTTTCGTGTATATGCCACTAACCTACTCCTTGTGGTTAGTTTCCCGTGTGTATGGTGATAAAGCATACTGCACAGTATTTGTGGACTTACGTAACTACTTGTACCTGAGTATAGGCGCCGTCTGTGGGCGGGGGCTATTAAATTTTTTAACTTTAGTTGTAAACATTTTTAGCAACACGGGTATGAGCGGCAATATTATGTTTAAATCTTAACTAGTATTAAATACTACTAACGAAACCGTTTACATAAAATGCCATAAAAACAAATGATCACAAATCATTCTTAAAATACTTTAGACCGCATATAATTTTGAACTGTGGTTTGTTCAAAATACCTTAACCAAAGTATTCCCGAGAACGTCAATATACGCATATTAATCCGCGTTCGCACATGAATAGGCGTATTGACGTTTGCTTTAATGTTCAACTATAATATCTGCGCTTTTCTTATCTCCCGGTTACCTTTCCTGGTAAAGGCAAGTATACAAGTATTTGAACTGAACTAACTGCAAAACGACGACTACCAGAACAGCAGAGAACTGAAATGACAAGGAAGCGTATGGCTAATCTATATATCCTGAAAACGACAGTTTAAAGCCACTAAATGTCTTTTTTGTCTTGCTTCGTCGTTTAACCAACGTTATTATAGATCAGCGCACACAGCTTATCAGAATCTAGTAATACAGCATTGCTGAAATACTTTGTAAAAAACATAATAGAAAAGCGTATAAAAAGACAGGTTATTAAAAACGAGGCGTTTATTGTACCATTATCTTTCTTGCAAAAAAACAAATTCTTGCATACAACATATTATTTAAAACTTCTTCGCAATCCACCACATGTAAGTGTGCAAAATGTACTAGAAAAAAGCTGTCTTATCGACCATGTGTTAATAATTAACTAACTACGCACTGTAAAAAGTAACGTATTTAATTGTAGGGAGAATTGCAATTACCAAAAATCGGAAACTATGCTTTTCTTGGAGTATAATGGTATGGCACAGGTACAAAAATATATATAATAAAATATTCAACTTTTTCTAACAGTTATACTTTTTTAAGAGTTAATACATATAAACAGATTACACAGAAAAGATGCATGAAGTTTTCACTGTGGCAATATGGATTTTAGCCTATAAGGTATTTAAACCATGTGAATGGGAAAATGCAAGAGGAGTTCTGACACAGGTAACCGGAGCTATTGCAATGTGTTGTAATATGTAAGAAGAAATTTATTCAGTTTTAGTAGAACTCATTAATACGGGTTTTCAAACAATATCCACAAAGTGTCTTGCCCAATAACAAAACTGACAAGATAGTCTGCAGGCAGCCAAAAGGTTGTATGATCAATTTAAGTATGTGTCCTAAGACGAGGCATTTCACAGATATTGCCAAAACTCTTTGATTTAATGGGTTGTATTACAACTGAAAAAATGTTTAATCATATACAACAAACTGTATTAGCTCTGGAAACCCCGAATAAAACATTCACTATTCTAAATAATCAATACAAATAATACCTTTTACAATTCAAAATGAATTGTTATGTTTCATTTTATGTATATAAAATGACACATCCTATAATAGGTATTATGAAGTATTATAGGTAAATGCATAAGATAGGTGAAATTATAAAACAAACATCAATAGTAGGAGTGAAGAAAAAAGCATACAGCTAATGAAAGTTCCAGTCTTATTTGCAACACCTTCATTGTAAGTGACCTTTTACATAGTTTTTAGAGTGTTAGTTGTTATTTTAAATTCCAAAACAGATATTTATAGTTCTAATATTGTGTTGTTTTGGCAATGTATGGTTGTTAAACCATTCATACATAATTTAAGATACAAGTTTGAGGAGTGTGTTTAATTTCTACCATATTGGATCAGAGACAAGTTTGAAACACGGTCTGGTGGTAAGTCCACCCAAATTGTGACATCACATAGCAGTTACACTTGTGAGAAAATAAACATTGCACTCAAAATATAAACAGCAGAAGAGGCAGCAACAAGTCAGAAAGTCACCAAATCTGGTGCTCCACTTCTGAAAATAAAATACCTGAAGTGAAAAGTATTTAAATAAGTACTGGTACCTGTCCAGTAGCTGATTTAACCAAAAATACACCACAGTAACTCAAAGTTAGTAAAAATGATGGAGATAGTAGCATTATACTGCACTTTTAAATTGTTATATAACAATTTCATAATCCATTACCCATTTTCTACTGTCAGTATGACTGCAACTTTTTACAATTTATCATGTGCTTTACCTGTATTCACGATCACATAAAACATGGTCAGTTTATGGATTTAATATGGTATGACCGGCATAGTTAACTTCTTACACATAGTGCTAGCCAAATAGTACATAACATTCTTTACAAAAAGTTTAAAATATTGGCGCCCTTAGCTAATATTTGTGGTTCAATGATTTCCAGTAATATACAATTGAACAAATGTATCACTTCTAATAAACCACTGATATAATGTTTAACCATTTAAAAGTAACAGTTTTCATTTATTTTTCCAGGAAGTTAAAGAAACAAGACATGAATGCAATTCGGGTAATAATTAATGCTTATTTTTCTTATGGAAGAAATAACCAATTAATCAAATTTATTCTTTAACTGAGCTATAAAAGCTCAGTTGGAGAGCTATAAAAGCTAGATGCAATCTATACCCAGGTACAAAATTAACATTTTGAATAAACACAATGAAGTTACTACATAAATAACATTAAGAAGTAGGGCATACTAAAATATGATTGGTAAGTAAACTTTCAGTCTTTTTAATGAGCTGCTACAGTTGTCTGCCATGCTTCGCTAGGAAATGTTGGTCGAAAAAATAAAAGTTAGATGTCAATGGGTATATTAGGGTGAACTAAAACAAAAAAGTAGCAAAAACACAAGTAATAAGAAAGGAATAAAAAAATACTATGATAGCGTCATTCAACAAAATCAGCATAATATATCTAGTACAGTGTATGCTTAACTTTTTTAGTCGTGCCCCCCTTAAATGTATGTCATTCATGCTAACCTAGCCTCAAAAATCAAATTCAAAAAATAGAACACCAATTTATTTTCCATTATCCTGCTTAGTGTAAAGAATGCAACTGTTTTTGTGAAACCAGTTGTTTAATTTGAGGTTTTTTGAAGATAACGCACATCGAAGATCTGCTGCGTTTGTTAGACCAATCTCTCATTGTCATGCTCGCACCCCCTGTAAAGCTATCACACCCCCAAGGAGGTCACTCCCCCCAGTTTAAGAATCCCTGATCTAGTATGTGGCAAACTACAAAAGATATCTATAAATTATAAAACGAAAATATAAACTGCTGGTTGCAAAGCACAGATGAAAATAAAATAATAAACTAATCCAAGTATAAATGAAGGGTTAATGTATGCCAAAACACCATAAAAGTAAAAGAAACTGCCGGCATCTTCAAAAAAGTCTTTTGCTATCTGTAAGTAAATAAAAGTGAAGTTATTGTGTGTATAAATAAATTAAATAGTAAGAATTTTACTTGTAAGGAAGATGTGACAATTAAAATTATTAAACATCTAAATTGATTATTGCAGTGGTCTAAACCAAGTTAATTAATGAATGCATCCGTTGGCCGTTATGCAGATATACCAAAAAAATTAATGAATGAATGTAAAAAATAAGCTATTATTAAACAATGTAAAAACTAAATACTTACTTTTCCAAATCTTCCAATTCGTTATAAGATAAATAATATTTTTATTGAGAAAAGTAGTGTTATCAAATTTCTTGAAGCTTTCATTGATGAATTCTCTTGAAAATTCCATATAACTTATTTCAGTACATAACTTACAGCATCATCTTTTATTTTATTGACACTACGAGACTATGTCAAGCTTAAAATATTTTGTTAACTAAACTATAGTATTGTATACTACCACCTGCAGTATACTTTATAAAACAAGGGTGGTGTAGCAAAGACCACTTTGCAGCCTCCAAATGTAATCCATAAAAGAATTATTCATGCAATGATGCAATATAGATCCCACATGTATCCATTGTTGTTAAAAAACAATATTTAATAAATTCATGATATTTATCAAATAAAAGTTGCAAAAAATAATGCAACCAGCAACATCTTGACAGTCTAGAACACTGCAAACATTTTTACTCATTGTCAAACGTCCATAATCAAAACACAAGACTAGCATTGCAAAAAACTACTTCGTACCATCATTTCATACAAACCTTGGTAACCAATATTAAGATATTACAGACCGAGGTATTAGGCTACCGTCCCTACTAAAATTTCGTTTTTACGTATTTATTTGTAGATATATATATTTATAATATATATATATATTCCTGTTAAGTTTTATTTACAGTTTATATATATATATAAAGCAACACGAACACGGAAAAGCTAATCAAAAATGACAAAACAATTGTACTTACATACACTGATCGTCGATCGCTTCTAACATCCCGCAAGAGCAGTTGCTTCTTTGGCAACAACACAACGTGCACTGGCAGCGTTGTTGAGTGTGTTTATGTTTACTCTGTCCACGTGCGGCCGTTGGAAACATAATAAAGTGGAAGATACCTGACGAAATGTGTATTTTATAGGTTACGAAAAAGGGCAATTAAGCGACCGATTTATATATACTGCTCCTTTGAATAAAAGCAGTCGAGCCCATAATGGGGTTCGTGACCATGTCCGGTAAAAGTGGTTAGGAGTACCGGGTTGTGTAGCCGAATGGTGAAAGCGACCGATTGAGTTATGAAGAGACATTTTGCCACGATCTGTATCCGTTTATTTTTGCTCGGTAATCCTGCGCAAGGCATCTATTATAACAGGCTTTGTTAAGATCCAGTGAATTCATACTGATCGTTCAAAATGAAGCGGTACCATTAATCAAATTTAACAGGCTGCGCTCAGGGTTGCCAGACGGAAAGTACGCTTTACGGCCAAACTGTTTTTGCTTTACGGCCAAAATTCGGCCAATTTGTATAAACTGCAAAATAACCTATTTAATTTAGCCAATTGGGCTATTTATCTCTTTATTTGTTGAAAAATTGTATAATTTTGATTTCCTCCAGATTTGTCGAACCCGTTCATACACTATATAGGAATACCTACAGTTATTATTTTATTTTAAAACGTCATAATCAGCTTTGTGATTTGGAAATGAGACAGTTGATATTAATTTATTTCCATATACTGTCTCTCTTTTTCCTTTATTTCTACTGTAGCGTAAAAATAATATGACACTTCGGCCAAAAACTTGACAATATGCGTATACGGCCAAATTCGGCCAGATTTTTCCGCACGGCCAAACTATTTTTTTTGCGGCCGGGACGATTTTGGTACGGCCAAATTTCTGAAATTTGGCCGTGAAAAAGGCCAAATGGCAACCCTGGCTGCGCTGCGCAATTCCAATTATGTGTATTAACGTCCTTATCCCAATTGCAGGGTAAACTTTTATTTGGGTGCGTTTTTACTCGTTTAACTACAAAAATACAGCTTCTTCTATTCTGAATTCTTTTAATATAACGTCACAGTTTAATTCAGTGAAATAAATTTATTTGGATAAAGCCAATATAAAATTAACCGCACATTTATTACAGCAGGCTTTCTGCTTAATGCAAACAATTTAACATAAAGTAAAGAATTAATCATGATAAAACATTACAGAAAATACTAATAGGCTTACTGTAAATGTCAATTACTAAAAATGGGTCACACTCATTTTCTTTGCAACACTATTCTTCTAAACAGTAAGTAAATATTGTCGCCCTTCCTTATATTATCCATGGTTTTCCGGAAGCTATTGCAGTGTGTTTGATTCACACATTCCTTCCATTTAGTACAACCCATTAAGCCGGGTTTAAGAGCCGCATCATGAGGACAAAAGAGACGCAGGTTGCCAACCCCTGCTGTAGATCTTTCGAGAGGTTAATGTTACCATTCATCATGTGTCAATATCAACAACACCATAACAGGGATAAACAAAAATGTATAGAGTTAGTAAAGTGCCACCGATACCAGATAAAAATAGCCTACAGCTTAATTAATTTTACAACTAACAGCAACATAAAGAGCTGAATAAACAAAATATTTATGGTGTAGCCTATGTGCATAAATTTCTAAAACAAAATATTATGAAATATTAAACGTATACATAATGTTTTAAGCAAATAATAAATTTGATCCGATAAATGAAAATAATACAAATCGGACAATCTTAGACCATTTTAATGCACAACAAGAGTGCCAACCAGGTGTTACCACAACTACTTTAACAGAACGCTATATATATGTTTCTGTATGCAAAAAAACGAACATGTTCCCTAAAGGAAATGTCCAATCAAGTTCACAGTCTTTTTTCGTTCCTAGTGAAACAAAAATCATTTAATTGAATTAAACATTTTAAAGCCATAAGCATTTTACCATGTTTTTATTGTTGTTTTTTTTATATATACCATTGCTCCGCAACGTATGTGCCGGCACTCTACTGTTTCATTACTTAAAATTTGTTTCTGCGTATCTATAACCATGTTATCTAACAAATGGCAAAATTTCATTGCGTTTCCATTTGCACCTCTGGTAGACGTTGTGGCAACATGCCATGCCTGTCACAATCATGATTTAGGAACATATCGTCGTTTTAAAGGGAACCCTAAATAATTGTTTTCCTTCTTTAAATTGGTGCAGAAGTGGCTAACGGTCCAACATTCCACCAAATCTGACTAAAATTGGAGCAGCCGTTCAAGCGCTATGCTAAAAAATCAAAAAAAATAGAAAAAAATACCATTTGTTTTTTAGTGTTGTCAAACAAATGACAAAGTTTCATTGGGATTCCATTACTCTTTCGGCTATATGTCGGTGCTATGTCTGTCACAATCATAATTTAAGGACAAAATCTTATTTTTGGGGGGTATTTCATAACTTTTTATTTCTTCCAAGTGTTAAATAAGGCTAATGTACTTACATTTCAAAATGTGCAAACAATAATTAGTTAAGACCAAACGATATAAAGCCCCCAAGAAGAGTGTACAGTAAAGCGCGACCAGTACGATTATTACTTTATTTTTAACAATGCGCCGTCAAATTTAGTAAGTTTCTGAGTGAGCCTCGAATGAAAAAACTTGCGGAGCACTGTTATATATATACTAAGGTAAATAGTTTATTCAAAAACATGGATATTTAATTTGGATAGGTAATGATTTGGAAACACAATCGTTCCTGCATACAGAAACATATACCAGTTCGTCCGGCCGGTTGGTCTAACGGTTAAGTGCGTTACCTTTCAATCGAAAGGTTGCAGGTGCGAAAGGCACTTTACGGACATTGCCTGAACCCAGCAGATTAATGGGTTCTACTAAATTAAAGGAACGTGTTTATCATATAGGGGAAAAGTGGGTAAAATGGGCCACGTGGGTAAAATGGGCCCCCTCCAATTTTCAATATATTTTGAAGAATAAAATTTGCTGCCAAAACCAGTGTCAGTATATCAAATTATGGAATCTCCAAACCGAAGTTTGAGCGTGAAATCACTAAACTCAATGTTTTCTGTAGTTATTTCGGTTTGAGAAGGTCTGAATCTAAATTTGCATTTTTTGTTTTCTGCTAATATATAATAGAAAAGATCAAATACTAAAATAACTTTTACTGTAGTTAAATAGAACTATATAGCCTAGACCTACTTTTACTGGTAGTAATAAAACTTCTTTTTTAATGAATTTTTTTATAGAGATTTTAAGTCGTATGTTGGCACCTGTCTAATATGGGCCCCCTGTGTTCATTTGGTAACTAACGGGACTAGACTTAGCATTAACAGTACTAAAGGGCTAGACTTAGCACTAACAGTCATATTATGTGTTTCACAATAAACTAAACGGGTTTTCTAAATGCTATTAATAACATGAATTGATAGTTATGCTTCCACTAAAGTAGCAAGGTGTTATTGCATTAGTATACTAGTAACTGGGTATTAAATAAAAAGTAATTGCCGTAGGCCTAATCCAAAGTGTTAAATTAAAAAAAAAAACTACATCATAAAAAGAAAAGTAATAACATTGTTTATATGGGAAGCGAATATTGATACTGCTATCTAGCGAAATGTTAATATGACGAAAACGGGCCGGGGCGCCATTTTAGAACTACCACCCTTGTCTAATAATGGGCCACTAACGAAATATTTTTTCTTTGTTGATAAAATATATTTTAAAAAAATTATTAGAAAGTTAACATGTTATGTGTGAAGACTTTGGTATTAGGTGACACCGCATGAAAAACTTAAGTCCAGCGGGCTTTATATCAGTAAAAAATCCGATTTGCAACTAAAGGGCCCATTTTACCCACTCTTCCCCTACAACACACTGCAATAGCTCCGGTAACCCGACGATGGGCGCGAGGTGATCTGACGATTGCCCGTATGTTAACCCCCTTGGTTTTCCCATTCACGGAGATTAAGATGAATATCCTATCCTATCCTATCCTAGTAGTGTGAGTCAAAATGGGTTTTAAAATTAGTGGCGGTTGACACTCTTTGGTCACCAAGGTGTTTTTTTAATAGTTCAGGATATAAATTGGTCGATTGTAAGACCAAGTGGTTAATGTGGTCGGTTCATATGCCAATATCAGATTTAAAAAAGGTTTAGTGACGAGCCTATCATGAATTTGATTCCTGAAAAATGACACACGTTGTGTTTTCGACCCAAAGTTTTGCACGCTTTCGGGAAACACATCCTGAAGCCTGCTCCCCTCAGTACTTGTCACGCTTTACCGCACCCTCCTTTTCAGTCCTTTTTATCGTCTTGCCTTTTATAGTTGTTTTTTTGTTTTTTCGTTTCGGTTTGACAGCCGTCTTCGATATATCTACATCTTTTTTTCCCACCGTTTCCTATTTCTGTGCCGTGATTTGTTTTACATGCCGTAATGTGATATCGAGAGAAAAATGAATAAACCAACTAAAATTTTTAGTGTTGGGGTGGTGTTCAGTTTCTATATATTTCGTAGAAAAACCGTTAAAATGTTTCGACTTTATCCATATTTTTTGTTTACCCTGAAATTATCTTTTAAGAGATATTGGCTTTGATTTTCCAAACTGTTTGAAACACGTACTTAGAGTGACTTAAAATCGCTTAAATTATTCGGGGGGATTTTACGTGCTAATCTGGGTTGTTTTAAGTCCAATTGTTTTTACTGCTATTTCTTGTCGAAATTTGGCCAACAAAGTAAACTTATCACGAGCGCAACTAAGAAACATTGTAATTAAAAATAATAAAATCTTTGAATTCAAACCGAACCAGTGAAATACAGAATTTTAATTTCAGCTTTGATCAAGTTAAATATATTTATTTGGATTGTATATAAAAATAAGCACACATTCAATACAATACTGCATTAAGTAATCATTTTAACATAATTTCACTTAAGTAACCTTTGTTATTAAAATTACAGTAAAAAGCTTCAAATATGATAAAAACTGCGTAACAGAACATTCTATAGGTTTCAAATTACTAAATAAACAACATTCTTTCTTTGCAACATTTAGAAATAGGTGTGCTATAAAATACGTTTAAATTTACTAAAGCAGCAAAACGTTACACTCTTTGGACAGAAGCATCTAAAATAAAACTTTATCATATGTGTCAGTGCCAAGTATTAGTGTTTTAAGACAGTTTCCCAATGGTGAGTTTCTTGTACATTTCAGTTGCAGAAAAAATCATAGAATCAATTATTCCAGCCACTGTGAATGTTCCCCCAATAATTGCACAAACCTATAAAAAGTGAAGTAAATTTATATAATCTCCACAACACTGATCACAAAGACTGGAGACTGATTATGTTTTAAATACTACAAATTTCAAATTTTATTTTCAAAATTTTTCAAAGATTTTAATCAAATTAATCATCATAAATTAAGTGAAACACATGCTATTACACCTCCTTGCTCATCTATATCATATGCAAATAAATCTCAGTATGGTTTTACTCTGACAGTAACGTGAAAGACAAACAAACACAAGAAATTGCATTTACTGGATAAAGGTCATAAAATAAGAACGCAACCTTTTTTTTAAGCATACAAAATAAGATGTCAAGAGCTTACCATAGTTATAAAGTGATAGAATGGTTTTCTGCGTTCAGTGTACTTCACAGTTATTGGTGTCATTTCGTATCGAAACCAAATCGCTGGCATTACTCGCTGACCATGGCCATATGCAATGTAATCCTTAAAACCAAAATTCAATTAACATAAACTGATGTTTACCCATATTGTAGTAGCAGGAAGGATTCTCAATCGATATCTGCAAAATTGGCCCAAACCAATATATATCATTCATGCAGTCGCCACTGACGAAAAACCAACTCAACCAAAGGACTCCACATGGAGGTATTCACAGACATACTACCAACAATATTATTTTTTAATAAAGGTTAAATCTGGCTACAGAATAGTAACTGTTTTGGGATATATTTTTGTTTATCCATTGAAATGGGACATACCTACACTACACGGCATAACAAATTCGTAATCGCCAGATTTTTTACTTAATCAACTATTGATTTTAGGAAATGTCCGTTAAATGCTCTGTCCATAGACATAACCTATTAGCAACTGGTATTAAACCCACAACCCTTTATGAGAAAATCTAATATATTATAAATTATTAAATAGGGATTTTAATGTAGGTAACTACTAATGTTTACCTTGTATGCATTGGTATATTGATACAGATAGTGTAGATTGCCATCTATGTTTTCATATACAGTTGGCACGATCTTCATTATGTAATCATGAGATGATAATGCTAAAAAATAAAGTATTTATGACATTTTCAGAATTGTTGTTTAATTGGTTAACAAAAAATGCAAACCGCGACTTGACTACAACAGCATTTCACGATATTAAATAAAATGCACAGAAAATTTTTCACTTACGATGCTTGTCAAATGTCTTTTTGCCCTCTAGAGCATTAAATGATTGAGATTTGACTGAAGGTATCTTAAAAACAAACAAAAAATTAAAATACAACAACACAGCAACAAAGGTATGACACACAAAAATTTGTTTTTGTATTCAGAACAATGTACTCTGTTTAAGGGGGACACAGTACAGTAGCCTTAGCTATTACATTTGCTAATTATTTACAGCAGTTGTTAAATGGAAAAATTAGATTCAGGTGTTTAAAAGCAATGTTAGTTAAGTTATTTTCAAACATTGACATGAATAGCAAATATTCCATACATAAATCAAAACATGCCTACCAGCATTCTGTCACCAATTCTTAACTCTTTGATCTCGTGTGTCATGTCTGGATTTTCTGGTTGTGATCTGGCACTGTGTGTAGACACATGGAAATTACCTGGAACCTGTTAACATATATTTACTGTTTTAATCAAATTACTGGATGGCTTGTTACAGGATTTAATATGTATATTTATCATAGAATATAATATAGTTCATTATATTTCCAAATAGTTTAAACAATGCAATGTTTGTTTTAGGCAAAGACCTTGGTAAGCTTCACATTTGCCAGAAGGTGAAATCACAGCAAACCAAAAAAAACATCCACAATCAAATCACCAAGACCAATAAAAATGCGAAAATCACTTTAAATATTAAAATTGTCATACTGATGTAAAAATTACTCCAATAACTAACTTTTAAATACAGTAGAACCCCGCTTACCTGACCACCTATGGGACCGTGATCAAGCGGTCACGTTAGCGGGGTGGTCATGTTAGTGAATTTTGATTTGCAGCAAGTTGTCGTCATAGACAGGTTAAACGTCTGTATTTTTACTAATTTTTCATCAAATGCCATTATTTTTATCAGCAGAATGCATGCAGAATGAATTTAATACTAAAGTTTATCTTGTAGGATTCAGTTCTGTCTGCCACATTTTTTTTTGTGTGCGCTCATTTATTCTTATTGTTTTGATCATAAATAAAAAATTTAACCTTGTTATTTTGGTGACAAAGGGAAATTATTTAGCTCATGTGGTCACTTAAGCGGAGTCAAATTTGAAGTTTTGGACCAAAATATGGCGGTCCTGGTCTGGAAACCGGGGTGGTCGCGTTATTGAAACAGTATACAATGCATTACTATAGTCAATTATTTGGTACCGCACTAAAGTGATCTTGATAGTGAGGTGGTCGTGTTATCGAGGTGGTCTTCAAGCGGGGTTCCACTGTATATGACATTTAAAATGCTATATTAACAAATTCGTGAAGTGAACCTTGTTGATTTGAAATCTTGAGGTAAAAAGACAACCCATTTCATTATTAATAGGTATTTTTTCACTGTTGTCTACCATTCCAACTTCATGCCTTCCCATCGAATCTTGGATGTCCATGCCAAGGTCTGAAAAGTTACAAAATATATCAAAACATGCTTGTAGTTTAAGTAAAGGGTTTCCAACCTCAAAGGAGTAATAATAATAAGACCATTATAATCATCTCATAATATTCGCTGAGTGCTTGTTCAAGAACACAACTGACTAGTTAGCAACTAGTTTTAATTCTACAGCTCTTTGAAAGGCAATCCACTAACCCACCAAGCTATTCGGATGGGCGGACACCAATTGTTAGACAATAGTATGGGGTCCTGGGTACTGGACATTTCATGGCGTTTAAACACCCAAAAGAGATTATACTTAAGAAAGCACATCTTGAGAACAGAATTAGGGTTGTATAGACATACACACTGCATTTCGACGGGTCCTGTGGTACACAAGTCAAAAACGTGATGTATATACACTACAAGAAGAGTTCAGTATACCTATTTAATACTAGTATTTGAAATAAATATTTTAACTCACATTCACATTTCATTTTGGGTAAAGAAATTACAATTTGCACTGGGATTTTGTCCCCAGTCTGAGGGTCATCCACATAGAGCTCATTTACAACATCTATTGCCAGGAAACTTGTAAATTCCGAAATGAGAAGAAATGCAATAAAAAAACAGCAACCAAGAGAGACTGCAAAAAATAATAATCATTTTGAATATAAATTATTGCTAAACAAAAAATATTTAAATGCTGCCACTATACTATAATCATACATCAGACGCAAAATGTATTTTTATAATACAATCCGAAACTTAAGAGTATAATGCCAGGATGGCTGCAGGCTTAAAAAAACATACTTGCAGCTCCAGTGGTGGTTGGTTGAGTTAGGTCTTTTGGAACTTTTCGGTAAATGTCAAATCTATGAAACACAATTCATTATAGCAAAAGATCATAAAATACAATATTTATGTTTTATTCTTGTGAATGGGAAATGCAAGGGTCATTATCGCTCGGCATTTATTCGTCAAATAACCACGTAAAACACAAGGGAATGTTTTCACACAGTTAAACATCAGATTATCCCGTGTCAACCATCTGGTTACCAGAGCTACTGCAGTGGGACATTGCAACTGAGTATCTTGCGATCAGCATTAATTCTACAACCCTTTGGTTTAGGGCTGCGAAAAATTAACGGTTAACCACGGTTAACCGTTTTTATGGTTAACCGTCACGTCAAATTTTAACCGTTTAACCGTTTTTTAACGTTACTTTACCGCCCACATTTAATTGGGCGTAATTGCGTTTTAATAATCTTCAAATATACATAACTCCATTCACACGTTGATTGTTTCATTATTACGTAATATAAGCAACCATTCACACGTCGATTGTTTGATTGTCAACGTAATATAAGCAACCATTCACACGTTGATTGTTTGATTTTTAACTCAATATTACGCATTACAATCAAAGTTATACTATGTGTCTTAAGGTGACGTTTAAAAACTATAAAGTAACGCATAAATAAGACCCGATAATCACGCGCGTTATTTCTTTGCTGCCCTTTACGGCTGCCTGAACTTTTTTTTGCCAAAAACAGTGCCGATTTGATGGTAGTTTAAAGAAAATCGGTTAACGGTTAACCGATTATTTTTACATCAGTTAACCGTTTTTTAAATTAACCGTTAATTCGCAGCCATACTTTGGTTAAAAGACTACAAAATCAACCCCCAACCTATTCAGCCACACAAACATATTTTAAAACTTAAGCACACTTTTTTTAATCAAATCTTTTTTTAGCTATTAATTTTGAGAGGTTAGGTTATATTTGTTATATTTTTATCTGATAATAAAAGTATTTCTTAAACAATGACAACAAATTAATTTAAAATGACAACAAATTAATCTAAAAAGGTACTTACCTTCTAATATCGAAAACCATTATGAAAAAGTAGCCTAAAATACAAAAATAGTGAAGGGCAAGAATGCAAGCAGCTAAATTATAAATAAATGACCCTGGGTCCTGAAAATAAATACTACATTTAATACTTAACGTATAAATTTGCGCTAATACGCATTCCACTGTTTCTACTGTAAAGTCTCTAACAATGCAGATTTTGTCGGTCATCGTTATTAAGTAAGAAGTGAAAGCTCTATAAACATACACTTACAGCTCTAAGAAAATGGGCACTGTTTAAAATAACTAGCTTACACTTTAGCGCTTTAGAACGCTTCCACCGCACCATACAGTACCAACTATGCTTCTACTATCTCTGACGTGTCAGCGCTCCCGGCGAAATCCATCATGCGTAATATTATTGTTTTTTTGGACATTACGTTATAATAATTTGCATAAATATATATATATAAAAGGGGGACCAAAACAATGAATTAAGAGTAACACATAATTCGTGATAATTCATGATGATATTCGTGATATTGTTTTTTAAATAGACTTGGTTCTTAACATATATTAGTGCAAACTTACAAGTGTACACTTTAATTTTAACTAACACGCAAAAAAACACAAATTTCAGTATTGTAAACTAGGTATAGGTACCTATTATATTATTAAGTCTAATAATAGAATTACAAAGCAACAATAAATAAGTTTTAACTAAAATATTTATATTGAATTATGTATATGTGTACACAATTAAATACATCAGTCAAAGCAATAGTAAATAATGTAAAAACTGCAACCCATTTAACAAAATGGCTGCATAAAATTGACACGAGTACAATACAATACATTCAAAAATTTGAAACACGATGTGATGGAGATGGATGTGATGAGTAACGGGGTACGAGGGTTACTGGTTGGTCCACTTCTGTGATAATATTGTAAAAATAAATACATAGAAACTAGTAAAAATACTCTTGCCCCGCCTGTTTGGTAATCAAGTTGGAACGTCTGTTGAAAGGTTGCTATTGCCTACATAATTATATTCATGTTCAAGAAACCAACTACCGCAGTCGATAGTGTCTTTGGACATGGCAATTAACGATTGTTGCTTAAACGGAGTGTAAAATGGTTAAAAAATGTTTTACTATTGCAAATAACACATGACGCCAATATAAAACAAATACTTATACAGTCTAAATTATGCACCAGGATCGAACAAGGAATATGCAGTGGGTTTATCACACTGGCAATTATCAGACTACCTTTCACCCACCATTGGGTTGACAGAGCTAATAAAGTGTGTCTTATATATCATTCACAAATACTTATAGTTGTAGTACAACTAAAAGAATTCGTAAATAAACTTGGCACAAAAAATATTTCCCAAATAGTTATTGTTTTAATCATGGAAAGTGATACTGTGGCTGATGAAACCACATACTCACTTACTCTGTGATACAAGAGAATTAGATGGTGGTGCCATCCTAACAAATTGTAATTGTGGTAAGTTCTGATATGATGGAACCAATTCATCTTCTGCCCTCCTTCTTGTATTTATTCTTGTTGGAAGCTGTATTTAAAAAGAACTGATACTTGCGTATTCCACAGTAATTTATGGACAACATTTCATAATGTTTCTGTGTGGATCAGCAGCACGTACGGTAGCATGTTAGTCTACTATATCCTGAGTCTGGCAGTTAGCAGAGATTGTATTAAAAATGTGGAAATATCTTTATTGTATGTTGTGATCAAAATATTATTTCTTTTAATTTTTTGCACTTGAAACCAAGAAAACCCAAAAATCGCTAAAACAAAAGTTGTTAAAAGTATTTCATGCTGAATATTTTCGTACATAATTTTAGCTTAATCTGAATTGACATAACAGCTCATCATCTATTTAACAATACAATTTTGTATAGCTATGGTGTATGGCAGTGGTACTGGTCTGTGGATCATTTGGTACCAGGCCGCACCAGCTGCATATTTCTTTTCTTACACTTAATTGTTTTGCAAAACCAAAAGTTATTTGTTTTAATGGTGTAATAAGCCTACTTGCGGCATTATAGAGTCGCTTAGCATTATAGAGTCGTTAGTACATTTTTGGAAGGCTTCATGTGCAAATATTTAACATTTCCCCTTATACCTTATAAAAAGTGGTAAAAAAGGTTGGGGACCACTGGTGTATGGTATGTAGATGCACCTCTGGGTTAACATTGTTGTTTTCTATATACAAATTTAAAAAATCATTAATAAAAGATGTTCAATAAACATCCTCATATTAATTTACTTACTGATACAATTTTGATACCATTACCACCATTTAATAAAGATCTGACATGTAGAGCTACCAGCAGGTTCGTTGTTGATATTATAAATCCAAGAAAACCAAGAACGGCAGTTCCAATGCAAGAACCAGCAAAAAACAAGGTCTGAAGGTTACAAAGATAAATTTTATATATAAATTAATCTTTTAGATTTCATAGGCATTAAATAATTGGGTGTTGCTGTCTTTTACATATCCCAATATCCGGCTGTCGGTCAAAAAACCTGACCAGAAAGATGCTCCATCTTTACCTTAAACACTGTCTGAACAGTTTGATCTCTACAGGGCATTTAATGTTCGCTACCTTGATCGAATGGTTTCTAATTTAATATATACAAAATGTACTTACATTGTTAGAAAATTTAAGCCACAGAGAAATTCCAAATAGGGCACATGAGAATATGAAGCTTAAAATTTGTAATACAATGTTTGAAATAATCTGTAAAAAAATAAGTTTAGCGGTGTTCTTTATTCCTGGTAAAATATACTTTTTTAACATCTGTGAACTTCAGTTCAGGCTATATCTTGTGTATGTTTATGGTGATTTGTTATATTATTTTCTGGTATCAAGGGTAAAAATGCTCAAAATAAAGGTTAATAAGATGGTTGAGTGATTGGAAAAACAAGCCAAACTGTATTCAACTGAACTTATGACTACAATAGTTACTAAATTGAGTATTATTGTGAACTGTTGCTTAACGTTATAATATAAAGCAAATGACACAATAAATTCTTAACAGGATCATCTAAAAGTATAACTTTTATTCAATTACTGCAAATCTGTTAATGAATTACTAAAAAAAACATTGGTTTAATATTTTAATGCCACTGTAGTTAAACAAGATGACTAATCCAGGATATTCATGTTTTACCTTTGTAAATGTTAAATCAGAGGGTGTTATCACATGGGCAATCGTCAGATCACCTTGCGCCCACTGATTGGTAGTATGTGGCATATGATTGAGACATTCTATCAATTGCAATAGAACCAGTAAACCACTAAGTTCAGAATATGTCTGCTTAGTGCCAGACTAAGCCTAAGGTCACAACTGACTGGCTGTGATCAGTTTGAAGAAAGTATAAACACATTATTGAGAAACTATTAGTACAGCTAGTTAATTTATTTGTTGCTTGCAGACTTCCAGTGTAAACATAGTGCAAGGCACCACAGATATGAGAATCATTATCAGTACATATCTTACTTGACACTTATTAGTTTTTCCCCTCACTTCCAATCCAGATGCACCAGCCAAGATTATCTGTAAAATGTGCAAAAGTTTAACACGTTTCTAATAGACTTTAAACTCAATTGTACAGTTCTTAGCTTTGTGTATTAATTACCGGCTCATCTTTAATGTGAGCATGTTAAACCTTCAAATGCAAAAATATAAAAAAACAGCCAATCCCAATTTGAGTTAAATGTGTTCATTTGTTTCTAACACCAATAGCAACTTACACCTTCTGCGATGTATTCAGAGAAATTTGAGTTGCATTGAAATTATTAGATACCAGGACTAATATCAGTAAATGAAGTCATCACATGTTAAGCTCAATAATTTATTGAAACCTAATGCACAACATCAAATATTTAATAACAATATGAAGAATTGTGACTAAAGATTAAGTGCAGGTGATACAAAGGTTGACAGTAATGTTAAAAATTCGAAGATTTAAATGAATCACAGGGTTACATTGAATTTTCATTCAATTTCCCTGCCCATGCCGCTAGTTCGTCAGCCTCAGTTTCCCACCCCTCTGCTGCTGCTGCTTCATTTAACGGTCGTGTAACGTCTGTCATGGAAGTCGCTGGAGCTGTCGTCCCTGGTTCCACTCGTTCAGATGTTTGGTTCAAATAAAGTTGCTTCATTGCGGAGATTCGCTCAAGTTTTTTTTGGCGCATCCTCGTTATTCTCGGATTTGCAGATGCATCAGTGAAAGCTGCAGGGGATTTGATCCTTCGTGGACCGAGCTTTATAGATGAGATAGGAGAGCTGGATCGCAGGTTTGCATAATCAGGATTCCACATTTGCAGTGATACTCGATCCTCGTCATTAACAAGAGTTTCTGAGAGCGTGGAGACTGGTTTTGTTGTGGCAACCTGTACCCATGTTCTGTGGTAGATATCAAATGAAATCTGCCGAGTACTAAGTGTGGAAGGTGTGCTCGTTGATTTACTTTTTACTTGTTCAATAACCTTGACTGGTTCTTTTAGATTTCCAATTTTAGCTTGGGACATGTTTTGCAAAACTTTTTCAGATAAAACCTCTTGAAGTCTTTTGCTTTCCTCTGCACAATCTCTAACCATGTCTTCATAGGCATTGGGTGAATCTTGCAGCATTTCAGCTGCATCTTTGTTAACTACATTTTCCAAGTCTGGTTCAGATAAAAGTGCTTGAATTCCAACCAAAATGCTCTTTATTGATGGCACTCTCTTTTTGTCACTGAATAAATATCTGTTTGATAGTTTTCCAGACTGTGCATCAACATTAGGGTGGAATGGAACAGTATTGAAAGTGATACTTGGTGCTTCTTCATTATAGTGTTCTGAAAAGTGCAAAGTCAAATGAAACTGTCCATCTCCCCAAGATGTGTTTTTTAAACCGGAAAGGTTTACAAAACAAGTTAATGGATTGTTTGGGTAGTACTGAAGAGAAATTCCCCACAGAGGATTTTCATGAAGCTCAAACAGCTCGTGTTGCAGAAGCAAGACAGCACGGCAATGCATTGTTAACCAAAACCAAAAAAAGCCCACATGCAGCTAATTTTTAAACAACTGCAAAACTTAATCCTAAAAATGGATTTAGGTCAGAATTCAGGTAAGATTAGTGTTAAGGCCTGGTTAGCTGGTTCATTTAAGCTTTGCTCCTGTTCCGTTAAAAAGAAAACCTTCTGCGTCATTTTCATAGTAAGGCATTATTTTTTATACTATCATACCGAAACAGTCTAGAACTGTAGTTGCATCGTCCATTTGTTTTGGCTTCTAATATTTCCTTGGGAACAAACAGCTGTTTTTACAACTTCGTTATAACGAATATGTACAAGTGGGGACAAAACACAGTTTTTTTACCAAATATGAAAGAATTTAGTTTTTTTCTTCAAATTTGAATATGGCGGCTATTCGACACTTAACATAATATCAAATGTATATAGCTCTTCAAAATACCTCCCATTATACAATTTTGAATCAATGTGCCGTCAAATTTAGTAAGTTTCTAAATGCGCACCGAGTAAAAAAAATGCTGCGGACACTGTGCTAGAAGGTGTCCGGATTGCAAGGACTAATGTCCACTACTGTTTGATGTGTACCAGTCAACAACACAGGCTCGAGTCGTCGACATCGAACAATGCGATTGACGAATTGAACTTTGGGTCATCCAATAAAAAGAAAACAGATAGGTAAGAAGAAGAAAACAGATAGTCAGCAGATAAGTGGAAAAATAATTTAAGTCCAGTGACTTTTATGAACTGTGGTTTGGACGTGAACGAGAAAGATTTTTTGAGGTAAATCTGAACTTTGGAGGGCGTTTTTGTCGATCAGGAAGCCAACTCGGACTTTAACAGTCGCGTATTTCCGTAGACTTTTGCACAAATAACTATTCTTTATTACCGCTTTGACCATTTGCATTAAGAACCATTAGTGAATTGGTTTAGGCTATATCTGTTTTTAAAATACCCCGAGTAAACACTTTTCACTAAATAAGCATAGGATCAAATCAAATCGGTGATTCTCTGATCGAAACCAAGTGCGGGTTAGTTGTAGGCTACCAACAAAGGTACAAAGGAGACGATTTTAATTCTAGTGGTTTAATAGGTTGAGCAAAAAATGCACGGTAGTTTTGATATATTGTTAATTTTAATACCTCGCCAAATGTGCTAGAATTCAACATACCATTAAATAGTACAAACTTAAGATGTTCCCATATTAAATATTATTTTATACTCGCCCAAGCTCCACACCAAATTTCCCCTGCCCAATGTTGTAGAAATTTTGGTCGTTGTCAATGGGAAATTTAGAAGATCCGGTGTAATCGAAAAGTCGGTGTGTATCCGACTTAAGTTTGATGAAAACAAACAAACCAACGCCACCCACGACGCTTAAACAACCAATCATCAGCTCAACAATCTTCAAAACAATAACGGTTTTTTTCAGCGATATTAGCAAATTCTTAAATTATAATAGGATTCGCCAAAGCGATCCAAGTCTTTAATAGAAATTCACGGTTTTTCTACCCCAAGCGAACAGGGGGGCAACCTATTCTTGTATAACAGTCTATATGTTTTTCTTCTTAGGCTCGGACATGGAAGTTTAAGGATCATGGTCCTGTCAAACACATGTAGCGTATCATTCAGCAAGTCTAGGTATAGATATAAAAACGGTCAATTAACCACAAATTTAATTTGGCCCTGGGACTTTAAGTGACAACCGTACTTTTAAAATCTCTTGCCAGAACTTCAGGTTATTAGTGGTCCGCTTTACTTAAATATATATATACTACACCAAAGGTAGCTGCTTTACTTAAATATATATATACTACACCAAAGGTAGCTAGCCTTAAACGCCAAAATATGTTTGTATTTCATCATTACTTACCGATAAGTAAAGGATGCTTCGTTCATACCTTAACGCTATTGCTACTAACGTGCTTTCCTGGGTTCTACGGTTTTCCAATACTGGTATACGACTTCGCCTTGTAAGTTGCAGAACCGGATTATCAGATTCCATTTTTCAAAAATAATTAGTTCGCGTTAATATTAAACCGATATATTCGGACAATGTTTTAATCAGTATCGTTGTTTAATCAGTATACTCATCGTCCACCAACGAATTTCCGAAACATTACAACTCATATCCTGTTTAGAAATAACTTCTCGTTTCAAAAAACTACACGCAAATCTGTTTTCGGTTTTTATATTATTTATTTCCACATTATTGTGCGGACTGACTGGCCAAGATTGATACTTGCCATACTCTGATAAGGTTGTCAGTATAACCAGCGAAAAGAGTCTGAAAAAAGAAAAAAGGTCACAATTTGCATCTTGACAGCAGTCTTCATTGTTAAATATTTTATCCATAGGTACTAATTTGTTTACGCTAACACATTTATTAGTGCTGCAGAATTTCAATGAATCAGTTAAAATATAATAATAATAAGGGCGGTTCACCTGTCCATCTGGTGACCATGCTAAAGACAGGCATTCAGGTTGGCCAGCTTTGCTGTTCAGGTTGATCAGCTCGGGTCGCAATTCATCAAGTAGAGCTTTGCCTTCCAAATCCCAAATCTTGATAGTTGGTCCACAAGCAGCACATAGCCAGTATCGGTTGGGCGAGAAAGCGAGTGCGTGGATCTCATTGTCCCCATTGCTCAGTGTGTAAAGATGTTTACCTGAGTATCCATGTTGCAGATAAATACACCGGCACAAAAGTTTCTGGCCATATTAGATTTCGCAAACAATATTAGCTTAAACATACTTATCATCTTATGTAAGTTTGGCAACAATCCAATGGTAACTGTTAGTTAGAAAAAATATACATAAACCAGAATCAAGATAGTATATCTAAAAATTGAAACCAAATGAAAAGCTCTCATCATTGCAGGTTTATCTTCACACATGTATCAGTAAAGTGTGTAATGTTTAAATCATTGAGCTTTAAACAACAGATTTACTTTTTTACTTTTAACAAAAACAAAACTACGCCAACACAGCCCACACAACCCAACTGCATGTCGATGTTGTTTACTATTATTTTTCATTATTTTCTATGATTATCCTTTCTACGACATTATGTTTTTGTCCGCTAAAAATTTCTATTAGCCCTTTTCACATATCTCACCTTCACTAAGATCCCATAGCATGGCTTGACCATCTTTACCACCAGATGCACAAAGGGAACCGTCAGGAGAGACAGTCACTGAGTTAATGAAGGCAGTGTGGCCGTAATGGTTGGTCTTCAGCTTGCAGTTGGTAAGGTTCCACACCTGTGTTTAATATATATACTTTTATAGACAACAGATCTATTTTAGAATAGATATCGCACCGGAGGCTTGGTGATCATGGATATCGTGGCAACTAGCATGCAAAAACTATACTTTACCAAATTATATCAAATTGTCTTGACAAAATATTCTAAATGATTATGTCCATTCAAAAATAAACAAAAAAAGAAAATAATTACCTTTACAACTTTATCCCAGCCACTTGATACAATGATTGGAGTATTGGGGTTTGGTGAAAATTGAACACATGACACCCAATCAGTATGGCTATCCTCCTGTGTAATAATAGTGCTCATAATATTCGGTATTTCAGGATGTAAGTAACTAAAATCGACTAATCCATGACACAAAAAAATTAGTCCAGCATTATACTTAATAGGTTTAGACCAGGGATGTCCAACATGCGGCCCGCCTAAGCTTTTTGTGCGGCCCGCTAGTCATTTTCACTGGCTGGAAGTAGTATTTTTGAACTTGTATTATATCAAATCTTAGCCTAATTAAAATGTATCATTCAGCTTTTAGGGGCACAGTAATGTAAGCTATAGTATGGGAGCAACAGGAATACAGGATTATATATAACTATAATGGTTTTTAATTGTTTCTTTATGTACTCATTTTTCTTGAAATTTAATAGGTTCTGCGGTCTATTAAATTACTTTAAGTGACAATGCAGCCCACTACAAGTTGGACATCCCTGGTTTAGACACATGAAAAGCGGTATAGTATAAAAAAGTCAATTCAAACAAAACGGTTTAGGCAAATGAAAAAAATGGACTTTCTAGAGCTATCAACAGACTTTAAACTGGCAAAAAAAAATTAATCACCCAGTGTCCTTATGACTATTGACCACGCATTTAAGTTGCACCACCTAATATTATTATCATGATAAAATGCAAGAGTATTTACTTTGCTGGCTACTTTACGCTGTCAGTGTTTTTTACAATAAAAAAACGTATCCATTTGAAAAATGTCAGTCGTCAATTAATGTTTTCCCCAAGATTTATTTTTTTTAAAAACAGTGCAGATTTCACGGTAGCTACAACTTTTGTTACATCAGTAAAGTTACCAAAAATACTTCACATGTGATGTCACAAACTTCAAAGGCGTTTTAAAATTTTTTCAGTCAATCAGTCTACTATTTTAAATCAATTAGCAACACTTTATCTATCGACGCTTTTTAATTTGGACTAACCATGATGGTATATTTGCACTGTCCGAGTGTGTTCCACAACTTGATTGTTCCGTCTCGGGAAGCAGAAATAATCTGTCTGTTGTCACCAGAAAATGCAACGGACATGACATCTTTGGTATGTCCACAGAACCGACGAGTGGTTATTCCCCTGAAGCAAAATTGAGATTTTTAAACTATATTTTCACATTCCTAAGAGAACAGAATTAAAATATTATTAGGTGAAAATAGTGCTTGGTCAGTTACAAATTTTCATCAAGTTTTCAGGAGTCTAACATGTAAATCACATCATTCCAAGCACATAGAAAATAAAAAAATAATTTTAAATCCTTAAATAAATTTTGCGTGCACCGCACTTTTCTGAGTTTGGTGTGCAGTTTTGTTATATTCTGGTAGCATGAGCCAGGCTTTCCAGAATAAACAACGAAGGATTCAAATTTACCCTTTGGTTGATATTTTGGAACAAAAATTTAAACCATCCATATTTAAATGTACAGGTTATTTATATATACTATGCCTAACCCAAATATTACAAAGAACTCACTGCTGCAGGTTCCACAGTCTCAAATCTGAATCCCATGATCCAGAGAGAGCAAACTGACCATCGGAAGAGATGACAACATCCGATACAAAGTGAGAATGTCCGCACAATCGTCTGTTCATCACACCATACGTGTTCTCATCGCGAGTTAGTTTCCACACAATTAATGACTTGTCTAAAAAACAGATAACGCAATTCATTAACACTAAATTTGACTACAGACATAGTCATGTTTTTAAACTAAAATGCACCTATAGTGGGTTAGGTTATGTAATAAAAAGGAAAACCTGCAGGAATTAAAATTAAGATATATAGTCAGACTTAAATGTAACATTATACATTAAAAATTTTTAAGGTAGGTGACGACAAGTTGATAAATGGACCAACTACTTACCTCTAGAAGCAGACAAAATCATTTCAGGAATAGCGGGGGGTTGTGGCAATTTTTGTTACCCATCCTTTGTGGCCTTTAAGTGTACCCCTAAGGGTCATTTGTTCCGTTGCCATAGTTCAAAATTGAATCTGTGTTTCGTCAGATTCCAACAGATAAAGGTACCAACTAACCTACGATAGCCACCATAACTCGGTAGCCACGAAAAAGAAAAGACGGAGATCGGTTCTTTGCAACATGGGGTATGTATCACAAGGTGGCAGTACGAATATATAATTCCTCCCCAAAGTGATCTGCCACATCGTATCCCGTGATCTGCCACATCAATACATGTGTATCAATACATTTACAACTTCTTTTTTGAAATTGTAAAATTTAAAAGAAAATGCAAGTTCAGAATTCGGCCGAAGAACTTGGTAGGCTACTGCTAGTGCGTTGACTATCAAACGAAGGGTTAAAGATTCGAAACTGGTCGCACGCTAGTTGATTAAGCCCCTCTTCAAGCAAAACTGTTACCAAAACTAGAGAGTGTCAACCACCTGTTTACCCACCACTATTTGTAAAACACATGTTGTATGCCATTTATTTATGCTACAGGGTACCTTGTAACCACAACTTGTATTTTATACACTGAATATACAGTTTGTTTCTGCAAGCATAAACGCATGGGTCCCATAGTTATCAAACCAATTTTCTTTTCCTTGTGTAGTTAAAAAAAGAATAAACGTCTTAAATTTACGAACATTTTCACCATAAATGTTTTAAATTAAACCGTCGTTTTAAGCGCCAAAGTGTAATGAAGCTAAATTGCCAAACAGCCCGATTTATTTTTTCATGGTATCAGGGAATTTCTAGGTTTAGCATAACTTCGTTTTTAACGTAATTACCCTAAGTAAATGTTTTTTTCTTCTTTTAATAGGCACATACTGTCTAATGGTCTAACATTTCACCAAATCTGAATATAGTTAGAGCAGCCGTTTAAGCGCTATATGACCCAAAAAGCTAATTTATTGGAAAAAAACCCTTTTGGATTTTAACGTCGCAGGGGAATTTCCCTAGATTCATTACCCAAAATTTTGATTTCTGCATATCTAGACCATGTTCTCTTACAAATGTCATATTTTTAATGCGATTCCATTACTACTTTTGGTAGATGTCGGGGCGACATGGCATGCTTGTCACAATCATGATTTGAGAACAAAATCCTGTTTTTTAAGGTATTTCCCTATAGGTTATTTTTTTTTCTAAGTGATAAATCAGTGACTAATGCACTTACATTTTAGAAAATCTGATTTTAATTGTAACAGCCGTTCAAGCGCTATGCCCAAAAAAGTCAATTTTTTTAGAAAAAAATACCGTTTTGTTTTGTAACGACCCAGGGGAATTTCCCTAGATTTATCACCCGAAATTTTGGTTTCTGTATATCTAGATTCTAGACCATGTTTTCTAACAAATACCAAAGTTTCATTGCGATTCCATTTTTCCTTCTGTTAGATGTCGAGGCGATATGGCGTGCTTGTCACAATCATGATTTGAGAACAAAATCTTATTGTTTAGGGTATTTCCCTAGGTCATTTTTTATTTCTTTTAAGTCTTAAATTAGTTACTAATGAACTTACATTTTACTAAATCTGATTCAAATTGGCGCTGTCGTTTAAGCGCTATGCCCAAAAAAGCTAATTTTTTAGAAAAAAATACCGTTTTGTTTTGTAACGTCCCATGGGAATTCCGCTGGATTTATCAGCCAAAATTTTGGTTTCTGTATATCTAGACCAGGGGTCGGCAACCTACGGCCCGCAGGCCGCATCCGGCCCGCCAAGCAAAATTATCCGGCCCGAGACATCTTACTAAAGTATTATAGAATACGGCCCCACTGTGTCATCTGCAATCTTAGATTTTCATGAATTTCAACAATCTAATGCGGCAATAATAAAAAATGCGCCTGACCGTGTCTATTGAGAATGTGTGCGTGCAGACAAAGAAAATGCTTTGAGAGAAAGCAAGACGTGTGTGTGTTTGTTGGCATGCGCATTAGTGAGAGTAGAAGCAATCCAATTGTAATATTATGACGTCATGACACATATAAAATTGGGATTTAAAACATCGAATGTCAATTTTTTTTTTTTTTTTCTCTATTTGAATAAGGCAAGTATTTTTTTTTACTTGCTTTATTCATTAGGTGAACGGTGCATAAATTCACTCTGCCCTGTTGTTCACGTTACTTCGGTGAGGTGCAACTCGAAGGGCTAGGTCTGAGCTGCGGAATCGCATCACCCTGTGGTAGTGCGGTTAACCAGCGCTGCCTCCAGCTACCCACTGGAGGGCGTGAATTTAGGTGTCGGGATTCCTTAAACAATAGAACCCCTCCCTACGTGGCTTGCACGCTGTGGAGAGATGCCTGCGAAGGGCATCTTTTCCAGCACCCACATCCTAGGGATACCCAGCCCCCCCTCCCTACGTGGCTTGCACGCTGTGGAGAGATGCCTGCGAAAGGTGTCTCTTTACAGCAACCACATACTAGGGAAACCTCCCCCAGTGGATTAATTTCCACATTGCACGAGGGGATCGGCCTAAGGCCACCAACTCGCACTAAGTGCACAATTTTGCTTTTTTTTGGCTAACCACCAAAAAAAAAAAAAAAAAAAAAATATTATGACATGTTACATTATGACACAACAGACATCGTTTTTTATATTTCATATGTGTTTGCATCGTGTTCTTTACTAACTAAAGTCCTGTACGATAGATAACACTCGCCAGTAAACATATATTTTTGTAATTGATTTTGCAATCCTGAAATGTTATTAAAACGTAGATAAGTTTGATGTGGAGTTGAGAAATTTATTACGGCCCGCCGAGATCATGTTGAGTTTGGTTTTGGCCCGCGACTATGAAAAGGTTGCCGACCCCTGATCTAGACCATGTTGTCTAACAAATAGCAAAGTTTCATTGCGATTCCATTTTTCCTTCTGGTAGATGTCGGGGCGACATGGCGTGCTGGTCACAATCATGATTTGAGAACAAAATCCTATTGTTTAGGGTATTTCCCTAGGTAATATTTTTATTTCTTCTTAGTGTTAAATCAGTTACTAATGCACTTACATTTCACCAAATCTGATTCAAATTGGTGCTGTCGTTTAAGCGCTATGCCCAAAAAAGCGAATTTTTTAGAAAAAAAAAACGTTTTGGTTTTTAACGTCCCAGGGGAATTCCCCTGGTTTTATCTCCCAAAATTTTGGTTTCTGTTCATCTAGACCATGTTGTCTAACATATGGCGAAGTCTTATTGCGATTCCGTTATTCGTTCTGTTAGATGTCGGGGCGACATGCCATGCCTGTCAACCATTTGACAAAAAAAAAAAACAAAAAAAAAAACAATATGTGTCCCAATTTTTCAAATGGGACCCATAACTAGTTTTAGTAGAATTAAATTTCTAAGGGATTATTATCAAGCGCATGTAAAAGCTTGACAAGTTGATTATCAAGTTTAAATGGTTATCTCGAGAAGCCATTACTTTTTGCTTGCAGAAACAAACGTTATACATTTTGCATGAGTTATACCAAGGGTAATTCGGTTACCTGGGAATCCCGTTTCCGTATGCAGAAATATATAAGCACGGTACAGTGAAAATGGGTTTTATAAACAGTGTTGTTAAATAACGGTAACCCTTCCCGTCTTGTATAAATATGCTAATAAAGAAGAATTTATTATTATATATTCTGGTCTAAATTAACTTAAGTTGTTACTGCCAAGAATTTTTATTACATACAAATATGACGAAATTAACGTGGAAGTTACTACTGTGTACACAGTATGCTTCAATGAATAGAAATATATTATTTTTTACTGTTTACTTTTGAATCATTTCCTTAACTTGACACACTTGAGCGAACGATCTATTTTAGTTATTTTGCTGCATATAATACGTGTTGAAGAAAGAGCAAGGCAGATATATATATATATATATACAAATAGTGGTAAAGGAATAAAAATGAGAGACAGTAGTTAGACGGTCATAGCCCCATTATATGTACCTTAATTTAAAATTGTGTTTCCATAAAAAAGTGTAAATTCTAACTGTAGTCAGGGTTTTTATTACAATCTTAGTACCATTAGTGGATAATAAAATTTAACATTTTACTTCCACGTAAGTGTAATTTCCAACTGTAGCTTGTAGATTTTGAGTAAGATGGAGAAGTTATATTGTCTCCTTGCTTTTATCTTTACTGGCGCTGTTGCATTCTCGTACATTGTGTTCGGCAGCACTGGGAAATCCGATTTGTTCCCAAACTGGTTCACACAAGGCCCCGGAATCGTATCGGCAAAATACCCGACACCATTTTCGCCGGTTCCGGCCGTTGTAAGTACTTATATTGTAATTTGTAGAGTTTGGATTTGCTGGCTTGCTGCTTTATGATTTAAAAAAGTCGAAGTTTGTAACATGTTAAATTCATCATATTTAGAATAATGAGAGGGCTCAACCAATTAAGACGTAGATGAGAGGCAGGATGTGACGAGGTGTATCCTCCATGAGTTTAAACAAGTGTTTTGCTAAGTAACAATGGTGGTGATTCCCCAATGTTTGTTTGATTGAAAGCAGCATGTGCTAGACTGCGCGCCGGTGTTCTCGTTTAGCTGTAAAGTTTTGTAATCGTGGAGCGGTGCTTTGCGAATTAAACTGTTGATTGTGCATTTGCTAGTTGTTTTCTTGAAAAAAATTGCCGATGTACGATGGGGTATCAGATCAAAATCAATAAGGAAAAATTTGGAGCGTTTTGAGTTTAGTTTCCAGACCCAAGCTTCAATTATAAATTCTGAAAAAAAATCTAAGACTTCCTGTGTCAGGATTTTGAGTGACAACCGTTTACTTAACGACACTTTGCATAGCAGAAATAGGGAAACTAGTTAGTTAAACACCACTTATAGCGCTATCGTTTTAAACCCTGAATAACTTATCATTTCGCCGGAGTCCAAAAATAGGTGTCAGGCGATTAAATTACCCATAAATTAGACGTTTATCCACAATGGAAGTTATATCAAAATCCCACATTTGCAGGCTGCGATAGCTTGGGTATTCATGTTCTTAACAAACATGGTAGCTCAGATGTACCTCTTTGTTACACTCCCGAATAAAAGAATGTTCCCAGGGGTAAGAGGATTGTGTGTGTTTTTTAACCTTGGTTAATTTATTGACACCAAATAATTACTTTAAAGTAAATGTATTATTTTACTTCGTATAAAATATACCAAGAGTTATTATGTAACTAGATAACTTGTTTGTTTCATTAAGAAAATATGGATATGCAGTTCAAATAGATAAGTTGGGAACCCATCAAAATCTACTTGCAAAAACAAACTTTGTACGCTTTGTATAAGATATATTAAGGGTGATGAGGTATAGCCAGGGAACCAAATGCAGGAACGTACATTCAAGATGAGTGTTAAAAATAGTGCTGACTAACACGTGGTTAAGACTATCTAGAATTTATTTCAAATACAATTTAATTTTCTCGAAATATTGTCCTTGAAATTTGTTATAACATTTTTTCTCTATAGGTATTTCACTTTAGTTGGATTTTCGGCGCCATTCTTTCTGCGACGTGGGGTTTTGCGTATGACTTGGAGTTACAAGTGTTTGTTTTGGTAGTTTTTGCAATCAAGTTGATTCTTCTGATAATTCAAGTTATCGTCGGGATGAAGGTCTACTATGAGAATTCACACAAATTTTCATGTAAGTTTTCATACAAAAACCTAGGCGTCTTACGCTTGAGTTTTGTCCTTTCACAAACAGTTTCAAAGCGATATTTTAAATAATGGATTAAAGGGTAAAATAAAAATGGTGTCTTGAATGTATTTAAAAGATTAATCCGTTTCACCCACCATGGTTATACACATCAACACTATTAATCTTATATAAACAACAGAGTGAACTATATCGGATAAAAACTGATTAAACAAGCTATTCTTGATTGTGTTTAAACCTGTTTAGCATTTTCGTCCTATCTTATATCTTAACCGACCGTAAATATTTATTCTTTCCCAAAGCCAACTTTCGATGGGCCTTTCAGTATATTGTCCTGGACAGCATTGCGTTACTCACGACATACATCGCCATGGTGTTACCTGCAATGGCAATACAAGCTGTTGGATATAAGTATTCGGCTCACCTTGAAGTATCACAACACAGAGGTTATATCCTTCACCCTTGTTCATGTTTAACTCTTGGTTATAACTTTTAGGGGTTTCCGTCAGGTCAAATCAATTGCGTACCCAAACTTTAGTTTGACTGATCAATTTGATGAGTTAGTTTAGTCCAAGTGTTGTGGATTCGTAACTAATCGATAGCAAGACGGTTGTGTCCAACTGCTTTAAGTGTCATTGAAATCATGAGGTGATCAATATTAATGACGTCATGTGGTGATAACAGAATGAACTCAGCCATCATAGAATATCAGGAATGCTGTTTTTGCGAATATGGTATCAAAATTGCTGTAATATGGTATCAAAATTGCTGCTTCTATCCAAATCAATACACTACAATAGACCCGGGTTGCGCAAGATAATTTGACGATTTTTCTTCTGTTAACGCACCCTTGCATTTCCCTCTTGCCATAATAAACATAAATATTTAAGTAAAATCTTTAGTCAGAATGACGACTCACTCTTTTTGAGTTGGCTCATTTAAAACACCTCATTTTACATTTCTAGAGTGGATAAGTCTTTACACCGCTGAAGTTATGGGAGCAACAGGAATTGTGACGACATTTGTAGTTTGGGTTGTCATTGACTTTGTTTTGTACCCAAAGAAATCTGCAATCCTTCGATCAGTTTACCCAACTTTTATCTATTTGTTTTTTGGGTTCTTTATCTCAAACTACTCGTCCGTTGAAGGTAATTATAATCGAAATGTCGTAATATTTGGGCTATTGTAGAGTGTTGAATGCCATAGACATATTACTTCAAATTTTGTTCAACTTAATAATCGATTTTAAAAACATTCAATAAGTGCCTTGCCCAATGACACAACTTATTATCGATCCAGTTCTTATCGGCCCACAACTATTTGGCTGAAGGTCTAATAAGTGCTACAAACGATGTAACCCGCAGGACAAATGTATTTTCTGTAGTTACTTGTTAAGTTGGGGCTGTATTTTTTTCTAATCGGGCTAAATTTCAAACCCACGTTAGGCATGTAATCAAGTCAATTGTTTACCCTTTTTGGTTTATGTATCGGTCACGTAAATCATTCGGCCACGCACAGCCGTTCTACGTTACAATTGCTCGAGAGCATCGACTTTAGACCCAACGTCATCTTTTACGATTATTTTGTTATAACGCCATTTATTTTCCGTTGTGTGGAGGATAAACGAGTATCATGTCTAAATCATTAAATTATTACAGGCTTGAATCGCTACAACATTCTTTGTTTAGTGATGTTCTCCATATCTTTAGCTGCTTTCATCTTTCGATACAAGATTAAGGGGGAGTTCCCCAAAGTGAGAAAAGATACCTGACTTCGTGAAAATATTACGTATCTGTTTTTTTTATTTCCCATTTTCAATCAAAATGAGTTATTGTCATGTACCTAGGATTTTCTGTCATTTAACCCAATTGTAACAATCGACTTGTGACATGTATATATTGTATAAATTATCTGTACGTTATATGGAAAATGACCAATAATCAAATATACGAAATTAAACTAGTGTCTGCAAAAGCAAAACAAGATCCCATGACAGTATATAGCACAAAACATTTGACATCGACCGAATAACCACAATAAAAGTATAGGATAGTACGGCAACACAACTTTTTTTATACAGATCGTTTTTCTGAGTGACATGTCACTTAGTATCCGCCCCCTCCGAGTACGAAGGGAACATATTTTGTTTTTACTCCGTTTTTTCCTTGATTTTACTTATTGGGTAAAACGGTAATATTAAACAATCAGGTTTAAACAGTTAGTAATTGCCAACCGTGTTCACAGTTTGCATTGACTTTTAAATAAACAAAAAAAAAACTGAGGGGAATTCCCGTTATCGAAAAAAATATTTTAAAAATGCTTCATTTTCAGCATTTTAGTTGCTATCATCGACCCATCATTAATGCTTTTCCGGAAAAACCCCTAAGAAATATAATTCTGCAAAAACTTTTGTTTGGTATCATTCTACATATCAAAAGAAATGACCAATCAAGTTGGCTCTTTTGGAGGTGTAATAAATAACGTGATATTTGCTTTACATACAACCTGTCCTGAGAGTGTAGTTTCGTGTTGTTGTTTACTGCACGTCGTAGGTAAATTGCGCTCTTCATAGTAGTATTTTCCCTTAAGATTGTTTTTTTTTACAAATTTACCAGCATTTGAATAATAAGTCATATGACGGATGCCTTTTTTATGTTCTAGATCAAAGGTGTGTAACATACGGTAACTATTTACGTGGCCCACCACAGACTATACTTCGTAGGCTATTAATTTAAAAACTTTTTTTAAATAGTAACGGCATTATTTTGATATAGGCCTAACCGTCTGACTGTCTATAACTTTGGTGTTGATTAGATTACCTGTTCCACACAATAGAGCTATGTTTCTCCCGGTGAGTGGGAAAACCTAGAGGGGTGATTTCAAACAGTGCGGTTTTATACAAGATGTATATAAATTTTATGTTTGTACTTTATTTATTTAATTTAGCGCGTGGGCTTTCAGCACTGGGATTTTGGATTCGCTTCCAACCACAGACTTGTGGGTATAATCGGAGAGAAACATAATATCCAAATTGCCCTAATCAGTTTACCGTTTTTATGAACCGCGTCCTTCTATCCGTATGTAATGCATTGGGAATTGTACAAGGGAAATAATGTGTGGCATTTCGTACAACTCACCGCAATCGTCCCCCATCGACCTAATGCATATATTGATCGTGCGAACTTATTGGCAAGTCTTAATACTGTATAAAGAGCTCATTTTTTTATGGCAAAACCTATTTTTTGTATTTTGTCTCTTATGATGAGCTTTTCGTGAAGATCATTTTTTGTATAGAATTGAGAATTAGTAGATTAGTTTAGTTTATTAATTTTTTGCCTCAGTATTTAAAAATGGCAAGCGAATAAAATAACCACACGGAAACAGGAAAAGACGGCAAACGAACAGTCGTTAAAACACGTCATTGAATAAAATGATATACTTTAATAAATGTAGCGGACGCGGCCGCCAAACCTAGGCGAAATAACAATATTGAGCAAACAAAATTTAATTTAAACCACACTATACAAAGCCCTGAAGAAGATATAAAGTCCTTATATGGATCGGTCACGTTAACCATTTGGATGACGCACTACCAATTTATTTGATATCTATGCGCTGCCGCATATGACGTCTGGTTCCCTGATTTAGTGGTGGTGATTCTCCAATGTTGGTACGGTTGTAAGCAGTATGACAGTATTTTTATATATCGGAGCAGAGCTTTGTGAAGTAATAAAGATGCTAGTTGTTCATTCCCTACCTTTTTGTAAGAAAAATGTTGCCAATGTAAGGAAGGTGAAATTCTAAGCAAAATTTAGAGTTCTTTAAATGTACTATATTATACCCAATACAAGTTACAAATTTTGTTGATCAACCAACTTAAACATCCAAGATTACACGGCATGTGCAATCCACTAATATTTGGTCATCACGCCCATGTACTGTTTCCACTTCTTTATCAGAGTTGCGAGCAGTTTTGCGTCGTTTACTTATAGTGATGTTATTTGAATAGGGAATTATCGAAATATTTTAAATGCACCACCCCCTGGGTATTTGCAACGAAGGAAATATTTAGGGAGTTGCCATAGCAGTGCTAAAACATGTCGTCACATGATAGTCGTTAGATTTACATTTTTGTAGTCAAAAAAGGTGACGGTTGAGGCATAATTTTAAGGTGCCAAGTCGTGTGGGGTGGTTAAAAAAATTTATTGTTATTGAATCGTATTGGTTACGAGAATTATTTCGATCTGTTGAAACAATTTTTTGTCACAAAAACGTAATTTTTTTTGAGTTTATTAAACTCTTACTGACGAAAACAAATGCACAAAACAAGAATTATGCCCGTATCGTCAAATTATGTACGTTTATTCGCTCATCGAATCAAGAAGACTTGTTACTTCTTCGAAGCTCATATCTGAAAAAAGTATGAATAACAAAAAAAGTTAAAAAATAATAATAATAATATGTATTATAAAAATATGTATGCCTTAAATAAGAGTAAGCATTATACATATTCGAAATCTTATATATCGGAGCAAAAGGCCTTTACTGTGTACATATTAGAGTTTAAACTTAGTATATGCTTTTGCAAGCACAGTTAGGAACACCCAACCGATTTGATTATTTCTCCAAATGTATATTTATTTTAAATGGATGGAAACATCGAAGACGATATATTGGTCCAATACACACCGTCCAATTCCTTTAGTGAGTTTTGGTTCCATGTTCGTCCAATTCTGTGCCAGCTGGGAATAAAAAATAAAATTTGAGGGGGGAGTTCAATTAATAATATGTTACAGCTTACTAGGATGCTGCGTCTGCATTGCACTCAGTAGCTGCAAACAGCCCGATGAGAAGTAGGACAAGGAAAGCTTTGTTCATCTGAAAATATAGAAAGTTAAGGTTAGGGCTGATATTTACGGTGTAAGCCACTGTCTTTAAGGTAGCCAGCCTATCATTAAATTCTTACACTACTTAGTTCTTAGTTTTAAACCTATGTGTGGGAACAAGCCCATAAAAAATTCTCTTTTTGGATGGGATTTACGACCATCGGCTTTTCGTGAATTTAGCCCGGCATATAGCACGGCAAAGCCCGCCATAGCCCGGCATAGCCCGGCATAGTCCGGCATAGGCAAAGTTATCTTACCTTGAAAAGTTGATGTATCTTCTGCTGACTTTCTGAATTGATAAAGATCCTCTCTGATTCTAGACGTTTTATTTCGTCGTGCAAAAGATATTGTGTGTGCTTTCCGCCTCGAAACGGAAATCTTGAGATGAGATGAGTTAGGGAAACGTATGTAAACAGTTATGGCACCATAGGCATTTCATTGCAACTTTTTCTACTTTGGGCTAAAATTATTTAAATTAAAATCGTTTTATTTCACTACTAGTATACTTAATTTTAAATTGGTAGAATCAAAACATTTTTGAATCATTTTTTATTCGAATCGAATTTAAACCTTGATTCTGCCATGGTCATTCATCGTTTTATTTGTTATCACAACTTTTTGGCCTACCCTCGTTGGACTTAAGGATCGAATCCCATACTATATAGTATGTAGGTTGTATCCAAGTTAATATTGACAAGCCAAATTATTACCATGCTGTAGGTTGTATCCAACTAAATATTGACAAGCCAAATTATAACCATGCTGTTAACATACTATATTGCCCGTGTAAAAACCCCTCTTGATTTCCTTACTTTTGATCCTAAACACCAACCACTTTGGCAGCGCTAAACATTATTTCAAAACCAGACAATTTTAGGCAAATTTTGAGATGTTAGATCTAAACGTTTACAGTTTGCACTATAGTGTCTAATTGTTGCATTCACAATTACAAAACAAAATAATTAAATTAATCTGTTTGCGTTACTGCTCAGAAAATCATGTGATCCAATAGAGGAAGCTTGACATCCGATCTTACTAAGGAAACATAACTTCCCGAACAATCAGTATGTTCAAATCTTTTAAATCATAACAGAAATGTATGCAGCAGTAATACACTCCCGGCAATTCTTTGTCGCCATTTTCCCGCCATAAAGCACATCTTAGATGTTCTTTTCTATTTAGTGTAGATTATTTGTTTGTAAATGTGTTACATAATAGGTAGTCTAAATACAAAACTAGTTAAGTTAAGCCACGTGTCCCGTTTAGCTAAACTATTGGAATGAACAAGTTTGCTTAATATATTTGAGCGAATACAATGCGTACGCAAAGTAATTGCTTCCTTAAAAACCAGTAGTGCAAGCACGATTAATATTTTCATTTTAATTAAGTCTGATTAATCCTTATAAAACTACACAACTAAACAAACAACATTGGCGCTAACTTTCATACACACATACGGGGAATCCCCTTATTTACTAAGCAAAACAATCTTGGATTCCACACTTTTCTTTTTTGTCATTATACGTTTTATAAAGGAAATTGTTCATTTTAAGATATAATCCTCAAAGCATCCACTGGCGTGTATCCGTCACTTAAACTTTCGACCACACAACTGTACAACAAGGTAATTAATTTTTTACTGAGCCAAGTTTTGAAACCATGATGGGCTCGGCACTTGGACCGTTTTTGTATGGAAAGGTATATGTATCGGTCGCACTAACAATTTGGCCACACGACCGTACAACAAGGTGGTTTAATTTTTACGCGCAGAGAGCAACAGCAGAAGTGCGCCCACACGCGGCGAACAGTGCTGCACAATGTTCGATCGAGTTAATATTTAAAATAAAATACTGCGGCTACATTGTTAATACCTCGTGAAAAAACATCCAGATGCCAAAGCTATTGCAATTTGTTTTATATGATTGAGACGATGCTGCTGTTGTTGTTTAACCGATGATTCAAATATATTTAGGCAATGTTAGCTAATTGTCTTGACATAGCCAACCAGTGGTTTTAATCCGACAACCTTTCAGCTAAAAGGCTACGCAATAAAAACCGATACTTTAAACGACTGTGGTCAACCGTTTAATATAGGCGAAGGAAATTTGCAGCCTCTCTTGCATTTCGAGATAAAAGCTTTTCTAATTTAATTTCTTATGTTGTGTTTAACTGGGGGTTCTTTAATCCGACACTTCGGTTTGAAGAGATTTGCAGGAAAAGTAATGAATCATAATTTCCTGTCATGTGGCTTCTGTTATGTGCCTTCAACTCCTTCGAATTGAACAGCTTGGTAGGAACACTAAAAGGACGATTATTAAGTTATTTGCCTTCATACTACATGATGTTTAGGAGTTGTTATTGCAACTATTCTACTCTGCCATAAATAATGAGCAAGCTCTGAATGAAGACTAAATGCTCCATGGACAACATCGCGATGCGGATACAATATTTCCAAAATTAGATTCGTTTACAATTAGTTACAACATGTGTTACTGAAATGCATCGGCAAAATAAATAATAAAAGCTGTTCACAAAAATTCGATTATTTGTTTCTTTAAACGGCTATTCTATTTTCGTTTACGTCTAAATTGTAAGGATGATGGGTTATAAAAATCTTAAATTGATAAAAATGTTATTAAAGGTTTAAGGTCGTGTTTGATATTATATGAACAGCAATTTGTATTAGTGTTTTCAATGGCAGAATATTAGTGTAACCGGATGATAAACGCGACCAATACATATGCCAATTCTATACAAAAACGGTCTTAGGAAAAAGCACTTAAGGGATAAACTAAAACCAGATAGTTTGTTTCACCACCTCGAATGCTGCAGCTGACGATGATTACAGGAAACAATCAAGCGCCATAACTCTGACGTAAACGACTATATAATTCATAGTTAAAAATAAGGCAAAACGGGTAATTTTTTTCTTATTTATGGTATTGCATGCGTGTTTTGCTGAGTAAATATGTTAGTGACATCATTTTATTGATTGGGTTTAAAACATATGCTTGCGCCACTGTTTCTAATTTAGTCGAGCACTTTTTTCGAATTTTTTTAATGCAATGAAGGGTACAAGATCAAAACTTTTAAATAAAATTGTTAATATGTCTTTAAATTTTGTTTGCGGATTGTAGATCCATTTTTCCAATGTAAAAAAAATCTAAAGCTTCCTCTGGCAAGATTTTGAATGACAGCCCTTTTTCAAGGTCAGTTTTCAAGGGTGAGATATTTAGATAATTTTCTGACCGCCACCTAAAAGCTATTTGTGGTATGAGCTGTACGATTTTTAGCAACATAACTAAGAACCGCAGTAAATATAATTCAAATATTAGAAAGAAGTGCACGAACAGTCATGCAAATATCAATGTATTTATTAACCACGACATATTTAATAAAGTTTTTCTCTTTCTCTGGTTCCATCAAATCATCGCTGTTAAGTCTCGTTTGTTTGTAGAAATCAACTGCCTGATTGACAGAAAACCTAATGTATTACTAGAGAGTGTCAACCACCTGTTTAACCACCACTATGTGTAAAACACATGTTGTATGCCATATATTTATGGCCCGTTGTAACCACAACTTGTATTTTATACATTGAATATGTAGTTTGTTTTTGCAAGCATAAACGCATGGACCCCATAGTTATTAAACCAAATTTCATTTCCATGTGCAGTTAAAAAAAGAATAAACGTCTTAAATTTACGAACATTTTCACCACAAATGCTTTAAATTAAACCGTCGTTTCAAGCGCCGAAGTGAAATGAAGCTAATTTGCAAAACAGCCCGATTTAGTTTTTCATGGTATCAGTGAATTTTTCTAGGTTTAGTAGATAAGTTTCTGTTTTTACATATGTGGGTCATGTTATGTAACAATTTTTAAAGTTTTAATCTGATTTGTAGACTCCTTGTTGGAGATGTCAGTGCGATATGGCATGCTTGTCACAATCTTAATTCAGGAACATAACTTAGTTTTTAACGTAATTACCCTAAGTAAATGTTTTTTTCTTCTTTTAATTGGCACAATCATGATTTGAGAACAAAATCCTATTTTTAAGGTATTTCCCTATAGGTAATTTTTTTTATTTTTTCTAAGTGATAAATCAGTGACTAATGCACTTACATTTTAGAAAATCTGATTCTAATTGTAACAGCCGTTCAAGCGCTATGCCCAAAAAAGTCAAATTTTTTAGAAAGAAATACCGTTTTGTTTTGTAACGACCCAGGGGAATTCCCCTGAATTTATCACCGGAAATTTTGGTTTCTGTATATCTAGTCCATGTTGTCTAACAAATACCAAAGTTTCATTGCGATTCCATTTTTCCTTCTGGTAGATGTCGGGGCGACATTGCGTGCTTGTCACAATCATGATTTGAGAACAAAATCTTATTGTTTAGGGTATTTCCCTAGGTAATTTTTTTATTTCTTTTAAGGGTTAAATCAGTTACTAATACACTTACATTTTACCAAATCAGATTCAAATTGGTGCGGTCGTTTAAACGCTATGCCCAAAAAAGCTAGTTTTTTTAGAAAAAAAATACCGTTTTGTTTTGTAACGTTCCAGAGGAATTCCCCTGGATTTATCACCCAAAATTTTGGTTTCTGTATATCTAGACCATGTTGTCCAACGAACAGGCCCGGTGCTAGGAACCGCGGGGCCCAATTAGAAATGTGATGGCAGGGCCCCTTACTCTTCATAGCAAAATTTATGGGTGTTTATATATCATAAAATACATACCAGTACATACAAACTACAAAAATATACATTTAATACTTGCTATAAAACAAATTAAAGGTAATGTGATGCTTATTTACGATATATTGTTTTACTTCCAAACATATCTATATTGTTTAGCAACCATATTCATTATGACGTAACAGGCAGACACAGAAATATAAATTTGACTTACTTACGATGCATAACAAATTAATATTATGAGAAAGAATATTATTTCACTTTCTATTTTACGTTTCAGTAGTATTTTAAACCTCGCAATACAGAAAAAGCCCCGCTAGCGCGGGGCCCCTTCAAGGTGCGGTCCCAATTTGATCTAATCGGTCAAATCGGCATAAAACCGGCCCTGCTAACGAATACCAAAGTTTTATTGCGATTACATTTTTCCTTCTGGTAGATGTCGGGGCGACATGGCGTGCTTGTCACAATCATAATTTGAGAACAAAATCTTATTGTTTAGGGTATTTCCCTAGGTAATTTTTTTATTTCTTCTTAGTGTTAAATCAGTTACTAATGCACTTACATTTCACCAAATCTTATTCAAATTGGTGCTGTCGTTTAAGCGCTATGCCCAAAAAAGCGAATTTTTTAGAAAAAAATACCGTTTTGGTTTTTAACGTCCCAGGGAAATTCCCCTGGTTTTATCTTCCCAAATTTTGGTTTCTGTTCATCTAGACCATGTTGTCTAACATATGGCGAAGTCTCATTGCGATTCCGTTATTCGTTCTGGTAGATGTCGGGGCGACATGCCATGCCTGTCAAGCGTTTGACGAAAAAAAAAAAGAAAAAAAAAAACGGACAAAAACAATATGTGTCCCAATTTTTCAAATGGGACCCATAATAAGTTAAACAGCATGAAATGTTGTAGCCTATAAATTCGGGTAGTGTCAGTAGAATTCAACTAACTCGCTATTCCCGATCAGGTGGTGATTACGGTGATTAACGACCCGTCGCCAGACCAAATTAACATCAATTAAAACACGTACTCACATGTTAATATTATATAAAACTACAAAAAGTATAATAGTTACGAGACCCAGAAACATGCACTAAAACAATAACATTAATAAAAGCAGAATCATGTATAGGCCTATCTTCAACGAGCCCGTTGGAAATTTCTCCTTGCCGGTGGCATTATCTACACTCACACAACGTGATATATAAAGATAAAATAGTTCAGATGGCACGAAACAAATCACAAATTACGGCACAAAAAATAATAAACACCATAAGAATGTTGAGTCCCGTCTGGGTTACCAATATAATGGGTAATAAGAACACTGATTTGATATTTACGTTTTTTTAAATTTACTAGAACACAGTTAAAGATAAGTAGACCTATAGGGCTAACATAAAATGTTTGTTTTAAAATATTCTTTCCATTGGTGCTGGTTGTACGGTCCAGGTGTTTCTTCTTCAGGGCTTTATATCGTTTGGTCATAATTAAATTTTGATCGCTTAATATTGTTCTTTCGCTTAGGTTTGGCGGCCGCGTCCGCTTTATTTATTTAAATTTTTCTTTAATGACGTGTTTTAACGACTGTTCGTTTTGCCGTCTTTTCCCGTTCCTGTGTCGTGATTATATTCGTTTTGCCATCTTTAAAAACTGGGGCAAAAAATGAATAAACCAAACTAAACTATTTTATCAATATGTTTTTTCTTCGATACATAGATCTTTTTTATTTGTAAAATGTTTAATTCACTCCAAGTTATTGACAATTATATATCGACGCGCAAAAACTGGCGGCTTTTTATGTATTTCGTGTCTGTCGAAAATCCCCCCCCCCAGGTGTTCATACCAAATTTGCCACTGCACATCTAATTCATTGTATCTCACATCGTTTACAGTTTCAACTTTATCGATTTCCATCATGTTCATATTGGACGTTGAAGTAGACTGAATACTGGCGTTGAGCTTCTGGATTTTACCGGAAAACGGTTGCAGATGGTATATGGGCTCTCGCATTTGTTTGTATCAAAATTATCTTTCGATTTGTGTTAACCAGGTGTACGTGGTAACAACATATCATACTTCTGGATTTAATATTTTAGGGAATTCTACGTAGAACCTGGATTATTTAGAATTAAGATCGACACGTTCCTTTGATATATTAGGTGACAGTTCGCGAGATACTGAAAATGAACGAAAAATTGGTGTTTAATTTTACAATTTAAGATATATTAGGGGCTGCGATAAAAAAGAAAACGGGCGAAACCCATATTTGTTCCCATGTGGTACTTTATTGGCATTGTCATATTGCACCCACCACAATGATTATTAAAAGACAGGGAAGACTTTTGTCTAAGATACGGAATATAAAAGCGATACATTATACAATCAAACACTAAATTACAAACATACGAAAATAAGAAATATTCAAAACTACTCTAAGTACTACTGCATTCGGATAAATTCAGTAACTACACTGAGATTGATTGAAGACACGTTTGATACATGGAACAAGTAGATAAGCCAACTTAAATGTGCAAATTGTCACTGCAGTTAAGCAAAATAGTATTATACGAAAAACTGCTAAAACAAATAAGAATATTTGGCACCAAATAATGAACAGGACAGTGCAAATAAAAACCTTGCACAATGCAAAGGTTAAAATATATGAAATAAATAGATTGTTGGCATAAAGTGGACCAACTCTAAAGGCTGCACAAATTTTTTACCCTTGAAGCACCTCATAATAAATCACAATATATTTCACATGATCCATATTACACATAGTTGTCATGTTTGAAAATTTATATTATTTTTCTTTGCCATTTTAACCAACTTTCAATCAAAGAGGTATTTTATTTTCAATAGGTGACATTCAGTCCTAGCATAAAGTACTACTATGTGTTTATGTGCTCTTTTTTAGAACAAGTTACGAGTGTCAGTGCAAGATAAAAGACATGATTTAGTCCAAATAAAATATTGTGGTCAAATTTAAATGATTATTTGCTTGTTTAAAACCGTTATTAAAGGTAATGGTATGTTCGTCTGCCCCACAATGGCATAACTACATCTAAGTGCCATATTTTGACAACAACCTACGGAACAATAAATCTTCACTTTCTCTTTTGTGAACCGTTTGAAATGAGAGGTTTGTGCTCAGCTGCCAAGGACACGTAGTCATAATCACCGACAGCTGATTGGTGGAATCGACCACGGTTGGCAAAATCTTCGTTATCCACAGTTAGTTGAGTGGGTACCATGGTGTACGGGGCTGTGGTCATAGGAGTTACCACATATTGCTCTGGAAGTTTCGTTTTCTTGCTGCAATTTACAATTCTGATTAGTTATTAATTAAATCCTGACTAATCTAAGTCAGCTACTTTTCTAAATACTTATTTTTATTGTTGTGGTGGAACAAGCTTTGCGCATGGGTATTATCCAACATCACCTTTCAAATTTGGGTTGCTTAACTTATTGGTAGATGAGCAACATGGTATATAACACCCATGGGCAGCAAACTCAGACATGAGGTCATGTATTACACACTTACTTGCAGATGCCACTAAAAACTTGCTTGATCCACTCTATGAAACTGAAATGAGCAGCAGCTCCAGGATTCAAACCAGGGTTGAACAATGCAGTGTACATGTAGATGAGCAAAAATGCAAGGATATTTGCAAGTGCATACACCCAGTGTATAAGGAACATGACAACAATGCTGAGGAATGCCTGGAAAGATTATGCATGAAGTGTTAGAATGGGCTACACTGCAACTCATAGGAACAAGACAACACAAGTCTTTGAATTCAGCAAAATTCGTGTTTACCAATTTACTATTTAGTTAAATAAAATATTTTCATTATAGAAATTCCGTTGATTAAAACTGTCAATAACATGTAATTAGTGATATCAAGTCTATAGAGCCAGTAGAAAACAAAATTCAATTCTTTTTTGTATTAGTTTTATACTATTTGAGAATTGCTTGGGTTCTAGAAAAGAGGGTGGGATCTCAGAACATTAAACTGTTCAGAAAACTTAGAACTCAAAACACTTACCCCAAACAGAGAAGACCATCGGTTACACAAAACAGCGTACCAGGAATGAGGTTGTTGTAATATTTCATCCATGTCATTAAAATCAGAGTGATCGCTCTGTGACATTAATACGAAGTTAACAAAGAAATTCTAATATTACTTTTATACTGTGTAGTCTGGTACAAGGTAGGAAATTAGAATGTACCAAACAGTTTCAACTAGCACAAAATAGAAATTAAAAGGATAGGACTCATAGGACAATCCTGTGAACTGAAAAATGCAATAAGGGTATCCACATGAGCTATTGTGAGATTATCTCAGCCTCACCATTGGGGTAATAATGCTATTGCAGTGTTGTATAGCCTATGATTGTATGCTCTTTAGTATAAGTTTAACCCAATTATTCACCAGACAAAGCCAATTATTAATCTTTTAAAGGCGAATTCACAACTATACGGTTTTGTTTTGCACTTATTGCAAATGAAACTTATCCATATATTTTCCATATATATACTCATCTCTATATTTTTACAAGCGCCATTAATGTAGTGTATAATAATAATAAAAACTTACACTGGATGAAGTAGAGCAAAGTTGTGGATCCTCGTGTTCAAATGTATCATGGCAGGAGTCTGGTTCTTCATCATTCTGGAAAAAATTACATTGAACTAGAAATTAAAATGCAAAGTAGATTTTTAAATTTGCGGTCTTTGTCTTACCACCACAGTTCAAGAAAATCTTAGTTTTTAACAAATGTTGGGACGTGGTTACTAATTCATTACCACCCCTAAGAATTCTTTTATTTCATTACCACCCCTAAGAATATTAAAAAAAAACACAAGCATAGTGATCAACTAGAAAATTGACTGCACCAACTACCAAAGAGATATTAACCTTGTCCACTGTGATATCTTCCGTTGCCTCAACTCCTTCACTTGTGCCTTCGTCGAATTCTTCTTTGGCCTGGATTTTAAAGACTCGTAACACAAGAGATTTAAATATGAAAGTCATTGCTCCGGGATTTAAAAAAGCCACATAACAGAACATAAATTTTGATTTAAATCTATGAGTTTTAGTGAAAGAAAACAAGGTGACAATTATGGAAAATAATCTGAACCAGATGCACAGAAATTGAAATGATAGGTATGCAGGAAAATGACATAAATATTAGCTGGTTCTATAAATTATTTGTTTTACATGAAATAAACCATTTTCTTTTTTAAATGATAAAAATCTCTTAATAAGTTTGTTATATACTAACCTCTTCATTATCATTCAACCCATAACTTTGCTTCAAGTACTCCTTACCTGTTTATAAGAAAGAAGTAGTAACTACATTTCTGTAATGATTATAGCTTATTTAAAATCTAATAAAACTGGTGAAGTATTTGTTAATTTGGAGATTTTAAATTCGGTTTAGCTTAATTGATTTACATTATTTATTACAATTTATTTATTGGGAGCAGTGGATAGCTTAGTAGTGCAAATATTCTGCATTTTTTTGGTCAGCTGTAGTATTAATTGTCGGTACTTAAACATAATGATTGGTGTGAAACTTACCAGTCTTTTGCTCTACGTCTTTCTGTGTAGCAGTGGCTGTTTCACCCTCTTTCTCCTAAAATAAATGAAAACAGTTTAAAGACAAATACAAAAATAAATTTAATTTAACATAAGTAAATATCCATTTTTAGCTTTGAAATTTAATTTTATCAGGTTACATTATTGTTTTAAAATAATTATACATGTAGTGACTAAATTGGTATTTTAATTGCAGAACTTCTATTTTCACCTTTGATATCTTCTCCATTGTATCAAGGTCCTTAGTGAACTCGAGCATGGTACCAGTTCTGATTTCATTGGATCCATAACTAACATGACGCACCCGAATGCTTGTTTTACGCTGGTTTGATGCATTTGCATCCTGTTTAATATGGTTGTTGAATTAAATTGATTAATACAGATGTCAGACAGAGATAACCTACGATATTGATTAAAAAAAATTTTACTTGGTATGTTTTTGGTGATAAATATTACCTTTATTTTAAACACAATATAAAAATAAGGCAACCTTACAAATCTTATACAGTAAAATTTAGCAATAAATACAGAAAACTTTGAAGCCAGACCTAAAAATCTTTAAATAAAATCTTTAAATTTTAAAAAAACCTAAGCAATGAGGCAATAACCACACACACCACCCTTGCAGTGACATATCTGTTCTCACAGATATTTGAATTTACATACCACATGCAACTATATTCAAACACATAATAAAGCATACACTCATGCAGTGAGTGTAAAATGGAGAAATGATATAAACAGAAAACATGGTTTGCTGTAAATTAAATGGAATGAATAAAATATAAACCACATGACAAAAAAGCATACAATCAGAATAACAGCATTTATTTTTAAGAGTTACTTCATTAGAACTTGAATTCAATAATTTGACTTGGTTGGGATCTTAACATATTATATAAGTCGAGTCTTATGTTACATTTATGCTTTTTAATCAGACTATCTGCCAACACCACATATTAAGATTAGACTATTTGAAACACAAAAAGTCTTTGCGCGTTCTAGACTTTGCACCTTGAACTTGGTGAAATTCTTAATCCTTTGATCGTAGCTCATTGCAAGTGCAAAGTAGGAGTAATCCACCGATGCATAGACCAGCATGAAGTTACATGTTATCACCGGTGATATGAGGTTCAAGTTACCAATGAAAATGAAGAGCAGAGAAATAAAACCGACCACACATATCGCGATCACTGGTGTCTTGTTAGCACCAAACTGAAACATGCCATAACAACATGCAAAATGAATCACCTTTGTTTAGTAGAAATAAACGACATGCAAAAAGCACTCAAGAAAAAATTGTTGGTATTAGTATATGCCGCTTTATAGTCTTAACAAATGTAACCACCACCAGTTGGGATGCAGCAGCAGCATCTAGTGGATTGAAATCCTATTTTGTATGGGAATGTGGATGTATGTATCACTATACAGAATAGCTATTACAATACGGGTTAAATTTAAAATATTTTCATATTAAAAAAATGAACCTTTGAACTATAACATCTTGACCGAAAAATAAAAAATAAATTTTGTTTGCTACAAAAATTAATGTTTACTTCAAGCTCATGTAAAAAGGAAACCTGACACAAAAACACGAGCATTTGCAAATAATGTGTGAAGCTTGTATGGCATCACTCACCCCTCTTCCCATGAACCGTATGGCTGGAATGACATTCTCATTTGCAATGCTTTGTAAGACGCGAGGTGCCCCATATAAACCTAGGTGTGTGTTACGAGTGAGTTGAACTTCATGATAAATGGGCAATCTACTTGGTGGTTTATAAGAAAATATGATATGAGTAAAAAAATTAAATCCAAAAAAATTTGAAACAAATTTTTATTTTTTCAAAGAAAATATGAAATCAAAGGAAATATAAACCGATTTTCATTTCATTTCAGAAGAAAATTAAATCAAATACAATATTGATACCAACCATCGTACCAATAAAACCATATTGATAGTTAAAAGTATATAAAAAATTTAAATTGTAAGTAAACAATAGTGATATTATACACATAAAGTATTGTCTACATTATGTTCAAAGCATTATTACGGAAGGACATTAATTATGAATTTGAAGAAACATAGAAAACTAGAAAATCTTTAAAATAAAAAATTAACAACAGTAGAATAATCACTCTTTGGATGGAAACTATTAAACAGGGGCCACTTTCACTAATGGGCAATAGCCGCACTAGTGTTACTGGTCTGTGAAACAGCTACTTTTATCTTTTCAAGATAGAAGGGCGTACACCTCACCAAACAGGATAAAAATGTTGCCGAATCAAAATGTCAACAAGTTTGAGAAGCTTCAATATTTACCAACCTGTGCTACAGGATGAAGTGCTAGACATATAAATTCCAATCAACCACAGAACACCCACGCCTGAAACCTGCACAACATAGATAGAGGTTGTGGTAATTGTCACCCCTTGTCATCTTAAAATAACTCCAAAATGATAAATATGACTTATAACATGTATATTCATTTTAATAGTAAATATCTACTGGTTTTTTCACTACCGTATGTAAGTATATTTCATCAAAGTGGTTTTCATACAACAAATTTAAAATTTATTAAAAATTTTTGTTTTCAGTAAACGGTTTACCACTGCACAAGTAAAATGATGGAAGTTAAATATAATCGAAGATAAAAACAAAACCTTTTCTGCAATCATGAAGTCGGTTTGCAATGCAATTCTTGTGCATGTCGAGCCAAGTAACAACACGAAAACCAGGTATAATATGAAACTGGGGATAGAAAAATTGCCACAGAATTAAGAAAAAAATTATCACAGAATTGAGAAACAATATTGACACAGAATTCGAAAAAAATAATCTTGCACACTATAAGTCAAAGTTTTTAATTTTAGATTTAAAGTTTTTAATCGTTATTTCTTTTTTAATTTGCTCATTGTAAGATTTAAAGGCCACATTATTGTTTTCTTAGTTATACCGCGTATATCTTTTGACATGTTTTATCCAGTGTGTAAGCTTAAAATATGTGGATTTAAAATTTTAAGCCTGTTAAAAAGAATAATAAAATGCCTCAGAAAAATCAGAAATTAAAGTTACTGTATATGGTTTCTGTTCTGCTGTTTGCGCTAAACCATGTTAAAAATAGGAAATTTACCTGATGGTGATAGCTGACAATGTACCAATGGGTATGCTTTTTGCAGGATTCTTCAAGTCCCCTGACATGTTAACCCCAGCCATAACCCCTGTTGCTGTGGGAAAAAATACCCCAAAAACAGTGAAAAACGTTTCACCAACTTGAAATGAAGGACCAGTATTGTTGTGAAGAACTTCAGATGAATAGCCGACAAAACCATTTACTGCAAAGTAAAGTTTAGCATAAGTACAACATCCATTTTATTCAATGTATCTTTATTTACATACCTAACTAAGATAACAAACAACAACGAGCATGCCGCTAAATGATCTGCACTTTTAATATTACTAAACACTGATAAATACATTTGTGTACTGACTAAGCTGGCTTACCGGCCAAAATATTGAATAAATGTGCATTATTGTTCTATTTAATTCTAAATGTTAGAGGTAAATATAAGCCATACGATTATAAAAATTGGCCTAGGTTTTTAAACACCAAGAAGGTATAAATGAAACAGTCAACATCATGTAGAGTTAGGTATATGGCTCGGCCTGTCGGCCATATTATAGTTTGAAACCAAAAACCATTAGAATCAAAAGAAATAAGAACAAGAAAGCTCAAACCAGGATCTGTATGAACAAAAGTTCCGATGATGAAATCAGACATGGAGATAATGAGCACCAGAAGCAGCACAAGTTGAAGTCTGATCACCCATTTGACACCTCAAGTGAATAAAAATATTATTATGTTTTAAGGATCAAGAATTTGTTTAAACCAGAGATTGTAACATTTTTTAATTAGTGTTTGGAAGTATTCTAACTACAAATCATACTCTTAATTTTAAATTCAATATATGCGATTGTACTTGTTACACAAAGATACACTACGAAATATTAAGTCAACTTATTTCGAGATCAAACACCATTTTATGTATTTTGATAAACCTTGCCAGACAAATAAAAGATTAAGGTAAAGACCACAAATCAGGGTTAAAAACGCTTTAAATTCCAGCTTCCATCAACACCACAATGATTAAATGAAAGAATAATAGAGTATTGTTGTACCTGCCAAATTAATAGCGAGCAGACACAATAGGGTCCCAATAGCAACACCACGGACCGCCCATTCGTTATTCCATTGAAAGGTTTTGGTAACTGATTCAGCAAAACCAGTGCAGTACAACGCTGATACCACACACTGCAACAATAACACCTTATCAGTTTTCCGAAAAATATCAATAAAGTCTTTCACTTAGTAAAATATAAGGTTTATTTGTAATGGTACATTTATTCAGTATCATAATTCATTAAAAAAAATATTTTAGAAAATGTTAGGTTATATCATTACGCACTACCACATTACGACAAAATATTGTTTTATGTGGCAGTATCCTGAAGGTAGGTATTTGTTTAAAATGTATAGTAGGGGGAAAACACCAAACAACAATAATTCTAAAGAATAATGATTATCATTATACACAAGTTTAACCCATTGGTTTTTTATTTACATGTTGCAAAATCTAAACTAATTTCCATCTTTGTATAAAATTTATAAAGCAAAAATGGTGGTAATTTAAAATTTATTTAAAAATTTGATTATAAAATACACAGAAGGCAGCTCACCAATCCAAAGGCATACATAATACCAACAGTTCCACCAATCTTGCCTCCCAGTACTTTCGACACTAGGTAATAAACACCACCCGTGCCCATGTCCTTACATCGCTCACATATTCCAATAGCTGATAATGAAGCTAGTGATGCTACTGTGACAGTTATTATCACAATGAGCACTGCTAGTCCTATTCCAACATTGCCCTGTGCAAAGAAACAGACAGGTTTAAATTACACCTACATTACTATAATTACTTTTATAGACAATTATGACAATTTTATAGATCATAGACAACATCAATTTATTATTTACTTTGATAGCCTACACTACTCATAGATAAAAGATATATATTATTATTATTTTATTAAATTAAAAAAAAAAGTTAGATATCAGAATAACTTTTTGACAACTGTAGGAGAGACAAAGTTATCAGGTTGTGGTGTTTATTTTTTCCTTTATTAGGGCCTACTCGTTCTTTCGCAAGATAGGCTGTCAGTAAGTAATGATTGCATAAGATAATTAAATTTCAACAGTTCCAATGTATCACTTCAAATAATATATATATATTCCTAGGATATACATATTCAAATATTAAAGAAACTGTTGTAAAATAAAATATAAAAAGGTTTAAACTACATAATGAACATACCACCATCCATCCTGTTCTTAGGAACAAAACCACTCCGAAAATATTGATGAGACATGATGTGAAGACTCCATCCCAAGTTCCAAATAAAACAGGTTCAATTACAAAGAATTGTGATTTCCACCAAGGCTTGTGGCTTTTCCCATGCTTATAGATAAAATAATAATATTTAATAAAACGACATGGATAAATTAATTTAGTTTTATGATTTGTTGCAAATTAATATATTATTATAAATAATACACAATTACGCATTACCTGATGGGCAGCTTCTTCATGGAACAAATCTTGGACCTGTGATTCACTGTTTTCACTTCTTACTTCTTCCTGGCCATCCATACCTATCATTGGAGCGCTGTCTAGAATCTATTTACTACTTCATTCCATCACATTTACTGTGTGCAGTATACAAGTCAGAATCAAGCATCGACAATACACTCATTTATAAGAAAGTAAAAAATTATGTACAAAACACTTGTAATGGGGTTGCATTCGCATATTGCCAAAAAAGAAACCATCTTTAATCTTTTCAGTGTTGCTTGAAGATTTTCTTACTTTTTAACTAGTATTATCATAATTGTATGTTTGCTATATTATCAAAACCAAACCTAAAAAAGATCCTGTATAACCTGCAAAGCAAAAATTGTCACAAAAAGCACACACGATGTTAGTAATATCAGCATGATTGAATGATATTTACTAATATTTTAATACAAAAAATATGTCCATTTACTTAAGCTTAAACAAGAAAAACATGGTATATAAACAATGTGTCATTTGTTCCTCGTATTTATCAAACTACATGAGGAATAATTCAACCAATTCAGATTTAATACTTTACCATGAAAAGTGCACAAACTTGGAATGAAAAGTTTAAAAAAAGTTCATACAGTTGTTGCAAATGTTAGTACCTTGGTCACACAGTAATATAAAAATTGATATTTTTTAAGAAACTCAGAATACCGCCTGAACAAGTATCATAATTGTATATGTGAAATAGCATGAACCATGTAACGTTTATTTTTTTAAAAAGCTCAAGTGCAAACAATGATATCAAATCTATTAAATACCGGTACTTGAAAATCAAAAGGTATTAAAAAAGATTAGTAGCACCATTACCATTATCTTTATTAAGAGAATTAAAAAAGTACATAATATTACATATAGGCATGCCTGTAACACTAACAACAAATAAGCATTGTACATTGTATAACTAGTTAAGAACAAATGAACATGACATATAGCATATGATCCATATCTCATAGATACGTTATTTTGCCAATTAAACATATAACTTCCATTACAATAAATTCTGCAGTAATATTTTATAACCTTTCTATAATATGTATACGCAATTTCAAAAAAACATATTAATTATATTGTAACATGTGTATGAAAATAATTCTGCAATATTTCAACGCAATAACAGAATAGCAATTGGCCTTTTATTATGAGGTTTATAACAAATTTCTTGTATATCGTATCCATAAGTAAGAACATTACTTCGGCAGTTGGTTACTTTACTTAAAAAGCAGATAATGTCAAATTATTTCTGCAGAACAAATATAGAACAAATAATTGTTCTCCTACTGAACTTTATAGTCTTTGTTCTTAATTCTTGGCCACATTCCAAGAAGATTTCTGGGCACATAACCCTCGTTTTCACCGAGTCTACCCCACCACCATTCTCGTTCATGTTCATCTTCTTTCCGGATTATGGCGATCAACTCTCCATCTGTTATTTCGAGTTCATCATCATTGGTTGGACTGTAGCTGTATAGAGAATACACTTGACCTTGTCTGACTACACCCAGTTTATCCTGAGTTCCGTACAAATACTCAGAACAAGCAGTGTAGCCTTCATCCAGTTCTTCACATTTATCAGCGGCAGTTTCTCCATCACTGAGCGTAGCAGCGAAAATACATGCTCCATTTTCTACTAAAAAACGAGCCATTGCTAAGTTGTTGCATGATGCTGCACAATGCAAGGGTGTCCATCCATCTGTGTCTGATGCATTTATATCACAGCCATAATGAACAAGGAATCGAACAAGTTCGAAGTGACCAGCACACACTGCGTTATGAAGAGCTGTGATGCCTTCATCATTTGCTCCACTCGGGTCTTCCACCTGATCAATTATTTGTTTCACAAGATCAAACTCTCCTTCCAATGATGCATCCAAAAGCAGTGCAAGAGGATCAAAGCGGATTCGGCGGTTAGGACCTTTCGACACAGCATTTAGCGGTTTAAGTATTCCCTTAGTGGCAATGGCAGTAGATGGTTTAAATCTCGGCTCCTCATCTTCATCATTACTTTCTTTTTCTTGCAGTGTTTCCAATTGCCTGGAATTACCTGCATTGACTTCTTTATTCAGTTGGAAATCAACAAACAAGCCTTCTTTTTTTTCGTTGTTTCCTTCTTGTGCAACGTTACTTTTGTCATCGACTTTCTCTGTCACCTTGTTTTTAAAGTTAGGATCCACATAGGCAGGAGGAGGGGTGCTTCGTTGCAGGTCAACATTAGGTCGATAGAACAAAGTATCCGCCTTCTTATAAAGCTGATCATATAGACATTTAGATATGTTTGGCCCTTGCGGACGCTCTGGTTCTGTTATGGAGCTACGTTTTTTCAGTGGTCTTGGAGCGTGTGCGAACTTTCTTCGTAAAGCTTCAATATCAACACGAATTGGCTTTTCCGATGCAATCGTTTTGTCTTGGCTGGAAGTTCCACCGTTTGCATGAGCTTGGTTATCATTCATGTTATTGGGATATGGTGGAGGAGGATGACCCACTGGTGTGTGCATGTATTTTATATTACCACTTGGTAGGACCGTAATGTTCGACTGAGAGTAATTTGTTTCAAGGGCTGGACTAGAAGGCTGTTTGTAAGCAAAGATATTTATTCCAGCTGATGGGGTAGGTTTCGGTGATTGGTTTTCACTGGTGTTTAAAACATAATATCCACTGTTTGTTGTATTGGGAGAAAGCTGGTTAGGTTGGTTCTTCGAAAACATGGGCCTCACTTTGGCTGTTAATGATTCCGATGTACTGGGTTGTGGGGATTCTGGAAACAACTGAGCCATAGCTGACTGAGGGCGAATAAATCTGTTCTGTTTGGATTGACTTGTCAAAGCATCATCTTCTGTGTAACTTTTAGTAACAGTAGGATCAAAATGGCCATCTGGCTGTCTTCTGATTATTGGCTTGTTTGGTGATCGATTTATTATGCCCTTTCCAGGTTGAATATTTGGATTAAAGTTGTTATTCATATTTGATCCATCTGCCAATTTCGGATCTGATTGTTGCACAAGTGGTTCAACTGCGGCAACTATTGTATGCATTTTCATGTTTGGCGACTGAGAGTTAAACCCATCATTGTAGAAATCGCCAGAATATCCATTTGCCATCATTTTCTTTTGCTTCAGACGGTTTGTCAGCTCTTCTATCCTTCGATCTAAATCATTTGCATCTTCATTTCTCTTCTTCAAAACCAACCTTTGATCATTTAACCTCTTGTGCTGCTCCTCATTCATCCGATAAAGAATCGTCATTTCCTTTTTCAATTTATCCATCTCATCTTGGTTACCATTACCATCATTTGCAGAGGAATTAACGTTATCTGCAACAGTGTGTGAAGGATTGCCAGGTTGAAATCCCTTTCTAAGCTCATCCAGCTGAAGAGTTAGGTCATGTACTTTATTAATGAGCACCATTTAATTCCTTTTGTTTTTCTTCAAATAGACTGCGAACTGCTTCCAATTCAGATGAAATGTTTGAGTTTTGATATCTTTGTTGCTCCACCTTGCCACGCAGCGCTCTGATTTTTTTTAGTTTGGCCTCTTGCGCTTCAGCTTTTTCACGTAACCTTCGAAGTTTTTCATTTTCACCAATTGCAGCTTGATGTTGCTGCATTTGTTGCTTTAAAAATCTTAAACGCTGTTCCTTTCCAACTAAAGTATGCTGTTGTTGTTCGATTTGCTGCTGCTGTCGCTGTGCAATTTCTTTCAATTCAGACAAGGTCATGTCAAGTTTGTTCATCCCAACCAAACCACCGTCAGCAGTTCCTGGTACACCCTGATGGTTGAATGCATCACCAGCTGCCCAATTTCCAGGAGCCGAATTGTGGGCATCATTACTGACGAAATGCCGTAGACAAAAACGGACTTCCTGAGCATGTGAGCCCCACTGTTGTAATATGGTGAAAGGCTTTTCACTTAGGCTCACAAATCTCTCCTTCCCCCTCCATAACTCTGCAAGATGACAGTTAGTTTCACCTGGTTCTTTACAGCAATCAATAACATCTAGCGCAGTAGTGTTGGGGGTGATTGGAACTTCCACAACCGAAGAAGGATCATCACTTAGAAATACTTTAATCACAGTTGGAATCATGATTTTTATATTATGTCACCTAATTCATTAGTCAACCAGTTAAACCATTTCAATAATAAACAGCATAAAACCACCTGAGAATAAATAAACAGAATTTAGCATTGTAGAAAACTGTGTATGCCATAGGTTTTTACATAATAAGATAGGGTGCCTCTAATTACTACACATTCATCTCTTTGATCGCTTGAATCATGCGCTTGGAACGTTAACCCTAACCCTCCAAGCGATCCTGTTTTACTTAGAGGTACCGAATAAGATGGGGTAATTAATAAAGGTTACCGTATTTTTCATGATACAAAACCAGCATTGCAACACACTCTAAATATGCATAATTTTTAAATTCAATGCTACAATAATTAAAACTTATATAGTACCAGTACCGGTATATAGTCTCTATACTACAACCAAAAACCCAGTGGCGAAAACTAAAAGGAGGAAATGAGAAAAACTTCACCTGAGTTACGCCATTTTAATGTTAAGGCTTTATAAGAAGGCAGGGTTAATACTAAATGGTGGGAATATGGAACAATGGAAATAAAATACAAAGGTAAGTAAAAATCCTATGTAAACCATAAGTGATTAGTCAAAATGCCTGAGTTTGGCAATATTGAGTCTAAACACCGTTGGGGCGGGTTAGGGATTAGTATTAATGTTTATATTTTCTTACATCACTTTTATATACCCGTATTTCTCTCTTTTAGTACCGCCATAACTAAATACACTGTACATTATCGTATAAAACATGACTATCCCAACTTTTCTTATCCTTGACGCTTTTCTCAATACTAAAAATGTTGAAGTTGTCTATGTTTAATTTCCCTAGTAAACACTTTAACCCAAGAATCGCCGGTATCGCCGATTACTGGTTATTGTAGTATAAAGTACTGTACTAATAAATTAGTTATCTATAAATGCAGTGTGTTGTACATGATTGAGACGTTTTTTCCTTAATTTAATTACAAGACTTTACTTAACTGGTTATCAGCCATAGAACTTTATCTTTATCTATATTTAACTTGAACAATGTATAAACGGGCAGGCCTAGATTTTTGTCATACCGCTTAGTTTGGTGGTTTAGTGCAACGCCTTTCAACCAAAAGGTTTTTGGTGCGAAATTGGTCGCTAGCTAGTCGGTTGTGTCCTGGGGCTAGGCAATTTGCGGACTTTGCCTGAACCCAGCGGATTAATGGATTCTAACAAATTGAAGAAACGTGTGCATCATACACAAAGCACTGCAATAGCTCAAGTAACGTGTGGGCGCGAGCTTATCTGACTATCGCCCGTGTGATAACCCCCTTGTTTTTTCCACTCACGGGGATCAACATGAATATCCTATCCTATTTACATCCAGTTTGTATGTAGCAAATTTTCGAATTTCAATTAATTTTTGGCTATTTTATGTTTTGTGGGATCGTTATAACAGACCTAATTAGCTAAAAGGGGTCTTCTGCTGCGCATCTATGTAAACCTTTGGCCTTCCTATGGCCTACGTGAATTGACTTTAATCTCCACATCAGGCTCGGTGGTTCCTATATTTGTAGGCTGAACACACATCATGCCATAAGGTGGCGAGATGGCTTGTTTTTTATGTGACTTGATTTTAAGTATCGAAACGTGTTCCAGAATGCGGACCTAAGTAGTGGCCTGCTTTAGAGATGATATTCAGGCATGTCTAACCAATCAGTTGAACTTTATGTGTTGTACTGTGTCAGCGTATGAACGAACAAAATAAAAGCTTCTTTCGTGAGTTGTCGGATCGCGAAGGTCATCTTAAGCTAATACTGTTAGGTAGGGTCTTCGGGAGTTCGGGACATGTCAACAGCCAAACATAGGCATATGTGAAGCACCTGAAACACCACACTTTGTTACAATAGCCTAATAACAGTCCGACCGAGTAGCGTTGTCGGTTAGTAGCCTACGTTGTCTTTCAGTCGAAGGTTTACAGATTCAAAACTGATTGCGAGCTAAGCGGCTGTGTTCTTGGGCCAGGCGCGTCACTGACATTGCATAAAGACAAATTCAAGGAATGTTTCAATCATACACAACACACTAGAATAGCCCCGAGAACCGGCCGGATGGTGACAAGTAGCCTAATCTAATTACACAATTTTATTTTAAATAACATATAGAAACTACAATGCATTAAGTCTAAAAACGGTAAGAATTTTAGGTTTCTCTATATGCTATTTCTTAAAAACTTGATTATTAATACATCTACATCAATAAATATAAATAAACAACACGGTGAAGATCTCAAATTTGGTAGAACCAGTAAGTTAACCATTTAAAAAACCTTTAAATTCGAAGGAAACGCACTTTATTTTTGCCCAGTCAAATTTGTTGTGTCACGCTCGCCACAGCCGTGTTCGATAGCCAAGTCATTGGTAAGAATGGGTTATCTAATCGGGCTGAAAAAATCAAAACTCGAAATCTGCATTTTAAATCAATAATGAAATTTAATACGAACGAAAATAATGCACGCGGTCCTTACACGGAAGTTGGCATTTTTCATTATGTTATTTTGCTACAATGTATAAACAAGTAGAAAACTTTTATCTGGAACATTTATTCATAACTCGCATGGAGACTTTATTTGGACCATAGTGATGCTCGAAAACCTTTTTGTATATATATACTTGATTTCAAGTTTATTTTATTTTTGCTTTCCACGATCAAATACACAACACGACCTTCTATAGAGGCGTTTAATCAATTTTTCTTTTTTCTCGTTTAATCAAAGCTTGAGTCTGCAACCTAAACTGAAAATCCTTTAAAAAAACACTTAAAGATTTTGAGCTAATGCCCCTTCGTATATCGAAAACTTTCTCCCAACAAAACAGCTAGGAGATGCACAACCAAAACCCTTCTTTTAAGAAGCACTGTTCCACTAAAACTTCACTGCTAAAATAGAACACCGGCTCGCAGCCTAGCACATACTTTCAACCAAACAAACATTGAGGAATCATCACCATTGTTACTCAGCAAAATACGTATTTAAATACCATGACTAAGAGAGTATTACTCGTCAGTTCGGGCCGCGTATAGAGTTCTATTAATTGGTTATACACCATCTATAAAAAATGGAAACTGGTAAATCATGGCAAACTCGTATGGAAAGGTTTGGAACATCTTAGATTTGCCCACTTGTGTTCGAAATTGTGAAACTCGTCTTGGGATGTTGTACTTGTACTGGTGTTTTTTTTAAGGTTGGTCTCCCCATTAGGATGCTGAAAAGTAAACCGCGAATTAACCTTATGTTTGTTTCTATGCATGTCAACTGCTACAACCTGCAAAACAACATTTTCGCTGCACTTAATAGGCGCTGAGTTTAATTATTATAACGGTGGTCATTTAATCGCGCATGTTTCAACTGGTTTGTTGGCTGTCCGGTTTAGCGTCATAAAGTATGTCGGTAGCCTATTTTATTCAAGTTTCATACAATTTTAAAACAATGCATTTTTGTTTTCTTAGATTTTGTCTACCCGACAAAATAAAATTTGAAAAACTGTATGGCTGAATACCGGTAGTTGATAATGTTACCAGTACAGAGATTAACATCAAGCATTTGGAAACAAATCAAGTTATTATCATATGTACCTGTGCATAGACAATTTGCAATAAAATCTGATAATAGTTCGATTTCTGAACTCCAGTTTGAAAGGGAGGAAAAACTTTACAGAGCAATCGACGTTTTAGTAAAAGGCCATGAGAACTCGGTGCTTGATAGTTATGTCGAATTCTGTGTCCAAGCTGCAAATGAGCTTGATATTTGCTTAATTGACATTTTAAAGCCAAAGTTTATCATAGACAGGTTAACTCTCCTCAAATCGAAACATATTTTCAAGAAACACAGAGTTCAGTATGAAACGAGGACTCACAAAAGAGTCATACAGTTGGAACGATTGACCGAATCGACTGCAAATGTTTATCTTGAATATTTGCAAAGAAATTTACCATCAGGAGTTGCGATGCATGTTCATAAGTGGGAGCTAGAGAGAATCCCACAGCATATTCGAGAAGAAATGGTAAAAAATATGGAAAAGATGACCCCTGAAGATTGGAGCAGGGAAAATAAACTAGCTGAAAAGATGACAATTAGCACGAGGACAAATAAAAAGGATTATGAGGAATATCAATGCACAAAGAAACATCTTCTGGGAACTACGATATAAATAACAATGTTGCATAACTGTATAGGTTTTACATTTCATAAATAAATGATCGATATGTAATAGACTTTGTTGAAGATTGGTCTCAAAGTAACGGAAATGATTTTTATTCTATGAGCTGTTACAACTTACAACCATTTTAAAAACCTGTTTAGTCTCTCTAAAATGTTACCATTAGCACATGGTTAAACACATATATGTATTCTCACCCACAGAATCACTGAAGCATTAGAATGAGCCTTACTGATTCACTGGTGCCATTATTACCAAAGGTTCGAATACCAGGAATTGGGGACAATGTCTATAAAGAGGAAGGATGCTTTTCATTTGATACTCCGGTGAGTTTATTGACGATTTTTGTAAAAAAGATCAGTTCTTATATATTGGTTTAGTTATCATCTGAAAATATTGGATATGTTAATGTCATAGATTGCCTTTGTTGGAACTCCTTTTTTGGGACATTTCTTGATATTATGTTCTAAGATGTACCGGTATCAATTGTTTTTATCTCATGATTTCAGTCCTGCCACTGCCATGTGGCTTGTAGCACTGGCTCTAATTTACAGAACTCTTGTCCCTTAATCAGTTGGGTTCTAATTGTTTCTTAAGTGATTATTTTAAAGATTTTTTAGGAACACGTCATTTAAAAGAGGTTGTATCCATTGTTTTGCATTAGTGTTAGCATTTAATTTTTCTATATAATAATGCTTTTTCTGTTTCTAACACTGTCCTAGATGCTAATCATTCCCCACATTTCCTCACACAGATTAGGTTGTTTATTTACAGTTCTTCTAATTTAAAATAATGTACTACATAACCTCAAGCACTGTATATGTAGGTATATCTAACTTATCTATTGAACTATATTTCTAACTAATATAATTTGTCAGACTGTAATTGGGGTGTAGATGTATATGTGTGTTGTGTGTGGGAATGGATATGGTATACAAATACAATAAATTACATTGGATTTTCCAACAGAAATGTGAGGATGGCTTGTACGTCTGCATGACCACGTTTTTAGGTTTCAACCGAAAGTTTGCTCAGTTGTATCACGAAGTGACTGGAAATAAACTCTTTCTTCACATGAAACAAATTAAAAAAGAGGTGAGAAACTTAAATTTTATTTTTTATTTAAGTTATGTTACAGCACAGTAGGTTGCAAAACCAAATTCAAGTTTTTGTAGTAAAATCCGTGGAAAATGGGAGTTTGAAACAGGCTATATGGAATAGGCTAGAATACAACTTTAAACCCACATGATACTAAAATTTTTAGAGAATCCGTAATACATCACATAAATCCTACCTTTCTGCTTATGCTCATTATGTTTTAATTAAGGTACCATTTAAACCTGAAGAAAAATCTCCAGTGGAAAAAAAGAAGCCAAAACGATTGGCTATAGGTAATTTTATTACAAAACATTATTCAATACTCTTACCTTTGGCAATAAATTTATTTTAAGCCAATCATTAAATATATACCGGTATTGTTTTAACGTTAATCTTTCACATTTGTGGTCTGTATAATGTCAATTGTCTAACCCATATTGTCTGAATTCACAAAATTCAACTGTTAGTCCTAATAGTAATTTATTCATGTATTGTATTCATCATTTTGATATATAAATATATAATATATAGAGTTAGCTGTTATTAATGTTTTATTTATCTGTCGACTTGGCCATGTACACCAGGCATAGAGGGAGGGTTTACCCCAGATAACGATAACAAAGTTGAATATGACGATGTGAACGAACTTGTCATTCTTCCTGAGTATACAGTTATTAACCTGGAAGACATAGAAGATATACCATCGGTGGTAAGTTGCATAAAACTCGTGTGTTGCGTAAAAAAGGACATGCAATTGTAATTTTTCATTTTGGTTTACATGCTTATTAACAAGTCTGATAATAAAATTCTCATTTCTTAGATTTGTAAATTTGTCATGAGTATATCAACTGTCTGTGTAGTTGGGTTTTTTGCTGCTCTATAACTCACACAATAAGTTATTTTTGATAACACCTTCTATGATAATAGGTTTTAGCAAGCGTCAGTGGTATATTGTCCTCAACAAGTGCTTCAAAGAAAGAAGATGAATTATCTTGGGATGGTGAAATAAGAAGTGTTTCTAAGTAATAAGTTAAACCTTTTTTATGCATATAACTTCTTATTGTAACAGTGGCAACATTAATTTATAAACAAATTACTTTTCATATTTTCAAATTCTGAACACATTTTCAACAGTTTCACTTATTCTGGGTGTGAGTATGATACCACACAGCAGTATTGAAAAATTTAAAAAAAGTTTTAAGATACACAGTGTCATTGCTATTTCCAGTTTCTTATTTTTTTATGAGATACATCAGATCAATGTACCAGAGTAAAAACTCATTTTCAACAGACTGATATAGTACTTGTTTCATTATTTAAGTTGATTGCATGAAAACTAAGATACCAACTTTTTTAGACATGCCATGGGGTTAAAGCAGCTTGACAACGGTGTTAAGATACCACCGAGTGGTTGGAAATGTAGTAAATGCGATCTGACGAAGAATCTCTGGTTAAATCTCACTGATGGAGAAATATCATGCGGAAGAAGATATTTCGATGGCACTGGTGGCAACAACCATGGAATTGAGCATTTCAAAGCGACCCAATATCCACTTGCTGTAAAGCTCGGCACCATTACACATTCAGGCGCAGGTAAGATGTTTCAGTCTGGTTTTCTTATTTTAATTATTAGGGCTGAAACAATATATCGCTATTTTTTGATAGTTTTAGTACGCGCTTTGAAACAATTTAAAGAAATATGAATTTATATAAGCAGAATTCATGATTTTTGCATGTATAGTGCTGCGATAGTTAGTATGTGTAAATCAGTATTGTTGCAACCTTAAAAATAAAAAATAAACAACAATAAAATATCCAATGCATGTTTCAACATATTTGATTGTTTTTTTAATACCATTAGAACTGTTTGTGTTTATGATAAAACATATATAGAGCAGGTTACATTATAATCAACTTAAACACAGCAAAGGTAAGTACCTTAAATATAAACCAATATTTTCAGTCAGAAAGGGTAGTCCAGTTATTTCATATCCTAATTCTATGATTTATATGAAGATGTACATTCGTATGATGAAGACACAATGGTGGAAGATCCTAAACTCGCACAACATTTGTCTCATTTCGGAATTAATATGATGAATATGGAAAAGGTATATTATAATAAGAGTTGACTGGCACCTGTTTACCTGTCAGTTATATTTCACTTAGTCGAAGCAAAGCATATATTTTTTCCTGGTACGTAACCATTTCTGGTTATACAAGACTGAATGCCAGTATTTTTTGATTATCAATCGTTTTTTTAAGTTCAACTCTTGTTCTAACTAAAATTTATAAGTTAATTTTGTTTTTGTTTTGTTTCCAAAAAATAAATGCTTGCGATGCAGACGTAGTTTATGTAATGGGGTATCCGGTATCTGACCCTAATGGGCAAATAATCATAGACAGAACAAACAATGACGGAACTTGAAATCGAATTGAACGAAAGAGTGGGAAATGAATGGGATATTATTCAAGAATCAGGTTCAGACTTTTTTCCATGTATATACTAAGTCATTTCCTACAGTACTGACCCATGAAATCTCTATATATTTAAATATATATTTTCAGTAAATAGACAAACTGTCTTTAAACTCCTTTTATGTTTGAAATTATTTACCGATGGTGGAGCCAGGGTTTTTCGTCACTACCAGTAAAATGTGACATAAACCTCCTTCTAATTTAATGTACAAAGGGTACAGCATAAGCTTTGAGGAAAAAGCTGGCCATTTTTGAAACATTACATTTTGAGATTGCAGTTGCCTTTTGTAGACAAAAATGCTTTTTTGGAATCTTTTGGAATTCCGTTAATTTTTAAAATCTAATTTTCAGGTAAAAGTTTAAAACCTTTGCGAGGGCCTGGCTTAGTTGGCTTGGACAACATGGGCAACACCTGCTACATGAATTCTGTTATGCAAGTATTATACACTATACCAGAGTTTCAGGACAGGTTTGTCAATTTTTTTTTCATCCATGTTTTTTGTTTTTACTTGTCTGTTTCTACCAGATACTGTATGGAAGGCAAATGTAAAGCGCTGTTTGTGAAGAAATTGGCAACTCTGGCGAACTTAGAAAGCAGTGGCTGGTCTGATACGATGGTAAATATTGTTGAAGATAGTATCTACTTTTTGTGGTCTATTTAATCCTGTGATCAGTTTATTGTTATTATGGCTTGTGTTAATGAACCTTGTACGTTACTTTCTTTTCTGTGGTTTTTATTACAGGCATTTAAATGACAATATGTGTATAGGCGCGAACAGTTTAAAATGCGGCGTTGGTTGCAATTGCCATCTTAATCGAATGCTTAATGTTCAGATCCTGTGTTCTATATTTTATATATTTTATGATTTCATGCCGTATGACATATAAAACTAATTTAAACTGAATACAATCCATTGAAATTCAGGTATCAAACGAAATACAGAAACGGGTATCGGATGCATCGTCTGATTTCACCATCCAGTTATGCAAATTGGGACTTGCTATGTATTCACCCGAGATCATTCAAACTGGAAACTCAGCTCATGAGGTGAGCACTTTATCTCTGTACTTAAAATTTTTAGGTTTACAAAATTTTAGGTTTTCAAATATGTTTTCTTTTCATTCTTTATCAGTTCATTTATCTACAAATCAGCTGTCAATAGAATTGCCAATGTGTATATTTCAGAATAAGGAAATGACATCATGCTCTGTCACCCCACGCACCATGAAAAGGATTGTGGGTAAAGGTCATGTTGAATTTTCCACCAATAGGCAACAAGATGCTCACGAGTTTCTGCTTCATGTTCTCTCAGTAATTGAGAGAGGGGAGCATAAAAATGGAGGAATATCCCCAGGAGAAATCTTCCGATTTATGGTAAAAAACCTGATTTTACTGATATTTGTTAGGCTCTCTGTTTAATTGATCTCCACCGCTAGTTACAACAAAAAGTTAAACCTCAATTGATCTCACATGAGTACATGACCATAGTAAAAATTGTTGTCAAAGCTGGTCATTCCATAATGCCCCGTGGTTAGAGCTACCCCATGAAGTACCTTTCTGCAGAGACTCTTTGCGAGTAATAAGTCCCTGGCATGCGCTGGGTCCAAAAAAGTTTAAGCAGTGGACATGCTACCTAGTAAAGTAAGAATAAGATGTATTTGTGGGATATATGGGTGATGCAATACAAAGCGATAAAAAATTGTCAAAAAGCTGTATGCCTACAGTACAGTTTCCTTTGCGCTACTAATGTGAACATAATGTTTATATTACAATTTTAAACATTCCACTAAGTCCACTAAGACTGAGATGCTTTAACCTTAACACTGTGTGATTGAACAATCGATTGTTACCAGGTTGAAGACAGAATTGAATGCCAAGCGAGCAAACAAGTTCGATACACGAAACGAAGCGATTATGCTCTTGCTCTGCCAATCCCACTTGAAGCTGCCACAAATAAAGGTGATTTGATGTTTAAGCTATAATGGGCAGTTAAGTAAAGTAAACAATTTCTTCTGGCTGCTAATGCATTCCCTGACCACTTAGTTGTGCATTAAAGTGGTGTGAATACAGCTGAAAGAATAACTTGTGATAAATTCAGTACATGTAAAGAAAATGACAAAAAAGTATATTTTCGTAAAGTGTGTGTAGTTGTTTCTTTATCAAGATCTTTTATAATGAATTCTTACATCTTTTAAATTAATTTGAATCTAAGACATGGTGTTTTACCACTGATACTCTAAAACCTATATAAAATACAGTACTTTTGCACCTCTACAATAACAACAATCAGTTTATGACCATGTTCTCATCACCACCACCACGGTGGTTGCTTCTTTTGATATCCAGCGGCTGTGGAGGAGTACCAAGCAGTGGTGGAAGCAAATAAAAAAGATGTCAATGTGAAAATCGGCCAAATCGTGAGGCCTGTGGTGCCATTCACAGCTTGCATTGACTCCTTCGCACAAGATGAGCTTATACAAGACTTTTGGAGTTCAGCTGTGAAGGTTGGTGTAAATGATATTTATTAAAAAAAGGTTGTAAAGGGTAAGTATGGAAAGACAGTTTTATTGTATAAATTTAGATGTAGATGTCAAGTTTTATTTTTTGGTTGGCCACCTAACTCACTTGGAGAGTGAGCTTGTCAGGTTCACCTGCATGACTCTTGCTGCAGTTGTGTGCTTAAGAAAGACTTGTCTTAACATCGTGGGGTACAATTACTCAAAATAAGTATCATATTCATAATGTTAATTTTAAAGTCGATTCCAACAGGAAAAAGCGGAAGCGAAGAAACGCACGAGATTCGTCACATTCCCCGACCACCTAGTGGTTCAAATGAAGAAGTTTACAATCGGAGATGACTGGACCCCGAAGAAGTTGGGTGAGGAGAATTTATCACTATGTTCCATTGGTATCGAGTGTAACTCCCATCAGATGGCTGGTAAAGGTGGCACATAACCTGACAGCAAAACAAATTGCGACGGTTAGGAATCAACTTTGGTGACTATCTGTAGCTTAATGAATGTGTCCCAGAGCATTATTGATAAGGTGCAATGTGTTGTAAAATACAGATTGTTAAGCAAGACCATTAAAGAGCATGACAGAATTTTAAAAGAGATAACCAGTGCAGACTTCATTAACTTAATGCCTAAACTGTTTCACACTGTTCAGATTTAGACTTTTAGAGGACTCAGTGTTATTTTAAATGTATTTTTAATTCATTTTAACTTTTTATTTTACAATTTTTAATGCACTTGCTTGGACAGATGTGAGTGTGGAAATGCCAGATAATTTGAACTTGAATGAACTACGAGCGAGCGGGTTGCAGAAAGATGAAACGTTGCTCCCCGACATTGAACCCCCTCCTGCCCCACCTAGTGAGCCGCTGATCGATATCGACGAAGAGGCGGTGGTTGCTATCAGCCAGATGGGATTCCCTTTAAGTCGTTGCAGAGCAGCACTGGTTGCTACGGGCAACATGGGGGTGGAGCCCGCAGTGATGTGGCTCATGGAGAATAATTCAGGTTTAATGTTTAATTAACTATCGTGTTGATTTATTCCACTGAATGATAAAAATAAAACTTTCCTTGGAAATGACAAGAGCAATAAGTGAAAGTAATCATGTGTGTGGATAGACACTTAGACACTTTAAGTGATATACCCACATGCTATAAATATAAAAAAACTGCATGTGTATAAATTTTTATGGTGCAAATCACTGATTATTTAAAATGTTTTTGTGACACAGATGCAAATGATGCTTCAACTGAGTGCAACCATGCCACTGATGATAATATCTCATCTATAGTGGCGATGGGTTTCACTCAAGAACAAGCCAAGAAGGCCCTCAAAGCAACGGTGTGTGCTGGCGCTTATATAGCTTAATAGTGCTTTTCAATACTTCAAATAATCAGATTTAAGTGAATAGTAGAAAGTTAAAACATAGGTGGTTAAACAACATCAGTTTAAAGCATCACAAACTTAACGATGCACATTGTCAGAACAATAACCTTGAAAGAGCTGCTGATTGGATTTTCTCCCATATCGACGAATTGGATTCGATTGAGGTGGACTCATCCGAGCCAACCAATCAGGATGCAGCTGGTGACGTTCCCATGGATACAACAAACAATTTAAAAGATGGTTCTGGAAGTAAGCACTAAGTGGAATGGCTAGCATATTATGTATGGAGATTGCCTTATTACAACCAACCACCAATATTGCTACTCGTTTTCTTAAAAACTTCTACATTTTCTATCTATTGTTATTTTATTGAGCTTATATACCATTGTAGTCATTAATCCCCTTACTGCAAATTTTAGAACTATGTAGTGCATAGTATGCACAAGCCATAACACCATTGACAAATAAGCATATTAACTTTAACCAACAAACAGTATTGACAAATAATCCTATAACATTACCAACAAACAGTTGCATACTTAGCTTCATAAAACTTGGTGGGCATATGTTTATTGACAAAAGCAATATTACACCCCTGTATGATGCACACAACCCACAATTTTGGATGAAACTGTCTATAAAATCATTACGTGGATAACAGTGCCATAGATGTTAACCCTGTACATAACAAAGCGTGCATCTAAATCTAAGGACATCTACTGTATATTGTTACTAACATATCTTGACAGTAAAGATAGTATTGCTTGTGATTTTGATGTTCTGTTTACAGATTACGAGCTCTATGCATTTATAAGTCACATGGGAAGCTCAACAATATGCGGACATTACGTGTGTCATATTAAAAAAGATGGCAGGTTTGTCTTTATTTGTGTTCCTATCTTTACTGCAGTTAAACAATGTCCTCTTGCTTTCAAGCAGAGATAGCTTATTGGTATTACTGCTCCAACTAGTTGCCATTAAATTCTCCTGACATGGTTCTAGTTTTCGGTTCATGAGTATACCTACATACTATGCTCAATGAAGGGGATATGGTATGACCACCTTAGAAATCAAGGCTTTAATCTTTCTGTCTAAATAGTTAGTAGTTGGCCTACCAAATCTATTACAGTGCTTTGCATGTAAAAACACAGTCACACAAGCACTATACAGAATTATAAATTTCCACGGCATTTTTTTCATCTAAAAGTTGTGACGGGAGGATTATGATAATTGCACACTAGCTTTAATTTTACTTATTTTGAGTCGATGTTTTTTATTTTTTCTGTACTGTTAAAATACAAGTATGGGTAAGAGACTGTATCTTATTTAGTAAAATATTGATTTTCCTTAAGGTGGGTGATATTCAATGATGAAAAGGTGGCTGAATCAGAGCAACCCCCCAAAGACCTTGGATACATGTATTTTTATAAACGAGTGTGATTCTACATCTGTGGTGCTTATTGTATGTGCAACTCGCATTTAGCTTTACTGTGTCTGTGGCATAGATATAATATATTAAGATATCTATGGTGCAATACTGCATGTTGTTCATCTCTTTATATTCAATTTGGTTGCTGCTACCTTGCGCATGATAATAAAGAAGTTCATATTTCTCAGTACTTTGTTCTTTAAAGTGTTTTTGGAATCCATTGGATTGGAAAAAAATTCTTAAAATGCTTAAACACAACCGGACCCAAACTGGAATGACTCCCAGCAAGGTTGCCAGATCTGTAGCAGCATATTAAATATCATTTAAGAGCATTTGCCCTGGTTGATACGCACAAGGATAGGGGACCAATTGTAAATATATCTTCCCCCTTTTACCTTAATTTTGCTTTTATTACAATATACTCTTCAATATTTAACATAAAAAGCTTTATTGAAAATATACAACGGAGTACAACATACAAGCATATGGATGGTTTAATTTTAGATTTGAATATTTTAAGAATGTGCAAAACATGGAGCGTACCACACAGTGCAATGCACACAATAATGTACTAATATCTGACCACAAGGGGCACTAGTGACATGGAAAAAAGTATGAAGGATAATTTGTAGCCACCTGGAAAATAGGTTATATAAATATTAAGGAATAAATAAGTATATTTTTTGCAATATTAGAATTTTTATTCTGGTATTGTACTACATTTTTTTGTAATTTTGACTTATTTTAAACCTACACACATTTTATAGTATTTAGAAGAAAGTTAAGCATTTAAAGTACCTAGGTTAAAAAACTTTTCACTTACTTGCTGCTCCTCTTCCTTTTCCGTGGCCTGCTGTGTTTATATTTTGAGCCTGTAATGATGATAATTTGTTTTTTTATTTCATTCCATTATAAAATAATATTCCTGAGTGTTAATAGTGAAAATCCCAGGAAAAAGGTTAAAGCAATGGAAATTCACATCACAGTCTAATGGCATTGTGTTGTTATGGTAGAAAGTAAAAAGGTGTTGTTGTGCAACCTAAATACATACAGCATTCACAATATTTCTATTTAATAAAAATCGAAGCTCTTTTAAGTGGCACAATGACACTTTACTGAAAATTTAAACAAACACAAAAAAATATTAGAGTGCATTTTGTGACATTTAAATATGATCTCTATGTATTTTATTACAAAAGTATGATTAAATACATTCGAACTCGTAGTATAAGAATATAAGTCATTGAGTGCTTTTGATTTTTATTGTTTATAACATATGTAAATTAATGTTATAATTATAGCTGGAAAAGGGAAATATTCTTCAAGATATTTTAATAACTTTTTTGTAACATGGTCTCAGCATCGTTTTATTATTAATATTTTTTATGTTTACCTTGGTTGTCCGTGCTTTCTGTGTTTTCCACGATAATTGTCCCAGCATCTGTCTCTTCACTTCCATCCTCCTCTCCTGCATCTTCCACCACAACTTCCTCCGGGTTTTCAACCTCATTTTCATCCGTTGCGTTACTGCTCTCTTCTAGAGAAAAAATAATATCGCCTATGTTAGTGGTTGGTGGTTTATATATTACCCTATATTTAAAGGATGAAGATGTGCATCCAATTATTTTAACCGATGTATACCAAGATACTTTAAAGTCGAGTCCTGTAAATCTCATTGGTCATACTAAATTACATTGATCCTAAATAATATTAATACAACATTTCAAAATGTTAATCTCTGCAGCCCAACCTCTGGGATATTCACGGATAATATAGCCACTTGGTGTTCCCTCTTCACTATCAGGCACAAATATTATTGGTCCGGTGGAAATTTGGATCCGTTGTGTTAAAGTGTCATTCTGCAAGGAAGGAAATATCTTTTTAATGTAATTACAAATTTATTTTCACAAATTTAAAAAGCCACATTTACACAAATTTAAAAAGCCACAAAAAATATTTTAGGGGAAATTAAATTGTATGTGTAATTTGACTTGTAAAACTAAATAAATTCCAAATTAGCTTTTTTGGTTAAAATGAAATTGAATAGCATGAGTACAAATCAGCTGATAATGATAAATGATAGAAATACCTGAGCATTTCGTCTGCGACGAGATTCCACATCACATTGATATGGACATCGCACTGAACTTGCGCTACCAAGTGTGCAAACTATGAGCTCACAGTGCACGTAAATCTGTGAACGCAGAAGCAATTAAGGAGTTTAATTTAAGTTTGACTTTTTGTTGTTACCAACCATAGACAACTTCAAAGAAACAGATGATTATATGAAAAGTTTTTCTATAATAAGTGGCTACCTTAGATTTACTCTAAAAGACATTTCCTCCTAATAATTAAAAAATTACCTAATGCAGAAATAAATAGTCAACTTCTATGAGTCTTGCCTTTCTTATTTTAAAATATCAAAAAGTTCCACTGGTAGGTGGAGTTGATGCTTAATTATCAAATTAAAAGACTTTTTTATGCACCAATTCACTTGGTTTTAGCAATTTCAACTAAGTACCCTCCTCTATTTGAATCGGTCAGACCAGACGATCCATGTTTATTGTAATAAAATAAAATAGTTTAGTCAATTGAGCCTTGTTGTTCTACCCAAGCTGAGTTGATAACAAATTTCATGTTTGGTAAGGTCCTGTGAACTTGCCTTTGTGTAGAATCCAACAAAACGAAAAGCCTGGACGCTGAATCGTGATATTTTGCCCGAGTCACTTTCTTCGAGTTGTAATGTATCATCACGGATGCAACTGAAACAACGAATTGTTAAATTTAATCTAAAAATTGCACCAGATTTCATCAAGGTGCCTTCATCATCTTTAATACCATGTTATTGCATGACCCAAGTATATTCGTTGTTAAATAACGTATTGCAAGTTGCATGACTACTTTTTATAATGAATCTATTTGTCGATAGAGAGTTTCAGTATTTGCATCATATGTGGGTATTGGTTCTAGAAGTGTCATTGAGAACATACAGCAGCCATATATATGGTTGCCAGTCATAAGAATATCATTTCTATAGAATATGTTACCCATTCTCCATCATCTGAAAGTTGTTTGAGTTGTATGGATCTTGATCAGGAGTGGCTACACACGTGACAGGATGCACCTCCACTTGGTGACTCAGCATCGTTAAACGAATCTATGAAAGATGACAGCGTGATATTGTACTATATGCTCATTTATGCATAAAGCTTTTGAGTGGTGTTGGCCTATAATGGCGAAACCTATAAAAAATAAATAAAAACTGATGATTTTCTTACACAAAAAACAGGGTGAGCTTTTCCCTTATAGAGTGCAAAGTGCAAATCTATTATTATGTGTATCTTTAGAGAAAGGAGACACTGATGGGTTTTGTCTGTTTTTTTTTCAAATCCATTCTTGAAAAGATCTGTCTTACTTTATTTTTTACTACTGAAAGTCATAATGAAATCAAATTAAAGTAAAAAGATAACCATAACCATTAGTATCCCATCTTATCAATAGAGGAAAATCAACTTAAAAATGTAAAGGTAATTAAACTTAACATTTGAAAATGTCACACTGAAACTGGCCTAAACTGTATAGTTTTTATGTTGGAAATTACAATCATTCTACAAGAAGCAATATTTTTTTATAATTAAAAAACTCAAGCCCACCTCAAAAAACAGTCGTTGTGAAATGCTGATTCTAATCGGATTATCACTCTTTGGAAACGGACAGTCGTAATTACTGTTTTTATAAACAAGGAACACATGGGGTAGGTTGGGTCCATCTTGAACCGTTACATGAATTCTAGGTCGATTTTCAGCTGGTCTGAAGTTTTGCTGCATGAAACTAGATTTAAAATAATTACATAACCTTTTTTTTAATTAAAAATCTTTAAAAATATATAAATACGTATGTGACTGATATTAAAAGAATTGACTAAACACAATTTTTGTGAATCATGATAATGGGTCATAACTCTTATCTTTTATATTTTGTGGAGTATCGGTGGAAGAATTGTGTTAAAGTATAGTTTAAAACACGAAATCTACCATGAGCATATGCCGCTGTGGGTAGCGGCAATCCAACACCATAAATTCTGTTGACTCGCTGATTTCTTGATGACTTCGCAAAATTGAGCCACGACTGGCCAACCGAATAGTATTACTAAACGAAACTTCATTTCCTCGAATATTCTGAATAAATGTGATATTTGGTGCTGGTGTTTACTGAAATATGTTCTAGAAAATTGATTAACTTATAAATAGTATGTTGTATAAAAATTAAATGATGAAAATATTACACAACACATTATGTTTTGGGTATACATCGCTCCAATATTTGTTTAAATTTTTCGGTACCTTCATAATTTGGATTTTTAAACATTAAATCTGGATTAAAAAAAAGATAAAGTATTTGATTGTAATTCTGTGCTTTGTTGTAAAGCACAAGTTTCTCTACCTTTGCCATTGTTCCGCACCCATCCAAAGTAATGTGCACAATTAAATGAGTGGAATTGCGGCGAGGACGGCACGATGCATTGTTCAGCACTGCCGTGGCATCTAGCATGAGAGGAAAGTTCGCAAGTGGACAAGCAGCTTTCATCATGAATGGTGAACATTCCAGTTGACATGTTCGTCTAGTATAGGTGGGCGACGGCGTCTCTGAGCATTGAGTATCATAATATTAATGCATTGTCATTTATCCATTATATTATTAATAGCCTTCATATCCCTAATTAATATCAGATAAATAATAAATGTCAACAAACATCAGCACATAGCTACCAGTACCAGAACAATAAATCCTACTTTCTTACCCATTTCTCCAGAGGTGAAGTTTTCACTTTCAGTCAAATCGGGTTCTTCAAAAAAATAAATATGAAAGTTTAAAAATATGTTAAATTAAATAAAAAACACTTTTTAAAACTAAAATGAAAATGGTTTAAATGTAACAAATTTCCCCCTGTATTTTTTACCTCTCTATTTGACAGCCAAGTCAAGACTTTTTATCTGGAAACTAACCTGAATATTAAACTAATTCTAGTTGTTCACTGTAATTTAAAATCTGGGACAATATGTATGCATCGGTTCATACATAAGCAAAGAAACTAAATATTGAACAACACAGTATTCATGTGGCAAATGACATACCAGATGATGTATTTGTGTTATCGTGCGTGGAATTGGAGTCGACACCAGATCCATATCCAACTACAGTCAACGGCAAGACTGTGAAATGATAACAGATACAAGTTAATAATAAATAGATACAAGAGGTGAGAGAAGATTATTGATTTATCAGATGATAACTTGTGCTCATGATCTAGTTGCCACAAAGTTCTACATTGTGTTAAATATACAGTTTTTGTTTAACACCTTTAACTACTGGGTTCATGAAATGTCTGTTTCCTGCTTAAAAACACAAATGACAACTACATGGCAAGTTTTACAAGTATTCATTTTTTCATGATGGTAAGACGCATTATCTTTCAGCCAACTGGCCATACCAGAAAGAAAGGTCTGTTAAAGGGCTGGTATGCAGGTAAGAAATAAAAACCAGAACCCATTTGTATTCCATGGGTGTAGAAAGGCCTGATCCACAAACAAAGGAGAATTATATTTATTATTCAATTTTAATTATTAATCTTATAAAACGCTCATATTTTAAAATCATTCTACTAAAACAAAATTTTAAAATGTAAAATAATCCAACCTGTTTCGTTTAAGATTTCAGTATCATTTTCATTTTCAACATATTCCTAGAATAAAAAAAATATCTAGTCGCAAAAATTACATGTGGTAGCATACAGAGTAGGCGATTGTGTTATCCCTATAAACAACAGGTGCACTAGGCACAGGTAATGACCAAACAGGTGCATGGACTAATTTTTACCTCAGTAATTTTCTCCAATGCTGTAAACACAAACAGACATGGTTTTCAATATTAAAAGAAGTTAATTTTAAGTTATAACACACTTCAATAGCGTTGGTTACCTGTGGGAATATGATAATGTGTCAATAATGACTGTCGATGTCCCAATCTGTGTTATTAAAAAAGTGTTCTATCATATCATTTGCATGGTTATTATAAACATCTCAGTAAAATACTGCTTACCACTTACCACAATCAAGTTGTCAAAGCTATATTATTTTGTTTTAATACAAGTTAATTTTATTATTAATTCAGTTTTAACAGATTGTTTTCACAGCTTACATTATTATTATTTTAACAAATCATTTTATTATTAGTGATGTTGTAACAGATCAAGAATTGGGGAACAATTAAACAAATTGTTCTGCAGCTCTGTCAGCTGAACAGCTTGATGGATTAGTTTGTCACCTTTAAGCCGAAATATTGTTTTATAGAAATTAGTCTCAAGCTATCCGGTTGTGTCCGGGAAAGCACTTAGCAGACATCGCCTATGTCTTATTCATATACAAAAGGAAATTGTGCAAAAATAAAAAGTTACTTTACTTACAATTCAAAATTTAGAAAAATATAAAGCGCAGTGGCCTTTTGTCTAAAATATATTTTATTAAAATTAATTTACCATTGGGGTATCTGAAGTTTCGAAGATTAAATTTGTTGGCATGCTTGTCGACTCTATTTCAACATCTATATAGGAATAATATAACGAATATAATTGCAAAAAAGGTAAAGATCATTTTGAGCACAATATTTAACATACAACAAATTCCATGGCAATTATTAAATGTACATTCTTCTTTTACTGTGAAATTAAATTTTATGTAGTTTTGATATTAACAAAAATATTATATGTTTTAACATTCACCTGTAAAAAATTAGCAATTTATCTGCAATAATTAGATTTAAAAAGTTTCATAAATTTTACAAACCTTAAAAATTGATTAGTAGGAAGAAAATGCTGTGCCATTTCTTTATGAATTATTCAGATTATTTAATTTTGCAACAATGTTAGCTACACTTATTGCACTTTAGAGCTCTTTAATACTTAATATATACACCTCATTAAGTGTACATTACGACCACAGAAAGTGTAAGTTCCATATTTGCAATACTATGTACATATATATATATATACATATAGGGCTTGGATGTTTTTTATATTGTTATTTATTCCTACATATCTTATTATCATTTAAATACCTTGGATTGGCTGGACAGTAGCTGATGTTGGAACTATTGGCTCAGTTTCACAAACGAAAGCCTCTCTACTGGCGCAAACAGCATCATACCAGTTTGCAATACTCCTTGATCCTACCACCTGGAAAAATACAAACAATGTTTGTTTTGACATATTTAATCCGTTTTTAGAAGCCCATTATGTCTAGTGGAATAGACAGTCAATTAAGGAAAGGGTAAATAATGCTAAACCAACCCAACTTACATTAATTACAACTACAATTACAATTTTTATTTCTTTCGCTGCAGCGTTTACCACCAACAAATTGAAAATACAAGTCATATATATATATATGTACATATACCAAAACAAATATGGCAATAACTAAAAATCTAACAATTAACAAAACAACTGGCAAGATACTACAGCAAAACAGGAAGGCACCAAAAAAACCAAAAGTTATCTAGTTTGGTGCCTCCCTGTGAAAAAAAATATATATTTAATTAAAAAAGATTATATATATCATATATGGTAGGATAGGATAGGATATTCATGTTTATCCCCTTGAATGGGAAAACCAAGGGGGTTAACACACGGGCAATCGTCAAATCACCTCGCGCCCACAGTTGGGTTACCGGAGCTATTGCAGTGTGTTGTATATGATAGACACGATCCTTTAATTTGGTAGAACCCATTAATCCGCTGGGTTCAGGCAATGTCCGTAAAGTGCCTTGCCCAAGGACACAACCGACTAGCTAGCGACCAGTTTCGCACCTGCAACCTTTCAAATGAAAGGCAACGCACTTAACCGCTAGACCTACCGGCCGGACTATTTAACACCTATATGTTACTTATTTACATTTACAAATAATAAAGGTAAGTTGAGCTGCCAAAGTTGTGAAAAAGAAACCAACTACTAATTGATCGGTTATGTCCATGAACACGTATTTATACTCATGTCTTTTAAAAATAAAAACCACAACAGTTTAAATTCCATATAAAAAAGTAAAGAAAAATCAGTTTGATTTACTCCTGGAGTCTTCGTTAGATTAAATTTCTAGAAAGACAAATTATATAAAATGGACCTTTTTAGCAACGCAATTTTAAATTTTCGCAGTTGCTTCATAAAATTTTATTTGAGCATATTAACTGTCAACATGCATAATTTATTACTTGGTAACTTGGTATTTACTTTGCATAGAAACCGCCCATCAAATTGCAGAGGTAGCAATGCATGAAATTGTGCAAGCATTTGTTTGCAATATCGAATTGTGGTTGTCATAAATGTTTAATGCGATCTGATGCTTTGTATGTGCATTCATCTTTGGGAATCAATTATGTCTTGCATGTTCTGTACATTTCATGGTATGGCAAAATGAAATATTACGGTGATTACGGGTAAATTTCTAAAAAAAAACAGTTCACCAAGAATAACTTTGATAAACAAAAACTACAGAAAAAACACAATCGCGCCTACCATAATCGTCATTTTGACGCAATCATGTCTCTCCCCGGCGCCATTACCATCTGTTTTCCCACTGTCAGGCTCCTGTACCATCCATGGAGCAAACGAACCAAGAGTTTGTTGATCGTCTATCCATTTTAGCGTTCCCTCCTCCTCCTGCAATATAGGTTTGGGGGGTTTCCCTAGGAGTAATAACCCTATATGAAAACTTCCTTGCATCAACAGTACATGGCGTTAAAATTAAACCAGGTAGTTCATTTTGCATTAAAAAATACTCCTATAGTTTTCGCTGCAACGTGCGGCCTTCTCTTTTCCATCTCCGCAATTATCGTTATGCTTGGCAGAATAGCTCAATGCCCCGCTGCCGCTGGATATCTTAATCGGCAAGGGCGTTGGCGTTGTGCACGCAGTTGTAATTAGTAGCGGGCTAGATTGTTGGGTCCATAGACCAGGATCTTATGGGACGACGCCTGAACTCAATAGACATTGACGGGAATAACATGCTCATTATATCCTGTATCCGTACACAGTATGTAATGTAAAGAATGTTGCGTTTTCGACATCAGCCATTTTCTAATTGCAGCTGTGCGTGGGCAATGCACATTACGACTGCTCCAAACCAGTGGATTCTACTAATTTTAAATGCACTAGCTGTGTCATGCAACTACAATTCGCAAACTTAACCGTGACACTAATATAATACTCTACGCAAGGAATTTTCTTACGAGTTATCTGATGGTGATCGTATATTACCTTTACAAACTGTATATATTTGGTTCTAAAACCAATAATGGTTAAGCTCCATCGGTGCCAGATTATGTCTACGTTTTTAAAATACTTTTTTGTTTTAAATGGATGTGGATTTTCTCGGGCCGCCTGGAAATGACACACATATATCCATCCATTCAATACAAACAATACAGTAAATGTACCCCAATTATTTAAGGATGGCAGCATAACAATAAAAATAAAATAAAACGAATAGTAACGTGCCACATCCGAGAGTCCAATCCATGATCTGAGACTGTGTCCGTTTTCCGTTATATAATGCGCTAATCCCGTAATGGTTAATCGATCTTTAGGTGTGGCTAGAGTGCTGCCGATTTCCTCGCATTCTTCCACTGCATTCTGGTAATGTAATGATGTATTTTAAACCAATAAGAAGTAGATCAAACTGACAACTAAGACGCTTTATATATATGTGGATTTAGCCCCTCTTTGTGCAAGGCATTTAACATTATGGTTATTGTGTAAATGGGGGCGATGCAAACGAATCATGTTATCAACAACAATCACCTGAAAAGTTGTTTTCTCACTGTAGAACTTGTAGCATTTCGGTTTACCCACTTCTCCCGCTATTCTACTTTCGGCAGCAGCGACATAGACAAATCCATTTTCGCACAAATGGTCGTAGTTTTCCTCCACTGGCAAAACTGGTTGGGCTATTACCACCACGCTGTACACTTGGCTGGTAATAGCGTTTAATATTAGGTAAGCAAAGATCAGTTTTTTAGTTTTTCTCGTTGCGCTTATACCTAAGTGCAGCATTTTAACGTCGTATTCCGATCCTTTATGAAGCTCCTACAAAACAAAATCCAGTTGCTTGTATGCCGTAACGTATTGGAAACTAAATCGACTCAAAAAGTAAACGATATTTATACGTTCTTATTTGTATTTTTCATAATTGGCCTGACGTTTTATTTTACAGAAATCTGTGTAATACATAGACTCACTCTTAAGTTACTTTCACTACAGGCCCTTATGTAAAACACATACATATGAAATGGATTTAACTGCAATAAGTTTTATAGAACGTGCTGGTTACAAGCGACCAATTAAAAAACAACAATTTTTTAGAGCAAAAATCGTGTTTTCCCTGTACTCTCACACTGATGGAATGATACTGCACGCTTGTTTAGTTTTCGTGCATTAATATTTTAGCAAGCGCAAACTTTCACTGGAAGCACGATGTTATCTCGATGTTGGCACTCATAACATTGAAATTGCTTTTAAGAATGGGCATCTGTTGAATGAGGCTTCTGCAAAGCTCACCAAAGTAACTATATTGTGGTTGGCTCCGTTTGAAAGGTCAGGTACTAATAATGTTATGATTAGTAACTATTAAACACAAGTTATGTATCTTTAATCTCTTATGCACCTACACATTTAGTGTCATCTGTAAAACATTATCGACCCAAGGCAAAGCCATTCATAGGGTGATTTTCAGGGCAAATTATTCAATTAGCTTCCTCGTGAATACGGTAGGCCACTACTTATGGGTCCACTGTGAAACTAACAGTTTACGTATATGCCACGAGCCTTTTTACTTTAACAACATTTTTTGATATTTATTGTATTAAATACATAACCGACTCGAATTTTGGGAACTATTATTCAGAAAATGTTTTGGAACCACCACGGCTTACAGTAACTCTGAGTCAATGCTTAAATTGATAAGTAGCTTGCTTCTACGAAATATGCCATATCAGCCTAAGCATATATATATATCCTAGAAAACAAAATTAGTTTACATATACGAAACAAAATGTTATCTAGTTAAACCATATTCGTACATGTAAATAACTTTTCTGATGTGTACGTATAATTATGTATGTTGTACGTGAAATTATGGTTATCTTATGGTCAAACAACACTCGTGGCGGCTACGAAATCTGTTATGATGTTTTGCTTATGTCATGCATAACCAGCTATGCGTTAAAGCGTTGGAAGCGCAAGTAAATCAATTTCGCTGAGTTTGACTAAGTTCATAGTAGTTGCGTAGTTTGTAAGAATAGTGGTTTATAGTGGTTTTGGTTTGCTTAAACCAAGCAGAGCGTAATGGCCAACATTCTAATGGTCCCGTTGTTAATATTAACAATTGTGATATCTGCAAATTCTATTCGTCGAACTTATTACTTGGCAGCATTAGAAATTAATTGGAATTACTTGCCAAGCAGCTCGATAAACGGGTTTGTGTTTAATTTATATTTTATTGTTGTATATATATTACACCTACGAGATATTATGTTGTTTGGAATAGAACAAAAATACGACTTTATCAAAACGCAATAACTGTGGTAAACATGTATTTGTCTGCAGCCTTTGTAAAAATGATAAGATCGTAAACGTACTTTTAATAGTTATTTAATGCCATGTATAAAATAACTTAGTTAAGGCGTTTTTTTATTTAAAGGCATTCGATCCCGTATCGTAAAACTGTTTTCCGGAAATTCTCTGACGCGTACTACACAAGGGAAAGTCCCCGCATCGAATCTTTGGGATATTTCGGCCCAACGTTAATTGCAGAAGTCGGCGATATCTTGGTGGTCAGGCTGCGAAATCGTGCTTCTGTGCCTTGTAACTTACAAGCGCAAGGTGTCAGGGAAATAGCAGGTAACGTGTAATTTTTATTTTTCTCGTAAAGCCCTAGACGAGTAGCGGTTTTGCAATGTATTTGATGTAGTTTTTATCTGCGTGTTTGTGTTCTTGGCAAGCACTTAACAGACATTCCCTGAACCCAGTGGTTTAATGGGCTCCACCAAAATTAACGAAAAAGTGTCATAACACTCCCCGTATTTCCCATTCCTGGGATAAACATGAATTTCCTATCTTAACATAGGTAAAGAAACTTGTGTAGCGTAACTTACAAATCATAGCTTACTTTTAAGTATTGTCTGTTCTTGTGTTGTAGTAAAATTTACTTAGACTCTTGGTCCAATACATCAAGACTTGACTTCGCCCATGTTTATCTTGTGGTTGTAGCAAGAATGGCTTAATAGCATATATGGTAAATTTTTAATGTTCATTTTTGCTCCACTGGATTAGGTAATGGATGAAATGCATTTTCCAAGGACACAACTGTATGACTTTTGTGCTCCTTTACTGCATCACACTATGATTCATACAAATATACTTTTTGAAAAAGATTATTTATTTGTAGAATTTTATTTTTATTTTGACCAGCGCATGCAGATCGTCTTTTACCCAACAATCAATCAACCTATCAGTGGGAGATTCCTCAGGAAAGTTCACTTACCTATGATGACCCACCGTGTGTTGCAAGACTTTATTTCAGCAGTGTTGACAGATTGCGAGATTTAAATTCCGGTTAAGTACTGGTAGTTCGTACCCCTTGACCTTGATAGATTGATGTATTTAATGCAGGGCATTCTGTTTTGATGCAGGGTTGGTTGGAAGCTTGATCATATGCAAAACTGGTTGGATTGCTAACGTCGATGACATCACAATACCACCCATTGTTCTTTTCTTTTCAATTACAGATGAATCCACCTCACACCACCCTCTGGTGGACCAAAATTTAACTCTTGGATATCAAGTACGGCTGTCTTTTCTTTTGTGATTGGTCAAATTGATACCTTGGTTTGCTTTCTTTGTTGTAGTGAAGAAATAAAAAAAATAAAATAAAATAACCAATTTATCAATTGTTAATACAGATATCAGTCGTTAAGTCATTAAAAATTAGTATTTTGAAACTTTTATTAAAAACTATCATGCAATTTGCGTATCTTACCCAGTCCTAGTGTATATTTTTTAGTTGTGGGACATGAGGATTTTTATTAAGTCATCGTTTCATGGTGTCGAATTAATTAATCAAAAGTATTTTATGAATGAAAAAAACACAAAATGAAATGAATTTCACAAATAGAAATCATGGCACCAGCACAGTAATAAGTTTATTTGTAAAAATTTTTATTTTGCAGAAGTCTCATGTTCACTACAACATCAATGGATTTAGTTTCGACACCTTTCCATCTTTATCTACCTGTCCTGGTGAAACAACCACACTGTTTTTGATAGGTTAGTAGCAACTGTATGTTTAAACCTTTCTTCAAAAAATGGTCCAAAAAATAGTTTATAGAATTTAAAATTTTTTTTTTTAATTTTTGTTTTAAGTAGTAGTTGCTTAAAAATAAAAAGTTTCTATTTTGCTGAATATATTATATATTACAATTATTTGGTTTATCTTGTTAGGTGCAAAATTTGTTTTTGTATTTAGAATACAATACTTATTTTTATCCCATGTGTGGGACAGCGCCAGCCGTTATATGTTTATATTTCACATGCCCACAGTCAGGGCTCTTAACCAAGTTAAATCACGTTGTCTGTCCAGGCCTATCTGTGAGACCAAGTGCCATATCTGTCACATTTGAAAATCATGTGATTCAAGTGAGATCTTATCACACAACAAATGTTGTGAGTTTATTCACGGGATCATCACAAGTTGTGAAAATAACACCTCAAGAATCAATCACCGGGCGATTCAAGTTCTTCAGTTTTGTAAATGAACATTATACAAATGGGATGACTGGAAGCATTGAAATTCTGGTAGGTCTTGTTCATCTCTACTCAAAAATGAACCATATTATCTAGTCACCAGTTGTCTCTGACTGTTAACATTCATGTAATATCAATGCATAAAAATTCAAAGATTATTGCATTAAGTGAGAATTCTTTTTAAGGTAATTTCCATTATTAATTTTGAGTTATTTACTTAGGAATGTTCAGAACTGTATAATGATCATCATCGTGAAAAGCGCCATGTTTCACGATTTCACTCTCACTTTAAGAAGAAAATGCGAAACCATTCACATGATCGTAATCGTGATAATCACAGACAGGGGATCACTCCAAATGACAATTTTTTTGAAGATTCCAGAAGACAAAACATGAAAAGTAGAAAAAATTCATATGATCAGGCTCATGGATTATATCATGAACAATCGCAGCATGATCAGGAGATTTTTTTCCATCGTGATTCAGATGTCATGGTAAAATTGATTCTCAGTTAAGTTATTTTGTTACAATTTTCTATTGCTGTTCAGGTAAGAACTTACTACATAGCAGCAGAAGAGTATTTGTGGGATTACGCTCCAACGGGAAACGACTTGATGAGCGGTGAATCACTGAGGAACAGTAGGAAGAAGTCATCAAGATTTTACTCTGATGGAAGAAACAGAATTGGATCTATATACATGAAGGTAAAATATCATGACAATTAAATACTAAATGATTTAAATGGAATAGGATAGATTGTACTTTTTCTCTACTTTAATATATGAAACAACTGTTCTCACTGAGTTATTTTACATTGTCTCTTTATTTAATATTGCTTCTCTTTATTTAAGTTTTAAATTCATAATCATCTTCCTACTTAAATAACAAATCAAATGACACCCAGGCACATTACGTGAGGTACACTGATGAAATGTTTAGAACACAATTTGAAATTTCTCCAATTGATCGCCATCTTGGATCACTTGGACCTGTCATACGAGTGGAAGTTGGGGAGACTTTAAGAATTGTATTTAAAAACTCAGCATCAAGATCTTATAGTTTTCACTTGGATGCTTTTCCATTCACTTGTAAGATCAGGGTGCATCCACACTCCAATTTAGTTACAATTTAGTTACTTGGTAAAGGATCAGCAAAATATAAATACTGTTAAACTCAGAAACAGCTGGTTAACAAAGTTTTAAACTGTTAAGTTTAGCTATTTTTATGTGGGTAAACTAATTTTATGTTGCAAAAAATTAAAACTAACAATGGTGTATCTAATTAGACTCTGAAGTTTTACCAAATCAAAAAAGAACATACCGATGGGAAATAACTGAGGAAGATGCACCAGCATTGCACGAAGTACAATGTGTGACAAGATTTTATTATTCTAATAACGATCCGATCAGGGACATTGCTACTGGATTAATTGGTCCTTTGCTTGTTTGTCAACGTGGTGCTTTGGATACTAATGGTAGACAAGTAGGTGACATTTTTGTTTGAAATAAATACTTTGTTAAAATTCAAGTGTATTTGTATAAAAAATATACTTCATTTAAATATGTACAATCCGCTTGATTCAACGGTGTGATAACCTACTTGGCTATCTGTTACTCAAGTTAAATATAATCGTTGAAATGTATCAGGCTAATTATGTTGACACATCTATAACCATAGTCTATGCTTTATCGATTAATTTAAATATTAGTAAGTTAACTTGGTAAAACAAAACCTGTCACAAATTCTTCTTTTTTTAACATTAGTTCCTGTTTTTATTATGTACAAAAAACATAGTTAAAATTGCTATAACTTTACAGAGAAACATCAATCAAGAATTGTTTCTTCATTTTTCAACAATTAATGAAAATCTAAACTGGTATATCAACCAAACTATTGCAGCAACTACAGTTGGTCCTATTGAAGAACTACTTCAATCAACTTTCTTTTATCAATCTAATTTAATGTCAAGTAAAGATGTTTTATTCGTTTAAACTGGTTTTGCACCAACAAGTTGCGCCCTGACTACCAGTATGATTGAGGAACAACAATATTACTAAAAGCTGTAATATATGCTATATTTCAACTATTACTACATCAGTCTACAACAACTTTTCACTCTGATGATAAATGTAGTAACAGTCAAAACTTTTGTGTAAATTATGCAATTGCCAGCATACATTAAGGCAATGACTGTGGTTTTTCGTATTAGAATCTTAAATCTTCTCATGTTTAGTGTTTTAATGTCAGAATTTTATTTTCTTTAAAATATATGATATGTCGTCGTTTATGTTATATGTAGACATTTATTATATATTGGAAGATTTGTATGCCTGGCAGATTTGAACACATTTTTAGGGTGTTTACTCCCATGTATCTAGTTACTGCTATATTTGGCATGTTTCTTTAAAGGCAACCAGAAGTTTACTGTGAATTCCCATCTTGTCTCTCTGACTTTATGTACTCTGTAGTTGAATTTTAAATGTTTTTTTTTTATATATTTCTATTAACTGTGTATATGTAGGCATGAATGGATTGGCTTATGGAAATCTTATTTATATGAGTAGTCATGTGTATGATGATGTAAGCCTTCACGTGATGTGCACAGGATCGGAACAAGATGTTCATAACATAAGAATTCAAAATCAAGTAAATTTATTTTATTTGTTGGTTGCAATATCTCAATGTATGGTAAAAACAATTTAAGGACAAGATTGATTATTATGTTCAGTTGACAACTTTTGTGTGATATGTCTACCAACTTACTACTTGTTTTGAAACAGTAAATTGTGCACAAAAACATGTGTTAATTGCAGTGAACTGAATTGTTGCAACTAACAAAAAAAACCATCATGATCTATTTGTTAATGTCTGTTTAAGCACTTGGAGACAACATCAGAACTATACAGAAAACTACTAATATAATTTTAACAGATATTTTATGATGATATATCTGATATTCGTACCTCAAGTTGGCTTTCTGGTTTATCTCACATAGAACTAACCCCACTTCATGCTAAAACACTCTATTTTTCACCACCCTATGCAGGTAATGTATTTATTCTATTTTTTAAAATAATTTGTAGAATTTTAAATTAAACAGTTCACTAACCGTTGTTTTAGAAAAGTTTCCCGAATCATTAAGTTTACAATTGTGTCACTGTCCCTGGACAAAGCATTGAGTGGAAATTGTCTCATAACATTGGATTCAAAATGAATATTTAAAACTAAAGGTTAAAATACTTATAACTGTGTCAACTATTGCAGGAAAATGGACAATTTCTACAGATAACCAGGAATCTAGTGAAAATGGAATGTCAGCCTTCTTCGTGGTTCATGGAAATGAAACATCGGAAAACAGGAGCAACCAAGATCAAAGACATGGTAAGTGGTGGTTTATATTAATTTATGACTTTTGCTGTATTTTTATATTGTTTTTTTTTATGTTTTTTTATTGTAAAGAGAAAGCTTTGTCAAATATTCAAAACATTTGTAAAAGCTTTACAATGTATAAATAAATCATGTGAATTTGAGGAATTAATGTCACACCATTCAACATTCCTTAAGTTAACTGCTTAATGTTCTCTTCTGTAAAAAAAGTGTTTTAGTTCCACATTATGGCCTAAAACCATACAGATCCTGCTCCGAGTTTTTCAATTAATTGTCAGATTGCAAGAAACACTCACCTTCCAACCCCTAGTAATAAAAGAATTATCTGTTTTATGTTACCTATGATATCAAATAATTTATTTGGGCTGACAGACAATCTTAACCACTTTACTAGTTTTGGCAACATTGCCGTGAGCATAAAATGCTTATAGTGGCATGCTTCATTACAGTAATCAACCAGTTTAAAATAACATAAGAAATATTCATAGATAACACAATAAGATGGTATTACATTGCTGCCATCGAGCAAAGTTGGAATTACATCGATTTAGATTCAAATGTGGAACATCTTCGTGAGAACAATACTATTTATAAAAAGGTATCTAAAAATATTGTTTAAGTTTTTTTTAATCTATAATGTAAACTTGCCCTAATTTTTACATAGACTCACTATATATAAAATCAATCAATTTAAAAGCGAGACTAAATTTGCTGGAATTGGGCAAGATATAAAATCGCTTGTGGTTTATTTGATCACTTACTGGTTGTTGTCATGTTTTCATCTTCATCAATAATGACTTCTAAATAACTATCAATACAAAATCAATAACAAATTTCCAAAGGTGTTATATGAAGAGTTCATAGATTCAACATTTACAAAACGTAAGCCTCGTGTGGACAAAAATGGGTTATTGGGACCGGTGATAAAGGCAGAAGCTGGTGATACAATTAAAGTGGTTTTTCAAAATCAAGCATGTCGGCCATATTCCATACACCCTGTAAAGCTGCATCATTCTGTAAATGATACAGGTGTGTATGTAATTTGCAGAATCTTTATTTTTATTTTAATAGTTGGAAAGATAAGATAGGTTAATCATGTTTGTCCCTGTAAATAAAAAATGCCGAAATGGTATAACTAAGGCATTTTCAGAATAGTCCAACTGGTTAGTCTGGTGGTTTAGTGAGACACCTTTTAACCAAAAGGTTGCAGGTTTAAAACTGGTCTTCAGGTAGTTGGTTGTGTCCTTGGACAAGGCACTTAACGTACATTGCCTGAACCCAGCGGTTTAATGGGTTCTACCAAATTTGAAAGAATGTATATCATACACAACACACTGCAATAGCTCGGGTAACCCGACAGTGGGCGCGAGGTAATGATGATTGCCTGTGTGTTCACCCAATTGGTTTTCCCATTCACAGGGATATACATGAATATCGTTTCCTATCATATACCATACACAAACAAGCAGCTTCTGAAGCTATTGTATTGTGTTGTATACAATAATGGTGTAGTTAAGTTTTAATATATAAAACACATGACTCAGTATCATAGAACTGACCAAATGTCAGAATAATTGCAATGTTTAAGTATGGCTTAGAATTCTTAAAAAAACACATTAGTTTGATATAAAATACTTATATTTATCAACTCTTTTTGTTATAAAAAGAATAGTAAGTTCATAATACCAAGTGTTCACAGACAAAATAATACTGGTTCATTGTGTTTTTTAACGTGTCATTTGTGTCCACTGGTATCGGATGTCACCCTGCACTTACAACAACCAAGTAGAAAGCGTGGTCACAAATAGTGCTTAATTTCAATAAATTTGTTGAAAATCAAAAAGGCGTTTAAGCTAACCTGGTGCTTTGTTTATTGTAGTCATAATAAATATTACAGGAGATTGGATTTTAAACAGTTCGGAGATTCAGACAGACTTTGCTCATAGAGATCCTACATTCACAAATCGAGGTTCCGTCTTCACTGGCCACACTCGAACGTACACATGGACAGTGCCTCCTATGGCTGATATTGACACATCTGTCCATCCATCAGAATGCACTGTTTCCTACTATCACTCCAACGCCGATGCACACAAGGACATACATTCAGGATTAATAGGTTAGTATTTTACACAGTCATTTTTAGTTAATCCGATTGCAATTTTCCAAAATATTGGAAAGTATTCTGTTTGTTAAACTTAAATTTTGGAAATAAATAATAATAAAATGGATAAAAAGTTTAGTTTTTAGGGCTAATTTAATATGTAAATAGTTGCAGTTTAGGTTAAAAGTTTCTAGCTAGCTAATATGCACCAAGATATGCATAATAAACTTTTTATG